>SMDT01000237.1:0-193230 GCA_005392925.1 Aquilaria sinensis
GGCCAGATGCAGTTTGTACCTTTGGGTATGGGGATCTCCACCTGGCCATAGGCCGTTTTGGCCATGGGAGGCCTATGTGTCAGGGGCGTGTGCGAGGTCTCTGTGTCAGAGGCTCCTTAACCATTTTTGTTGTGTTCACAAGACCCCTTCGGTGAAAGAGACCTCTTCGGGATATGAGAGCTTCTAGCCGAGATCACCCCAGTTATTTGGAAGGCCCCTCGGCACAGACGATTCATTTCAGAGGATGTTTTCCCCTGCCAAGGATGGTGAGTTTACTCTTCCGGAAGTTGGTCAAGTCATTTTACCGATGGTGGTAGTGTACAATTTTCCCGAGGTCAGTCCTGTTATTTCCGAGGGTAATGGTGGATTATCGAGGTCCAGGGGTCAAGGACTATGGACCCTCTTTTCCAGAGGTTGGTGCTCGCATTCTTTGAGGGTGATGCTCATCTTTTCCGAGGGTGGTACTTCATCAGAGCTTAAGAGTTTGGCGGATAATAGCCCTTTCGCTATCACATGCCCCCCTAGGAAGGCCGAAGTTATATCTTCGGTTATTTGAGCAAATTATGGGAGTCTTCGTGGAAGGTGGTGGTTAGCTCAGTCATCATGACTGAATTTTTAGCCGAGGTTATGTTCTTTGGAGGGAGTTTTGGCGATATAAGATGCCTCTTCTTAACCAAGGTAACTCCTCTGGTAGTCAAGTAGCTTTCCCAGTTTTTGGTCGAATTTTCGACGTTCCTGAAGTTATTCCATCAGCCCGAGGTGGATATCCCCTTTCTTTGGACCTGTGTCATTTGTCAGTGAGTCGTTACGTCTTCTGATCAGACAGACGCGTCACTTCAGATAAGCTTGCCTAGGCCTCCGTGCTGTCAGGAGGTGTGCCCTTGTATCCTGGCTAGGCGACACTTGTCATGCAGTAATTAGGGGACAGTTACGTCGGTTACATCAACTGCGTCTCTTCACCTTCGATGGGTAATTATGGCGACGATTCTCCTTCGAGGGGTAATTATGGCAACGATTCACCTACCCCCTTCAGCGTATATAAACCCTCCTCTTCCTCAGAGTTCCCACTTGCTTTCTTTTACTTCTTCTTTTGCCTTCATTTTCTCTCAAGCTTTTCCCCCTTTTCTGCAGTGGTGCCAGCAGCGGAGTGATTTCTGGCGAGTCTTAGCAATAGCGTTCACAAATCCAAACTTCTGCAAAAGCTTTGGTGGGTTCTCCTTTCCAAAGTCGTTCTTCGGCATTATTTCCTTCTTCTCTTTTCTCCCTTCCGAAGTTAGGTTTCCCTTTTCCAAATGTCTTCCCCCCATTCCACTCATGTCCATCCAAACTGTCCTTAAGAGTTGGCTTCCTCTCAATTCTCATCCGATTTGTACCACTTCGGAGAAGTTAACGAAGAGGGCAAAAAAAAATTTTCTTCCTTCTTACTCGATTACTAGGCTGCCCAAACTTGCCCTGTTCAGTTATGTGAATAACTCGGGTGAGGTTACCGTCTTTTGGGCCCAACTGAAGGCTGGACTTCGGTTTCCTCCACCGAAGGTGGTCTGCGACTTCTGCCATTTTCATGGCATAGGTGTAACTCAGCTTCTGCCCAATTCTTATTCCTATTTCAATTCTTTTCTTTGCATGTGTGTGGCTCACTTCCTCTTTTTAATACAATACTACAAAGTCCATCCCGCCCCGAATGGTGGTTTTTATTTTTTGCTTCCTCAAGGTTCTGGGTCCAAAAAAATACACCTTTAACTTCGACACGAGGGACAGCTGGCGGGGTTGGCAGAGGAAGTTCTTCTTCCTAAAGCTAGTTGAGGCTTGGAAGGACGTTCCGACGGAATGGTCATCGGGGACCCTGCCCATAGATGTAGTGGATCCCAGATGGCTACTAACCCCAGAGTTGGAGGTGAAGTTTGACGACTTCGACGGTCATATTCGTGCAGTTGCGGACATGTACCCCTTTCCTCATTCCCTGTACCCCTTTTGCTATAAAGTGGAACTTCATGACCGAAGAGGTTCTTCAGGAGTTAAAGGAAGTCAAGGAGCATAAAACTGACCTGGCCATGTTGACACCTGTCTTTGACGGAAAAAAGGCATGGCTAGTGATGCTCCTTCGGCGCGAGCTCACCTGCTAAGGGCTTATGGAGAGTAAGTAATCTTCCAGATTTTGTTATACATACTCCATTGGACTTACACTGATGTCTTCCCCTTTTCAGAGATGGGTGACCAATTCGCTGCATTCTACAAGTCCCTCTTCCTCGAGCAGGCTGAAAAGGGGGAGCATCAAAGGAAGAAAGCTGCCCCGATGAGGAAGAAGACGACGGGTGAAGGGCCTTCTTCGGTGAGGAAGAAGGCAAAGGAGGGCATTCTTCCTCCCCATCCTGAAGACATTGTGAAGGTGCAGGACCATTCCTCGGTTCTCACCGATCCTCCATCACAGCCGGCCGTCAGCTTGACTTCGGCAGAGGAGGTCTTGGGTACTTCGGCAATAGGCCTTTTTGTTGAAGTGCTCGAGGCCCGCCGAAGAAGGAAGGGCAAGCAAGTCCCTGATGATGTTCAGGAGGTTGACGACTCTGAGGAAGACATCACTTAGGTTCCTCCAGGTTTTTCCCTTAGCCATTTTCCTTTCAATTTGGGATTTTTCGGCATCTTAGATCATATAAACATGTGGCTAAGGGATAATGAGCTGACGGAACTTCGGCATGATTTTACGGAGGAGCAAGCTCCCGCCACGTGGATGGTGGAGCATGCCCGGAAGCGGGTCCTTCGTGACTCCCACATCGCGAGCGATAGGGTGCCAAAGGAGCCTTTCTGGACCTTCACAGAGGACATGAACCTGTTTTCTGAGGACAGCCAGAAAATGGCTCCTCAAATGGTGAAGGGCATCCTTACCAATGCCACCTTCAAGTCCCTGACTGAGGAGTGCCCAGACGAGGAGGTCCTCACCGCGAGGAAGTCCGAGCACACTGCACAGGTAAATTTTGAGTTTTTTTGGGACTTAGAGGATTTTTCTAAGCTTTTATAGCCTTCTAACCCTTACGCAAAGTCTTTCCTTTTCACAGCTCTCAGCGTATAGTGGATACTTTAGAGCATGGGTAGCAAAGTAGTCTTCAATCCGATCTCAAACCGAAGAGCGCTTGGAGAGAGCCAAGGTATTTTGTGTTGTCTCGGTCGTCAAGTACGCCGAGCTGAACAAGATAACCAAGGAGGTGGTGGCAAAATTTCGGGAGGAGTTCTTGAAGACTCAGGAGGAGCTGTCTCAGGAATTCTCCCAGAAGGTGTCTGACCTCAACGTGAAGTTCATCACGCTATCTTCGGTGAACGAGGTCTACCGGAAGGAGAAGGAGGAGGACTCCGTTTTCCTGATAAAGGCCCTTGCAGACAACGTTGAACTTCAAGTCGAGGTTGACGCATTAAAGAAGGAGACAAAGAAGAAAAATAAGATGAAGAAGCTGGAGAAGGAGGTCATCGAGTTGAAGAACGAGCTGGATGACTTGTCTGTCAAGAAAGACAAGGACGATCAAGCAACCAAGGTTGCATTCCAAGATGACTTTTGTCTGGCTTGGCACCAAGTCCTGGCGAAGTACCCCGACCTCGACCTCTCCTTTCTTACTGCTTTGGACATTCCCGAGGGGCCTCGCTGGGCCTAGTCAAAGATAGAACATCTCAATCTTCCTTTGGCTCCTCTTTCGGCACTGAAGGTTGTGACAAAGGTGGTTGGCGATGGAGCAGCTCGTGATGAGGAGGTCCCTTAGGCATCCAGGACTTCACTTTTTCTTTTTCTTTGTAACCTTCTTGTTGTAAGCTCTTTCTTGTTGTACCAAGGCACAAATTAATAAAATTCCTTCTTTCCTTCAAAATTTGGCTAAGTCTCAGGACATGTTTCTTTTATACTATCTTTGGTACCAAGGGTTAGCTCGACCATTTTCGGCCTAAGTCCCTCGAGAAAATAGTAAGTATTCTCCGCGCTTGTTATTCAAATAACTGCATTCGGCGTATATGGGACCAGTTTCGGCTAACATCCTTCGGCAAAACTTCACCTGTTTTATCAGCCGTATTCGGTTTATAGCCTCTTCGAAGAAAATGTACTATTTTTTGTACATAGGCACTTACACCGTGTTCGGCTGGACGTCTTTGGTGGGACTATTTTCTTCATAAAAATTTCTAAGTATATAATTTTCTCAAGGCATCTGAATGTCATGTATTCTGTTAATGTTGTGCCTAAAAGGCAATCATGAGATGATTGTATTTTTGCACATTGAGTCATGATATTTTATTAAGGCATTAATCCGGCAACTATGTTTGTTGTTTTGTTTTTGCATAACTTAACAAACATAATTGTAACCTTAGAATAATGATATTTTTAAACGTCCCTAGCCTAGTATTATTGTGGAATGGGTTGCAATAATACATAACGACTAGCATATGTGGAGACTAATATGAGATATATAGTCTACATATGGGTACAAGTTGGAGAACATGTGTATTGGACCGACCCACCATGAGAACACTGCATGGATCGTTATATAAGTGTCATAAGTGATTCTCATAGTGATCATGGTATATGTAGTCCTTCAACCTAAGATCATCAAGGTTCCCTACATGTGAGTCACATACTTTGACACTTTCCTTTGTTGCTCATAACCAAGTGAACTTGAAGGAGGTCATTGGGTATGTCACATATCATGCGGAAGGATTTGTATGATCAAGATGGGATTTGTCCCTCCTATGTAACGGGAGTGATATCTTCGGGCCCCTTGATAGAGTAAGACTTAGAAAAATGCATGGTCATGCTCAGATGTGTTGATATGCGATATCAATGTCATCAGTTTAAGTTAGTCTACTCGGTAATCAAGAAACCAAAGATTGGGCTAAATGAGAGTGACACATTCCATGTCTTGTGCTTAATCTTGATATCTTGGACAAAGGGAGAATGGCATATATCGGGGATGATCATAAAGGTTTAGTCGAATCATTGAGAATCTTGTCACTTGGGTAGCAATGATGTGTTACTAGACACCGCTCATTGCTTATGATCATAAATGTGATTTATGATCATTGCTAATGTGGTAAGAGCCTATTGGGTTGCACACATAGAGCTATTTGGATCATTAGAGTGCATGGGATAATAATTTGGGTTTTGGGTTCACAATAATTTTGTATTAATAATGGGCCCAATAGTTGAGCCATTATTAAGCCCGAAATTAAAGCCTAATTGGATTAGTTCTTTGAAACCCATTAGGCCTGGAAGTTGAGTATTACTATAAATACAACTTATAGTGAGAAATTCACAGGTCTCCTTGCCCTAGCCTCCCAAAAGGACAGCCGCACTCTTCTCTTGCAATTCCTTGGAGGACGCAAGCTAGCACTGCGAGTGCAAGAGAAACGCATCATCGGGACGTGGTCGAAGTGTGGTGATCCTGAGAGGCTCGTGTAGATACCATAGAGAGTTTGAACACGTCAACTGTTCAAGTTTTGTGATTCGACTCTACAGTTGAGTGAGAGATCTCAACCGAAATTAGGTTTGAAAAATTTTGAACACCTGGTTTACCTCGTTTCACTTGGATCCTGTAGGGTTTCGGTTAAATTTCGCTGCGCTGTTTGGCTCCCGAAACCGAACATATTCCTTAGTTCTACACCTTCGGTATCACCGAGCTTGTATACTCCTGGCCAAACTTCATTAAGGACCACATAAGGCTCTTCCCAGTTTACTCGAAGTACTCTGTTTTTGCCTGACATGCAAGTTCGTAGCTATAGCTACCCTTTGCTGAAAAGCTTTTCTTCTAAGCTCAGCCACTTCTTTATGTTTTTCAATTAGGTCCAGCTTGGTTCTCAACCCGAGGTTGTTCCCTTCTTCGTCGAACACTTGTACCCTGATCGATGGCTGAACCACTTCGATAGGAATAATGGCCTCTGTGCCAAAGACGAGTGAAAAAGGTGTTTCACCTGTGGCCCTTCGGGGTGTTGTCTGGTAGCTCCATAGCACGCTGGGAAGTTCTTTCGGCAATTTTCCCTTTGCCTGACTCAATCTCTTTTTTAAACTATCCTTTATGGTTCTACTGGACACCTTTACCTATCCGTTACTCTGAGGATGAGCTACCGGGGTGAAGTGCATTTTTATCCCGAGGTTGGTAGTGAATTCTTGGAACCCCTTGTCAATGAACTGGGAACCATTATCGGCCATTATCACCCTCAGTATGCTGAATCTGCATACGATGTTCTTTCAGATGAATTTTGGTACATCCTTCACCGATATGGTTGCCAGAGGCTCTACCTCAATCCATTTAGTGAAGTAATTCACTGCAACTATGCAGAACTTCACTACTCCGGGTGCCATTGGGAGAGGCCCGATGAGGTCAATACCCCATATCACGAAGGGGAAAGGGTAGTTAGCCGGGGTTACCATTTCCAAGGATAACCTCTGAATGCTAGCGTGTCTTTGGAAATTGTCACATTTCTGGACAAGTTGCCTTGCGTCCTTCTTTAAGGTGGGCTAGAAGTATCCCTGGTAGAGTAGTACTCCTACCAGAGCATCAGTTCTTATGTGGGAACCACAGGCCCCCTCGTGGACTTCTTTGAGGACTGCCTCTAAGTCCTCTTCGCTGACACACCTTTGCAGTGGATTCGTGTACCCTTGTCGGTATAACTCCTCGATCAGGAAATATAGTCCAGAATGTCTTTGCACTTTTGCTGCCTCAAGAGGCTATTCGGGAAGCTCCGAAGTCGTAAGATACTTTTTTATTGGATTTTTCCATCCTTTTTTTGAGGTTGCTATGCTCATTATTGCTATGCTTGGGTGACTTAGCACTTCGGTGGACTTTTTTGACTTGGCCAAAAGTATTTGCTTCAGTATTGTTTCGACGAGGCACGTTCTCGATGTGTACCGCATCGAACTCTTGGATGAGCTTTGATACAAGCTTGTGATACTTTGCCAAGATTGGGTCCTTCACACTATAGTCCCCTGCTATTTGTCGGACCACTAGTTGAGAATCGCTGTGGGCCTTTAGGTTTCTCACACCAACTCTTTTGGCAAGGTGCAAACCCACTATGAAGGCTTCATATTCTGCCATATTGTTGGTGATATTAAACCCGAATTTGATGGCTCTTACGGCTTCCAATACCTTTGGGGCCATGGAGAACTACTCCGGCTCCTTAATGTTCAGAACCAGAGGCCCTGTCAACAAACAGAATCCACTTAGGTTTGTCCATACCAAGGTTAGGTGGACTATCTTCAGCAACGGGTACCTCAGCGATGAAGTCTGCCAATGCCTGTGCTTTTATTGCCTTCCTTGGCTCATCAGTGATGTCATATTCACCGAGCTCAATGCACCATTTGGACAGTCTTCCCGAGTGATCAACCCTCCTCATGATATCTCAAAGAGGTAGGTTACTGCGGACAGTAATAGGGTGTGCTAGGAAGTAAGGTCGTAACCTTTTACTTGCTAATACTAAGGTGTAGATGGCCTTTTGTAGCAAGAAGTATTTGACTTCGGCCCCATGCAAAGACTTGCTCACACAATATACTAGCCATTACTTTGCCCCCTATTCCTTTACATGGACTGAACTTATTGCCTTTTCGGTGGTAGCGAGCTAGAGTTTGAGGGGTTCTCCTTCCCGTGGCTGTCGAAGTGTTGGCAGACAAGTTAGGTAGACTTTAAGCTCTTCCCAGGCCTTTTGGCAGTCTTCGTTCTAAGGGCGCACCTCAGTTTCGAGGTCACCATCATTTTTTGCCTGCCTTAGTGAGGGCTTTGAAGAACAGTCGGCAGCGATCCCCATATCTGGAGATTAATCTACTGAGGGACGTGATTCTCACTGTGAGTTTTTTCACATCCTTAGTCATCGTGGGAGTTCGGAATCCCAGCAGGGCCTTGACCTTTTCTAGATTGGCATCAATACCTCTCTCCAACACCATGAATCCGAGGAACTTTCCCGCGTTGACCCCGAACACTCATTTTTCGGGGTTCAGACGAATTCTGAATGTCTTCAGTTGGTGGAATGTTTCTTCTATGTCTATGATATGACTACTAGGTAGTTTGCTCTTAACTATCACATCATCGATGTAGACTTCCATGTTTCTCTCAATTTGGGAGCTGAACACCCTTTTCATCAACCCTTGGTATGTGGCCCCTGCATTCTTAAGCTTGAAGGGCATTCTAATATAGCAGTATGTACCAACTTCGTTGATAAAGGTGATTTTTTCTTCGTCTTTGGGGTCCATCCTAATTTGATGATACCCGCTGAAGGCGTTGAGGAAACTAAGGAGGCCATACTCGGCGGTTGAGTCTACCAACTAGTCTATAGGCGGCAGAAGATATGAAACTTTAGGGCAAGCATTGTTCACATTTTGGAAATCGATGCACATTAAGAGTTTGTCACTCCCTTCTTTCATGGCGATAACCACATTACTAAGGCATTCAGGGTACGTGACCTCCCTTATTATGCTTGCTTCCATTAAGTGTTGGACTTTGATTTTGATGAAGTTGTTCTTATGCGTCGAGAGGCTTCGCTTTTTTTGTCGAACAGGCTTTGCCTCTAGGCGCACCTTAAGACTTTGTTGGATTATGCGTGGGTCTACCCCAGGCATGTCCTTCGGTGAGTAGGCAAACAGATCTTTGTTCATTAACAGAAAATAAACAAGTTTTTCCTTGTCACCTTTGGCTAGTTTTTTCCCCAATCAGGTACTTCGGCCTAAGACAAGCTCCACATCTTCTATTTTTATTTTCTCGAGGTCTGCTGTTTCTTCTCCTTTTGCCTATTCTCCGAGCACGGCCTTTGCTCCCGAAGTCTGTGCATGAATCTTTGTTGGGCCCTGTCTTGCTTTCATAAAGACTTTCCTAACTTCTCTTTGGTCGATGAAGATCTTAGCATCTTCATCCTTCTTTGTGAAGGTGACAGTCAAGTACTTCACATATGGGCGGATGTGGAAATTCCCTTGCGTCTGCCTCCCGAGGATTGCATTGTATGACGAAGGGACATCTATGATGATGAACCTTGTCATTGTGGAAGCAAAAAGCTCACATTTGTTTTGTGGTGAAGTTCCTCTTAGCAATAGAGGTAGGTCGATCCACTCGAGGGTAGGGAGTTCGGACGGACCTACCCCGAAGGTAAGGGAGGTGATAGGCTTGAGATCACCTTTTTTTATACCCAAACTCAACAGCAAATGGGAGAATAAGAAGTTGGCATTGGAACCATCATCGAGGAGTACTCTCTTAACATCCCAACTCCCTATCCTTGCCACGAATATGAGTGGGCCATCATGAAGGAATGTCATGGTTGATGCCCAGCAGCATCTTCATCGTCTGACATGGTGGGTCTGAGAGGGACTTCTGGCGTGGAGGAATGCTTGAAGTGTAAATTTCCCAAGAGAGTCTGCCGGAAATGGTCAAAAAACAAAGGTTAGGAGGTCCCCAGAGTCTTTTTCCGGGGAGGAGCCTCCGACGCCCAAGTTAGTCTTTAGGAGGTGGAGAATGAGTGCTAAGGGCCAGAGATTCTTGCTTATTGCGTTTTCTTTTTAGGGGGAGAAGAGATCTCTTGCTAAGGCCATTTCCCCGATATATATAAGAGGAGGTGGCCCGTTCAGATTGTGACACGTGTTCGGTCAGATGTAACCTGTCTTTTCTGGGCGTAGGGCCTCTAGCCGTCTACAGGCTCCTCGGGCCACGGGCTAGGGCGAGCATAGCCCTTCATGACAAGACGTAGATGGCATCGGTGTGTCAGAGTACGTTTTAGGGTGGCATGTGGCGTGTGCGGGCGACATGTCAGAGGCTCCTTAATTGCTTCTGTCGTACCCCCGAGGTCCTTTGATTGTGGTCACCCTTCAGAGTGAGGGTTTTTTCCCGGAGTCGTACCGATAGTTCGGGGGATCCCCTAGCTCTGAAGTTGCTCCTTCGAGGGGATTCTTTCCTACCGAAGGTGGCCGGTCCCTCTCCCCGAAAGTTAGTTCGGTAGCTCTCTCAAGGGAGGCAATACACTAGTTTCCCAAGGTTGGTACTATCATCCTCGGGGGCGTTGGCGGACTACTGAGATTGTGTACCCAAGGCGTCAGACTCCCTCCTTTCCAAGGTCAGTACTGGCGTTCCTCGTGGATGATGCCAGGTTTTCCCGAGCGTTGCGTTTAGCCGAAGTCCCCGGATGGTCGGGGCGATAGCACTACGGCTATCACATGCCCCCCCCTCGGAAAGCCGGAGTGAAAACTTCGGCTAGTGGTCCTTCTGGGGACACTTTTCAGGGCTCGGAATGTGACGTTCGCAGAGAAGGCACTTCGCCACCAGGAGACAAGCCTTGTCCGGACAGGTGTCACCTGTCTGCTCTTTGGTGTTCTCGAGATACCCAATTTCTTTACTTTTTCTACCGTAGGTCGGTGGACCGTCGCGTCTCGAAACTAGGCGTGTCAGTTTGGAATGGTGTGCCTGGGTTCCTGGGATGTCAGAGAATGCATCCTAGTTTCTCGCAACAGGTGACACGTGGCTGGCACTGGTTGGGGATAGTCACATTGGTTACAGCAGGCACGTCTTTTCATGTGTGAGGGACAATTATGGCAACGTTTCACCTTCGTGGAGCAATTATGACGTCGATTCGGCTACCCTTCCCCGGTCTATATAAACCTCCTTCCATCATAACCTTCATTTGCTTTTTCTTTGCTCTCGCTTTGCTCTCGTCTGCTCTCGTGCCCTTTCTTCTTTCTTTGCGGTGGTGTTAACGGCAGTGTGATTTTCAGCCACCTTTCACGACGGTGTCCTCAAACCGTAATTTCGGCAAAGCCTTTGGTGGGTTTTGATTCTAAAGGTTATTCGGTTTCTTCATTTTCTGCTTTCTCTAGGTTTCCGAAGTCATTTATCTTCTTTCCGAAGTCCCTCCATTCTTTGACCAACTATGTCTTCGCTTGTCCCCCTCGCGCCTGTTCAAGCTGCCCCCCTTATGTCTGTTGAACCCATCCCCGAGAGCTGCCAACCTCTCATGTCTCACCCTTGTTGTTCCACTTCGGAGAAATTAAAGAAGCGGACAACCAAATTTTTTCTTCCCTCCTATGCCATTACAAGGTTACCTTGTCTCGGTTGTTAGGCTCACCTCCTAAGTGCTTGGCTTAGGCCAAGGAACAAAGAGGACTAATGGGAAGGACTACGGAAACTAGTATAGTGATGTATGTGCAAAGCTGGAAACTTTCCGGACTTAATGACACATAGAGACTGGACTATGGAAAAACATATAGAAATCCAAGAAAAGGGACCAAATTGTACACTGAAATTGGTGGTACAATTAAAACTACAAACTTTAAGATGGTGATTTCGGCCATGCAAGTTTTTATGATGACTAGTACAAGACTAGACCAAGTTTAGTGGACAACAATGATAACTAGTCATGTCTTGTCTACCACTAAGGAACAATTCATTATTTAACTAGTTAAACTAACTAGTGTTCACACTAGTCTTATGGCCGGATTTACAAGGGAAATATGGCACTTTGGAACTTGAGAGAACATGTGCATGGCATTATGGGCCATGAAGCGACTTAAGTGCCAAGTGAATACACAGTTTTAATGGTGCATTTGTGACCGTGAGTAAGTGTGGGTTTCCTTGTTTCATGCAAGAAAATTGAATCAAAAAGCTAGCATATTTGCCAAGTTGTGTACAAGTGTCTTAAGGCCGGCTTTGACCAAGGACACTTAAGCTTTCTTTGTCTTCATCTCGGGCTTGTTCATCCATTTCTTGACCGAGAGCTTGTTCTTGAGTGTTCATCTGAAATTGCTCTTGAATTCAAGCAAATTTGGAGATAATTGGAGGAGACAAGTTAGTAAGGCTTGATTCGGCACTAGACCACTTGGATTCAAGCTTTGGTTCTTGAAGATTCAAGGAAGGCCGAGCCATCAAGCTAGGGTTTTGAGGTAAATTGTGCGTTTCCTTGAATCCATGGTAGTTCTTCCATGAACAAGGAATTTGAATGCTCAATTGTTGTTATATTAAGCTAATTGAACAAGTGATGTGTTGGTTTGGAAACCAAGTGTTGGCCGAAAGTATTGGATGAATTAACTTGATGTTCTTCTCTTGTTTACATGGAAATTAATCCATGATTAAGGTTTATTGATGCCTATTTAATCTTGTGATAGGCTATATTGAGTGAAGAACATCAAAGGTGCCAAAGTGGGTACTTGGCCGAAAGCTTCAATGTTGAGGTAATTTCATGTTCTTCCCTTGATTACATGGTAATTGTGCCATGAACAAGGTTTAATGATGCCTAGATGGTTATATGTTGGGCTAAATTAGTGAGGAACATTAATGTGTGGAAATGTGCATTTGGCCGAGAGCATGAACTATAGTAATTTAGTGTTCTTCTTGGAATACATGGTAGTTGATCCATGAATAAGAGTTGTTGATGCCTAATTGTTGTTATGGTAGGCTATTTGAGTGAAGAACACTTGGGCATTGAAAGTTGGTATCTTGGCCGAAAGCATTTTGAGGTAGGGTTCACTTAACACTTGATTATGCTTGGTGAATTACCATGATTCAAGTGTTTAGAGTAGCTAAGTGATGGTTAAAATTTGCCAAATGACCTTAGTTGCTTGATGGGCTATTGAGATTACACTCGGTTTATTTGTTGATTAGCTAATTAACTAATGTACATGTGCTAGAAATGCTAGTAAATGTGGCCTATTTGCTTGGCATTTTGGAGCTCTAAGTGGAAGTGGAGTGTTTGATGGTGTTATGTGTGCAAAGTGCACATGAGCACATGTATGGTATATTGGCCGAGAGCATTATGTGGTGTGTGTGTGTGTTATTGTGTGCTTGGGTGATTTCCATGTGCTTGCTAACCCAATTTATGCTTTTGTGGTTATATGCCTCGGTTACCTATCATGTATATGTATATGTTTGGTTTTTCCTTGTCTTTGTGTTTGTTTTGCAGGTATGTTGAGCTAATGGGAGGTTAAGCTTTGAGTTGTATACTCAGCTTAACTAAATAGACTCTCAATTGAGTTGTATAGGTAGTGAACTCTACTGAGTTTTATACTCACTGCCCATCCTACTTGTTTTTTAGGAAAAGACATTCGGCCTGAATAGTGTGTGCTTGCTTTGTGCTTGTGTTTAGTGCTAGCTTGCTTTATTGTCAAGGTATATGCCAATGTATGCTTGGCTTATTGGTTTTGGTTCATTACAAGTCTTATATTGTGTTGGCCGAGACTTATGGACTAAGTTTGCAGGCTTGTAGTCTAAGGGACCTGTCTAGGAGAGCTATGGATATGTGGACACTGGCTTTGATCATAGTGTTTACCTTTATGACTATGAATATGGCAATTGGGTTGGTGTTGCAGTGTGTTCTTTTGTATGGGATCCTTAAGGTACTGTTTGACCATTAGTGGTCATGGGTTGTACTAGCTTGGCATGGGAAACTTATGGGTTCATGGCATGTAGCCATGTTGGATACTAGGTAGACTACCATTTTGTGTACATATATGTAGTCCTGGATACCTAGCTTTGGTGTTGGTTTTGTTGGACTTTTGGGCCAAGTTATGTGCATGTGGTATGGTTGGTTTTCGACATGTATATATGGTGAATGCTTTGGGCCAAGGTTTGGCACCTTTATGAATGGCTTTGGGCTTATGTTTGTGTATGTAAATATGAACCACCATGTGTAGTCTTTGTTGGCCGAGAAGAACATATGCATATCAATATGTGGTTTCAAAATCAAAGTAAATACTGTGGGCTTCTTGGTTGCCATATAAGTAGCACACTTGATTGCACACCATTTATGCACTTAAAATTTCATTAAGTGTTGCCTTGCTTGTTATGCAAGTAATCTGGTAAAACCTTGCTTGTTTTGCAAGTTAGTGGAATTGGGCCTTGCATCTGCTGCAAGTAATTAATGGATTTGTTTTAAAAGCCTCCTGGCCAGCTTGGGTTCATTATGATCAGAGCATAGCCTAGACAGTGTCCCTCTTAGGACTAACTTGATCAGACTTGTATTATTTGGATATATGTGAATATCTACAATTGAAAGTGCAGGATGAGAACTAGAGGCAAGGACAGGGATTCCCTGAGACACGTAGAAGGCACTGCAGCCCATCATGTAGAGGGACTGTTGGAAAATGTGCCTGAAACTCAGGCTGAAGAAATGGAACATAATGTGGCCGAAGAGCCCACTGCCAGGTACCAAGCACCTGGACCTAGTAGAGACAGACAGGAGAGAATGGAAGTAATGATGGAGTCACTGCATGCCCCTGGGGCTCAGTTAGTGCTGGGAATGCAATCCTTGGCTAGAGGCCAAGCCCAGAATCAGGAAGAGTCAGAACCAGTAGAGGCTAAAGGGAGAAGAAGGAGAAGGAGGCCTGGCAAAGAGCTAGTGGGTTATGACCAATCCAGTATAGCTGGAGGGAATCAAGAGGAGGAAGAAGTAGATGAGGAAAGAAGACACCCAAGGGCCAGGAGAATGAGATCAAAAGTGAGGCAGGAGCCCAGAGTAGAGGAGGAAAAGGATGATAGCCCAGACATAGAGAAGAGGGATGCATATATATACTCTAGAGGGACTGAACCCTCTGCTGACGAGACCGCAATGAAAAGCAGATCATCCAGGGATAAATCCAGTAGCAAATAGGAGAGTAGGAGAGGCATAGAATAGGAGGACATAAGGAGGGCCAGTTAGAGGGGTTCCTGGCACTGAAACCTCCAGTCTTCAGAGGAGGGTGTGACCCAGAGGGGGCAGAGTTCTGGGTATATCAAATAGAGAAGATATTGGAAAGAATGGAAGTTACTTCCACTCAGAAGGTACTGCTAGCCACTTTCAGGCTAGAAGGGATTGCTGAACTCTGGTGGAGGGCAGTACAAAGAAGTTATCGGGAGAGGAATTAGAGAAGACCCCCAGACAGGAGGAGGGCTATAAGATGGGCTGACTTCCTCAGGGTCTTTCATCAACAGTATGTTAGTGAGGCATAGAAAGACAAAAAATAAGTAGAGTTTGACCAACTGGAGTAAGGGGATCTCAGTGTACTGGAGTATGAGCAGAGATTCAACAGCTTGATTAGGTATGCCCCACAATATGAAGGGCAAGAGGAGCTGAGAACCAAGAGGTTCATCAGGGGGCTGAGACCTGAATTGAGACAGATACTCAGGGCGATAGGAGCTAGAGACTACTATACAGTTATGCAAAGTGCCCTGGCTTTGGAGCAGGAATTCCAGGAACAATTTAAAAGTGGGCCTGGAAGTGGAGGTGGAACAAAGAAGGGTCAGCAATCAAAAAGGCCGAGAGAAGAGAATGATGCAGGAGGAAGCGGGAAAGGGAATAAGAAAGAAAGAGGATCACGACTACAGCAGTATGGTCCTTAGTGTAGCACCTGTGGGAAGTTTCATGGCAATAAGCCATGCTTCAAGACTTCCACTGGTTGTCATAGATGTGGAGCCCCAGATCACTAGGTTAGAGATTGCCCAAAGTGGGGTGAAGGCAATAAGAAAATGCTGGGAACTTTCAATCCCAGGGGACCTAGAGGGCAGATGCCTGTGCCCCAGTTGAGGACTCAGGTGCCAACCCAAGGAGGAAGGCCAGTCGCTAGAGTACCTCAGGAACAAAGAAGGCCTGGTACACTTCCAGGAAGGGTGTTTCAGCTGGAATCTTCCAGGAAAGAATAGGAGACACCTAAGGCTGAGGGCAATGGAAGGGAGACTAGTCAACAAAGGACTAGCCGAAGGGCCCTGAAAGGTACAATTTACCTTAATGGCCAGTTAGTATCTGTTTTGTTTGATACTGGAGCTTCATTGTCTGTAGTAGCTACTAGCTTGGTTAAGGCCATGAATTTAAAAGTAAAATATATGACCAACATGTACTTGGTGAGAACAGCTGGCAATGACGTTTTGTTTGCCTATTACATGGTTAAAAACTGTGAGTTACAAATAGGCAAGCTGAAATTGAGAACAAATCTCATAGTGCTAGAGACACATGGCTATGATGTGATCTTAGGCATGAATTGGTTAGGAGAGAACAAAGTAGTTATTGATTGTCAGGCTAGACAATTAATAATGCCTGGTGAAATACCATATGATCTAGATAAATCCTTAAAGTTAGCCAAGGACTATCACTTGGAAGTACTGGAGATGATAACTCCAGAAAGTGAACAAGAATGCCTGGAATTAAATGACCAGGAAGTATCAGATGAACTTAGGAAAATACCTATAGTTCAAGATTTCCCAGGAGTCTTTCCTACAGACCTACCTGGTTTGCCACCCTCAAGAGAGGTGGAGTTTGAAATAAGGTTTGTACCAGGAGCAGCACCAGTATCTACTGCTCCATATAGAATGGCAGTGCCTGAGATGGTAGAACTCAGGAAACAATTGGATGAACTGCTAGAAAAAGGGTTCATTAGACCCAGTGTGTCTCCTTGGGGAGCACCTGTGTTATTTGTGAAAAAGAAGGATGGAACCCTTAGACTCTGTATTGATTACAGAAAACTAAATGCATTAACCATAAAGAACAAGTATCCCCTCCCAAGGATAGAAGATTTGTTTGATCAATTAAAGGGAGCAAAAGTGTTCTCCAAAATAGATTTGAGGTCTGGATATTTCCAGTTAAGGGTAAGGGAGGAGGACATACCTAAGACTGCTTTCAGGACTAGGTATGGACATTTTGAGTATACAGTAATGCCATTTGGGCTTACTAATGCACCTGCATTCTTTATGGACTTAATGCAGAGGGTGTTCAGAGCACACCTAGACCACTTTGTGGTGGTGTTTATTGATGATATCTTGGTATATTCCAAGGATGAGGAAACTCATAAAGAACACCTTAAGGTAGTGCTTGGCTTGCTCCAAGAACATCAGCTTTATGGAAAATTGAGTAAATGTAAATTCTGGACTCCAGAAATTGGGTTTTTGGGTCATATAATAAATGATCAAGGATTGGCTGTAGATCCTGAAAAGGTAAGATCAATCCTGGATTGGAAACAGCCCCAGTGTGTAAGGGAAGTCAGAAGCTTCCTGGGGTTGGCTGGCTATTACAGAAGATTTGTGCCAAAGTTTTCTGTTTTAGCAGCCCCTATGACTCAATTAACCAGAAAGAACCAGAAGTTTGTCTGGGAACCCAAATGTGAATAAAGCTTTCAAGAGCTAAAGAGGAGACTGACTACAGCTCCTATACTAGTCCTGCCAGACCCTGAAAAGGAATATGAGGTGTTTACAGATGCCTCTCATGTAGGACTAGGGTGTGTACTAATGCAAGAAAAGCAAGCCATTGCTTTTGGGTCCAGACAGTTAAGACCACATGAAAAAAAATATCCAGTGCATGACCTGGAATTGGCAGCAGTGGTCTTTGCCCTTAAATAGTGGAGACATTATCTTCTTGGTAATAAATTCCAAGTGTTTATAGACCACAAAAGTCTCAAGTACCTTTTTACTCAGAAAGACCTGAATATGAGACAAAGAAGGTGGTTGGAATATTTGAAGGATTTTGATTGTGTAATTGAATATACAGCTGGGAAAGCCCATGTAGTGGCAGATGCTTCGAGTAGAAATTACACTGGAATACTCAAAGGTGGTGAGATTGAACGTAAAGCAGAAAGCCTGAGTATTACTCACCTGGCAAGCCAATGGCTAGCTAAAGAAGGTGAGCAATTGAAAGTACTCACCATTACACTAGAGTGGAAAGAGCTAATTAAGGAAGCTCAAGCTGGTGATAAAGAGCTAGAATTAATTTCTGGCAAGAATAAGGGAGAACTATTTCAAGGTTTTTCCTTTAAGCAGGGAGTGCTACATTTCCAAAATAGGTTGTATGTGCCTGAAAAGGACAACCTAAGAGTTCAAATACTGGAGGAGGCTCACTCTAGTAAGCTGGGTATGCACCCAGGAGCCACAAAAATGTATCATACTCTCAGATCATACTTTTGGTGGCCATACATGAAGAAGGATATTAATACACTTGTGGCTAGTTGTGAAACATGCCAACAAGTGAAGGTAGAGCACCAGAAACCAGGGGGAAGCTACAAAGCTTGCCCATACCTGAGAGAAAATGGGGATCCATCTCAATGGATTTTGTAGTGGGTATGCCACTGACAAGGAGGAGGCATAATGCCATTTG
Organism: Aquilaria sinensis; assembly: GCA_005392925.1. Classification (NCBI taxonomy): domain Eukaryota; kingdom Viridiplantae; phylum Streptophyta; class Magnoliopsida; order Malvales; family Thymelaeaceae; genus Aquilaria; species Aquilaria sinensis. The sequence continues at coordinate 18,037 of SMDT01000237.1, forward strand.
GGTCATTGTGGATAGATTGACCAAGGCAGCCCATTTCCTTCCCATGAATCTTACTGATTCTTTGCATAAATTGGCACAACTCTACGTAAGAGAAGTACTAAGATTGCATGGAATACTTGATGACATAGTATCGGACAGGGATCCTAGGTTTGTTTCTAGGTTTTGGAAATCCCTACATCAGGCATTGGGCACTAAGCTCAAGTTTAGTTCTGCCTACCATCCACAGACTGATGGACAAACAGAAAGAACTATACAGACTCTGGAAGATATGTTGAGGTGCTGTGTGATTGACTTCCAGGGTGAATGGGATGTACATCTCCCATTAATAGAGTTTTCCTATGATAATGGCTATCATTCAGTGATAGGAATGGCTCCTTATGAAGCCTTATATGGCAGGAGATGTATTACTCCTCATTGCTGGCATCAGCCAGAAGACAAATTGGAATTGGGGCCAGACATTATTAAGGAAACTACTGAGAAGATTAAATTGATCCAAGCCAGGATCAAAACTGCCAATGATAGGCAACAAGCCTATGCAAATCTGAAAAGGAGGAGAGACCTGGAATTCCAGGAAGGAGACTGGGTGTGGCTCAAAGTTTCTCCCATGAAAGGAGTAATCAGATTTGGAAAAAAGGGGAAACTAGCACCTAGATATGTTGGGCCATATCAAATAGTGGCTAAGGTAGGAAATGTGGCTTATGAACTGGATTTGCCACCAGAACTTGGTAACATACACAATGTGTTTCATGTGAGTTTGCTCAAGAAGTATGTTCCAAGTTATAAACAGATAGAAACACCTACTGCTGTAGTTGTGGCACCCAACCTCACTTATGAGGAAGTACCAATTCAGTTCCTGGCCAGAGATACCAGGAAATTAAGGAGCAGATGGATTTCTATGATTAAGGTGCAGTGGAGTAACCACACTCCTGAAGAGGCAACCTGGGAAGTAGAACAGGAAATTGCCAATAAGTACCCCCAACTGTACCTTAGGTTGGTGAAGAATTTGGAGGACCAAATTCTTTAAGGAGGGAGGAATTGTTAGGCTCACCTCCTGAGTGCTTGGCTTAGGCCAAGAAACATAAAGGAAACAAAAAGGAATGAGGTTAAGGACTATGGAAACTAGTACAGTGATGTATGTGCAAGGCTGGAAACTTTCAGGACCTAACTGCACATAGAAACTGGACTATGGAAAAACAGACAGAAATCCAAGAAAGGGGATCAAATTGTACACTTAGATGAGTGGTACAATTAAAACTACAAACTTTAAGATGGTGATTTCGGCCATGCAAGTTTATTTGATGACTAGTGCAAGACTAGACCAAGTTTAGTGGACAACAATGATTACTAGTCATGTCTTGTCTACCACTAAGGAACTATTCATTATTTAACTAGTTAAACTAACTAGTGTTCACACTAGACTTATGGCCGGTTTTACATGGGAATTATGGCACTTTGGTACTTGTGTTTGCTATTTTGTGCATGGCATTATGAGCCATGAAGAAACTTAAGTACCTAAGTGAACACATGTTTTAATGGTGCTAGTGTGACCATGAATGAGTGAGGGCATCATTGTTTCACGCAAAGAAATGAAAGGAAAAGTTAGCATATTAGCCAACTATTACACATGTGTCTTTCGGCCGAAACTAGTCAAGGCCATTTGGTTGCCATTTCGGGTTACTTTGCTCTTCAGTTGGCCAAAAGTGTTCTTGAGAGCTTCACCTTAGAAATTGGTCTTGAATTCAAGAAATCTTGAAGGCATTTGAAGGATTCAAGCTTGGAAGATAGTTTCGGCACAAGGCAACCTGGAATCAAGCTTTGTTCTTGAATTTCGGTGAAGGGCCGAGCCAAATCAAGCTAGGGTTCCAAGGTATTTCTTGTGTTTCCTTGATTCCATGGTAATTCTTCCATGAGCAAGGAGTTTAAGTGCTCAATTGTTGTTGTGCTAAGCTAATTGAGCAAGTATTGTGTTGGTTTGAAAGTTTGTTGTTGGCCGAAAGTGATGGATGACTTAGCTTGATGTTCTTCTTTGTTTACATGGAAATTAATCCATGATTAAGGTTTATTGATGCCTATTTGATCTTATGCTAGGCTAATTTGAGTGAAGAACATCAAAGTGTGCAAGTTGGTGTTTGGCCGAAAAGCTCAATTTGAGGTAATTTCATGTTCTTCACTTGATTACATGGTAATGGTGCCATGAACAAGGTTTATTGATGATTAGATGATTATATGTTGGGTTAGATTGAGTGAAGAACATTAATGTATGGAATTGGGCATTTGGCCGAGAGCTTGAACTAGTGTAATTTAGTGTTCTTCTTTGAATACATGGTAGTTGATCCATGAATAAGTGTTGTTGATGCCTATTTGTTGTTATGGTAGGCTATTTTGAGTGAAGAACACTTGGGCATTGAAAGTTGGTATCTTGGCCGAAAGCATTTTGAGGTAGGGTTCACTAACACTTGATTATGCTTGGTGAATTACCATGGTTCAAGTGTTTAGAGTGGCTAAGTGATGGTTAAAATTTGCCAAATGACCTTAGTTGCTTGATGGGCTATTGAGAATACATTCGGTTTACTTGTTGATTAGCTAATTAACTAATGTACATGTACTAGAAATGCTAGTAAATGTGGCCTATTTGCTTAGCATTTTGGAGCTCTAAGTGGAAGTGGAGTGTTTGATGGTGTTTTGTGTGCAAAGTGCACATGGGCACATGTATGGTATATTTGGCCGAGAGCACTTATGTGGTGTGTGTGTGTGTTATTGTGTGCTTTGGTGCTTTCCTATGTGCTTGCTAACCCAATTTATGTTATTGTTGATTATATGCCTCGGTTATCTATCATGTATATGTATATGTTTGGTTTTCCTTGTCTTTGTGTTTGTTTTGCAGGTTAAGTTGAGCTAATGGGAGGTTAAGCTTTGAGTTGTATACTCAGCTTAACTAAATAAACTCTTAATTGAGTTGTATATATAAAGTGAACTCTACTGAGTTTTATACTCACTGCCCATCCTACTTGTTTTTCAGGAAAAGACATTCGGCCTGAATAGTGTGTGCTTGCTTTGTGCTTGTGTTTAGTGCTAGCTTGCTTAATTGTCAAGGTATGTGCCAATGTATGCTTGGCTTATTGGTTTTGGTTCATTACAAGTCTTATATTGTGTTGGCCGAGACTTATGGACTAAGTTTGCAGGCTTGTAGTGTGAGGGACCTGTCTAGGAGAGCTATGGATACTTGGACTTTGGCTCTGATCATAGTGTTCACCTTTATGACTATGAATATGGCAATTGGGTTGGTGTTGCAGTGTGTACTTTTGTATGGGATCCTTAAGGTACTGTTTGACCATTAGTGGTCATGGGTTGTACTAACTTGGCATGGAAAACTTATGGGTTCATGGCATGTAGCCATGTTGGATACTAGGTAGACTACCTTTTTGTGTACATATATGTAGTCTTGGATACCTAGCTTTGGTGTTGGTTTTGTTGGACTTATGTGCCAAGTTATGTGTATGATCTTATGGCTGGTTTTGGACATGTATATATGTTGAATGCTTTGGGCCAAGGTTTGGCACCTTTATGAATGGCTATGGACTTATGCTTTGTGTATGTGAAACATGAAATCTTGTGAACCTCCATGTGTACCTTTGTTGGCCGAGAAGAACATGTGCATATCAACATGTGTTTTCAAAATCAAAGTAAATACTGTGGGCTTCTTGGTTGCCATATAAGTAGCACACTTGATTGCACACCATATATGCACTTAAAATTTCATTAAGTGTTGCCTTGCTTGTCATGCAAGTAATCTATTAAAGCCTTGCTTGTTTTGCAAGTTAGTGGTATTGGGCCTTGCATCTGCTGCAAGTAATTAATGGTTTTGTTTTAAAGCCTCCTGGGCCACCTCCCAGGCTTCTCACCTTAAGAAAATAAGACTTAATGTTGCCATTGCTTGCTTGGCCGAATTGAAGAATTAGAATTTAAGTTACTGGGTTTGAGAGTTAAACTAGAAACTTATAGGCCAGGGTCTGTGTGAGGTGTGACAGGCTTTGTTTGGTGTCGGAGCCTGCTTGCGTTTAGTTTGGTCGGAGCATTAGCCTAGACAGTGTCCCACTTAGGTCTAACTTATATAAGACTTGTATTATCTGGATATATGTGAATATCTACAATTGAAAGTGCAGGATGAGAACCAGAGGCAGGGACAGGGATTCCCTGAGACAAGTAGGAGACACTGCAGGCCATCATGTAGAGGGACTGCAGGAAAATGTGCTTGAAACTCAGGCTGAAGAAATGGAACATAATGTGGTTGAAGAGCCAACTGCCAGGTACCAAGCACCTGGAACCAGCAGAGACAGACAAGAGAGAATGGAGGTAATGATGGAGTCACTACATGCCACTGTGGCTCAGTTAGTGCTGGGAATGTAATCCTTGGTTAGAGGCCAAGCCCAGAATCAGGAAGAGTCAGAACCAGCAGAAATTGAAGGTAGGAGAAGAAGAAGGAGGCCTGGCAAAGAGCCAGTATGTTATGACCAATCCAGTAGAGTTGGAGGCAATCAAGAGGAGGAAGAAGTAGATGAGGAAAGAAGACACCCAAGGGCCAGGAGAATGAGATCAGAAGTGAGGCAGGAGCCTAGAATTGATGAGGAAGAGGATGATAGCCCAGATATAGATGAGAAGGATGCATATATATACTCCAGAGGGACTGAACCCTCTACTAAGGAGACCATAATGAAATGCAGATCATCCAGGGATAAATCCAGTAGTAGAGAGGAGAGTAAGAGAAGGCACAGAAGAGGAGGACCTAAGGAGGGCCAGTTAAAGGGGTTTCTGGCACTAAAACCTCCAGTCTTCAGAGGAGGATGTAACCCAGAGGAGGCAAAGTTCTGGGTATATTAGATAGAGAAGATATTGGAAAGAATGGAAGTTACTTCCTCTCAAAAGGTACTGCTAGCCACTTTCAGGCTAGAAAGGAATGCTGAACTCTGGTGGAGGGCAGTACAAAGAAGTTATCGGGGGAGGAATCAGTGGAGACCCCCAGACAGAAGGATGGCTATAAGATGGGTTGACTTCCTCAGGTTCTTTTATCAACAGTATATTAGTGAGGCACAGAAAGACCAAAAACAAGTAGAGTTTGACCAACTGGAGTAGGGGGATCTTAGTGTATTAGAGTATGAGCAGAGATTCAACAGCTTGATTAGGTATGCCCCACAATATGAAGGGCAATAGGAGCTAAGAACCAAGAGGTTCATCAGGGGGTGAGACCTGAATTGACACAGATCCTCAGGGCGATAGAAGCTAGAGACCACTATACAGTTATGCAAAGTGTCTTGGCTTTGGAGCCGGAATTCCAAGAACAATTTAAAAGTGGGCCTGGGAGTGGAAGTGGAACAAAGAAGGGTCAGCAATCAAAAAGCCCGAAAGAAGAGAAGGATGCAGGAGGAAGCAGGAAAGGGAATAAGAAAGAAAGAGGATCACGACTACAGCAGTTTGGTCCTCAGTGTAGCACCTGTGGGAAGTTTCATGTCAATAAGCTATGCTTCAAGACTTCCACTGGTTGTCATAGATGTGGAGCCCCAGATCACTGGGTGAGAGATTGCCCAAAGTGGGGTAAGGGCAATAAGAAAATGCTGGGAACATTCAATCCCAAGGGACCTAGAGGACAGATGCCTGTGCCCCAGTTGAGGACTCAGGTGCCAACCCAAGGAGGGAGGCCAGCACCTAGAGTACCTCAGGAACAAAGAATGCCTGGTACACTTTCGGGAAGGGTGTTTCAGCTGGAATCTTCCAGGAAAGAACAAGAGACACCTAAGGCTGAGGGCAATGGAAGGGAGACTAGTCAGCAAAGGACTAGCAGAAGGGCCCTGAAAGGTACAATTTACCTTAATGGCCAGTTAGTATCTGTTTTGTTTGATACTGGAGCTTCATTGTTTGTAGTAGCTACTAGCTTGGTTAAGGCCATGAATTTAGAAGTAAAATATATGACCAACATGTACTTGGTGAGAACCGCTGGCAATAAAGTTTTGTTTTCCTATTACATGGTTGAAAGCTTTGAGTTACAAATAGGCAAGCTGAAATTGAGAACAAATCTCATAGTGCTAAAGACACATGGCCATGATGTGATCTTAGGCATGAATTGGTTAGGAGATAACAAAGTAGTTACTGATTGTCAGCCTAGACAATTAATAATGCCTGGTGAAATACCATATGATCTAGATAAATCCATAAAGTTAGCCAAGGACTACCACTTGGAAGTACTGGAGATGATAACTCTAGAAAGTGAACAGGAATGCCTGGAATTAAATGACCAGGACGTATCAGATGAACTTAGGAAAATACCTATAGTTCAGGATTTCCCAGGAGTCTTTCCTACAGACCTACCTGGTTTGCCACCCTCAAGAGAGGTGGAGTTTGAAATAAGCTTGGTACCAGGAGCAGCACCAGTATCTACTGCTTCATATAGAATGGCAGTGCCTGAGATGGTAGAACTCAAGAAACAATTGGATGAATTGCTAGAAAAAGGGTTCATTAGACCCAGTATGTCTCATTGGGGAGCACTTGTATTATTTGTGAAAAAGAAGGATGGAACCCTTAGACTCTGTATTGATTACAGAAAACTAAATGCATTAACCATAAAGAATAAGTATCCTCTTCCAAGGATTGAAGATTTGTTTGATCAATTAAAGGGAGCAAAAGTGTTCTCCAAGATTGATTTGAGGTCTGGATATTTCCAGTTAAGGGTAAGGGAGGAGGACATACCTAAGACTGCTTTCAGGACTAGGTATGGACATTTTGAGTATACAGTAATGCCATTTGGGCTTACTAATGCACCTGCATTCTTTATGGACTTAATGCAGAGGGTGTTCAGAGCACACCTAGACCACTTTGTGGTGGTGTTTATTGATGATATCTTGGTATATTCCAAGGATGAGGAAACTCATAAAGAACACCTTAAGGTAGTGCTTGGCTTGCTCCAAGAACATCAGCTTTATGGAAAGCTGAGTAAATGTAAATTCTGGACTCAAGAAATTGGGTTTTTGGGTCATATAATAAATGATCAAGGATTGGCTGTAGATCCTGAAAAGGTAAGATCAATCCTGGATTGGAAACAGCCCCAGTGTGTAAGGGAAGTCAGAAGCTTCCTGGGGTTGGCTGGCTATTACAGAAGATTTGTGCCAAAGTTTTCTGTTTTAGCAGCTCCTATGACTCAATTAACCAGAAAGAACCAGAAGTTTGTCTGGGAACCCAAATGTGAAGAAAGTTTTCAAGAGCTAAAAAAGAGGCTGACTACAGCTCCTATACTAGTCCTGCCTGACCCTGAAAAGGAGTATGAGGTATTTACAGATGCCTCTCATGTAGGACTAGGTTGTGTTTTGATGCAAGAAAAGCAAGCCATTGCTTTTGGGTCTAGACAGTTAAGGCCACATGAAAAGAAATATCCAGTGCATGACCTGGAACTGGCAGCAGTAGTCTTTGCTCTTAAGCAATGGAGACACTATCTTCTTGGTAATAAATTCCAAGTGTTTACAGACCACAAAAGTCTCAAGTACCTTTTTACTCAGAAGGACCTGAATATGAGACAAAGAAGGTGGTTGGAATATTTGAAAGATTTTGACTGTGTAATTGAATACACAGCTGGAAAAGCCAATGTAGTGGCAGATGCTTTGAGTAGAAACTACACTGGAATACTCAAAGGTGGTGAGATTGAACATAAGGTAGAATGCCTAAATATTACTCACCTGGCAAGCCTATGGCTAGCTAAAAAGGGTGAACAGTTGAAAGTACTCACCATTACACCAGAATGGAAATAGCTTATTAAGGAAGCTCAAGCTGGTGATAAAGAGCTAAAATTAATTTCTGGCAAGAATAAGGGAGAACTATTTCAAGGTTTCTCCTTTAAGCAGGGAGTGCTACATTTCCAAAATAGGTTGTATGTGCCTGAAAAGGACAACCTAAGAATTCAGATACTGGAGGAGGCTCACTCTAGTAAGCTGGGTATGCACCCAGGAGCCACAAAAATGTATCATACTCTCAGATCATACTTTTGGTGGCCATACATGAAGAAGGATATTAATACACTTGTGGCTAGTTGTGAAACATGCCAACAAGTGAAGGTAGAGCACCAGAAACCAGGGGGAAGCTACAAAGCTTGCCCATACCTGAGAGAAAATGGGGATCCATCTCAATGGATTTTGTAGTGGGTATGCCACTGACAAGGAGAAGGCATAATGCCATTTGGGTCATTGTGGATAGATTGACCAAGGCAGCCCATTTTCTTCCCATGAATCTTACTGATTCTTTGGATAAATTGGCACAACTCTACATAAGGGAGGTAGTAAGATTGCATGGAATACCTGATGACATAGTATCAGACAGGGATCCTAGGTTTGTTTCTAGGTTTTGGAAATCCCTACATCAGGCATTGGGCACTAAGCTCAAGTTTAGTTCTGCCTACCATCCTCAGACTGATGGACAAACAGAAAGAACTATACAGACTCTGGAGGACATGTTGAGATGTTGTGTGATTGACTTCCAGGGTGAATGGGATGTACATCTCCCATTGATAGAGTTTTCCTATAATAATGGCTATCATTCAGTGATAGGAATGGCTCCTTATGAGGCCTTATATGGCAGGAGATGTATTACTCCTCATTGCTGGCATCAGCCAGAAGACAAATTGGAATTGGGGCCAGACATTATTAAGGAAACAACTGAGAAGATTAAATTGATCCAAGCCAGGATCAAGACTGCAAATGATAGGCAGCAAGCCTATGCAAACCTGAAAAAGAGAAGAGACCTGGAATTCCAGGAAGGAGACTGGGTGTGGCTTAAAGTTTCTCCAATGAAAGGAGTAATCAGATTTGGGAAAAAGGGGAAACTAGCACCTAGATATGTTGGGCCATACCAAATACTGGCCAAAGTGGGAAATGTGGCATATCAGCTAGACTTGCCACCAGAACTTGGAAACATACACAATGTGTTCCATGTAAGTTTACTCAAAAAGTATGTTCCAAGCTACAAGCAAATAGAAACACCTACAGCTGTGATTGTGGCACCCAACCTTACTTATGAAGAAGTGCCAATCCAGTTCCTAGCCAAAGATACCAGGAAGTTAAGAAGCAGGTGGATTTCTATGATTAAGGTGCAGTGGAGTAACCACACTCCTGAGGAGGCAACCTGGGAAGTGGAACAGGAAATTGCCACTAAATACCCTCAACTGTACCTTAGACTAGTGAGGAATTTGGAGGACCAAATTCTTTAAGGAGGGAGGAATTGTTAGGCTCACCTCCTAAGTGCTTGGCTTAGGCCAAGGAACAAAGAGGACTGATGGGAAGGACTATGGAAACTAGTACAGTGATGTATGTGCAAAGCTGGAAACTTTCAGGACTTAACTGCACATAGAGACTGGACTATGGAAAAACAGACAGAAATCCAAGAAAGGGGACCAAATTGTACACTTAAATTGGTGGTACAATTAAAACTACAAACTTTAAGATGGTGATTTCAGCCATGCAAGTTTTTATGATGACTAGTACAAGACTAGACCAAGTTTAGTGGACAACAATGATAACTAGTCATGTCTTGTCTACCACTAAGGAGCTATTCATTATTTAACTAGTTAAACTAAATAGTGTTCACACTAGTCTTATGGCCGGATTTACAAGGGAAATATGGCACTTTGGAACTTGAGAGAACATGTGCATGGCATTATGGACCATGAAGCGACTTAAGTGCCAAGTGAATACATGGTTTTAATGGTGCATTTGTGACCGTGAGGAAGTGTGGGTTTCCTTGTTTCATGCAAGAAAATTGAAGCAAAAAGCTAGCATATCTGCCAAATTGTGTACAAGTGTCTTAAGGCCGGCTTTGACCAAGGAGACTTAAGCTTTCTTTGTCTCCATTTCGGGCTTGTTCATCCATTTCTTGACCGAGAGCTTGTTCTTGAGTGTTCATCTAAAATTGCTCTTGAATTCAAGCAAATTTGGAGACAATTGGAGGAGAGAAGCTAGCACGGCTTGATTCGGCACTAGACCACTTGGATTCAAGCTTTGGTTCTTGAAGATTCAAGGAAGGCCGAGCCATCAAGCTAGGGTTTTGAGGTAAATTGTGCGTTTCCTTGAATCCATGGTAGTTCTTCCATGAACAAGGAATTTGAATGCTCAATTGTTGTTACACTAAGCTAATTGAACAAGTGATGTGTTGGTTTTGAAACCAAGTGTTCGCCGAAAGTATTCTTGAATTAACTTGATGTTCTTCTCTTGATTACATGGAAAATTAATCCATGAATGAAGTTGTTGATGCCTATTTGATCTTGTGGTAGGCTATATTGAGTGAAGGACATCAAGGTGCCAAAGTCTTGTTTAATGACGCCTAGATGGTTATATGTTGGGCTAAATTAGTGAGGAACATTAATGTGTGGAAATGTGCATTTGGCCGAGAGCATGAACTATAGTAATTTAGTGTTCTTCTTGGAATACCTGGTTGTTGATCCATGAATAAGAGCTGTTGATGCCTAATTGTTGTTATGGTAGGCTATTTGAGTGAAGAACACTTGGGCATTGAAAGTTGGTATCTTGGCCGAAAGCATTTTGAGGTAAGGTTCACTTAACACTTGATTGTGCTTGGTGAATTACCATGATTCAAGTGTTTAGAGTAGCTAAGTGATGGTTAAAATTTGCCAAATGACCTTAGTTGCTTGATGGGCTATTGAGATTACACTCGGTTTATTTGTTGATTCGGTAATTAACTAATGTACATGTGCTAGAAATGCTAGTAAATGTGGCCTATTTGCTTGGCATTTTGGAGCTCTAAGTGGAAGGAGAGTGTTTGATGGTGTTATGTTTACAAAGTGCATATGAGCACATGTATGGTATATTAGCCGAGAGAGTTATGTGGTGTGTGTGTGTGTTATTGTGTGCTTGGGTGATTTCCATGTGCTTGTTAACCCAAATTATGCTTTTGTGGTTATATGCCTCGATTACTTGTCATGTATATGTATATGTTTGGTTTTTCCTTGTCTTTGTGTTTGTTTTGCAGGTATGTTGAGCTAATGGGAGGTTAAGCTTTGAGTTGTATACTCAGCTTAACTAAATAGACTCTTAATTGACTTGTATAGCTAGTGAACTTTACTGAGTTTTATACTCACTGCCCATCCTACTTGTTTTTCAGGAAAAGACATTCGGCCTGAATAGTGTGTGCTTGCTTTGTGCTTGTGTTTAGTGCTAGCTTGCTTTATTGTCAAGGTATGTGCCAATGTATGCTTGGCTTATTCATTTTGGTTCATTACAAGTCTTATATTGTGTTGGCCGAGACTTATGGACTAAGTTTGCAGGCTTGTAGTGTGAGGGACCTGTCTAGGAGAGCTATGGATATGTGGACACTTGCTTTGATCATAGTGTTTACCTTTATGACTATGAATATGGCAATTGGGTTGGTGTTGCAGTGTGTTCTTTTGTATGGGATCCTTAAGGTACTGTTTGACCATTAGTGGTCATGGGTTGTACTAGCTTGGCATGGGAAACTTATGGGTTCATGGCATGTAGCCATGTTGGATACTAGGTAGACTACCATTTTGTGTACATATATATAGTCCTGCATACCTAGCTTTGGTGTTGGTTTTGGTGGACTTTTGGGCCAAGTTATGTGCATGTGTTATGGCTGGTGTTCGACTTGTATATATGTTGAATGCTTTGGGCCAAGGTTTGGCACCTTTATGAAAGGCTTTGGACTTATATTTGTGTATGTAAATATGAACCACCATGTGTATTCTTTGTTGGCCCAGAAGAACATATGCATATCAATATGTGGTTTCAAAATCAAAGTAAATACTGTAGGCTTCTTGGTTGTCATATAGGTAGCACACTTGATTGCACACCATTTATGCACTTAAAATTTCATTAAGTGTTTCCTTGCTTGTTATGCAAATAATCTGGTAAAACCTTGCTTGTTTTGCAAGTTAGTGGAATTGGGCCTTGCATCTGCTGCAAGTAATTAATGGATTTGTTTTAAAAGCCTCCTGGGCCACATCCCAGGCTTCTCATCTTAAGAACATAAGACTTAATGTTTCCATTGCTTGTTTGGCCGAATTGAAGAACTTAGAATTAAGTTGAGTTTGGGAGTTAAACCTAGAACTTATGGGCCAGGGCCTGTGTGAGGTGTGACATCGGTCATATAGTTTTATGAACGAAGCCGTCGAGGTTACCATTTTCTGCTCCCAACTGAAGGCCGGACTTCGGTTTCCTCCCTCGAGGATGATTTGCGATTTTTGCCAATTTCATGGTGTAGCCGTGAATCAGCTTCCTCCGAACTCATACTGTTATTTTAACGCCTTCCTCTGCATGTGCGGGGTCTTTGAAAGAGAGCCTCACTTTATCCTGTTCATGCAGTACTACAAGCTCTATCCGTTCCCGAAGGGTGGCTTTTATTTCATGCTACCTTAGGGATCTGGGAGCAAAAAGTTCATGTTCACCTTCGCTACTAAAGATAGCTGGCGAGGGTGGCAAAGGAAGTTCTTTTTCCTAAAGGTGGCGGAGGCTTGGTCGTACGTCCCGACCAAGTGGGCTCGAGGAAAGCTAGAGACGGATGTTGTGGACCCTAAGAAGTTGCTAACTCCCTAGTTGGCGGCGAGGTTTGTGGCTTTGACAGACGTATCAGTGCTGTCACCGACTGGGATGCCGAGGTCCCTTCACGCTCTCTCTACCCCTTCCCCATCATTTGGAGGCTTATGACCGAGGAGGTCCTTCGGGAGTTGGGGGTAGTCAAGAAGCACAAGACTGACCTCGCAATGCCAGCTCCTGCCATCGATGGGAAAAAGTCCTGGCTAGTGATGCTCCTTCGGAGGGAGCTCACATATGAAGCCTTTTTTGAAAGTAAGTTTTCTTCCAAAAATTTTTAGTATAAGTATCCGTCTGGACTTACATTGATGTTTTCCTTCTTTTTCAGAGATGGGCTACGAGTCTGCTGCCTACTACAAGTCCCTCTTTCTCGGCCAAGCCGAAAAGGGGGAACAAATGAAGAAGGGCGCCTCCTGAAGGAGCAAGACTACTGGGAGCGGGCCGTCTTCGGCCAGGAAGGCGAGGAAGGACATCCTTCTTCCACCTCCGGGAGACGCGGTGAAGGTCGTCGGTGAGCCTAAAACTCCTGCCGAGCCTGAAACGCCCATCGAGCTTTCTGCCGGGGTGATCACCAGTGCTACTTCTTTGAGTCCCGCAACGTCGGTGGATCTTTTGGGCTCTTTGGCACTGGGTCCCCCTGCAAGGGATTTAGAAAAATGATGAAAGGACAAGGGCAAATATATCCCTACCGATGTGGAAGAGGTCCGGGACTCTGATGATGACGTTGCGGAGGTTGCGCTAGGTTCGTCTCTTACCCCATTTTTAGTACTCGCAGCCTTATATCTTGCACAGCTAAGGAGTTTTGTCTGGCGAGACGTTTGCTTTGAATTTTGTAGAGGAACTGGCGCCCTCAGCTTGGATGGTCGAGCATGCTTGAGGGCGGACTCTTCGGGATTCCCACATCCCAAAGGACAAGGTTCCAAGGGAGCCATTCCAGTCTTTCATGGAGGACATGAATCTGTTCTCCGAGGATTGCCGGGAAATGGCTCCCCAGATGGTGAGGGGCATGCTCACCCAAGCTTCCTTTAAGGAAGTTGCCGAGGAATGTGCCAGCGAGGATGCCCTTGCCGCTAAGGTTTTCGAGCACACTGCCCAGGTAGTTCTTCAGGAATCTTCATTCATTTTTTTCCCAACTTCCCTTTTTTCTAAGTGTTTTGGCTTTCCTTGGGCAAATTTGATTGAGTACATTCTCCTTTTCCACAGCTTCTGGGGTATAGTGGATACCTCCGAGCTTGGGCAGCAAAGCAAAATTTGGTCCGAGCTTGGGCCGAAGATAAACTGGAGAAGGCCAAGGTATTTTACGCCAGCTCGGTTATGAAGAATGCCGAGCTGAGCCGAATATCCAAGGAGAAGGTTGCCAAGCTTCGGGAGGAATTCTTGAAGGGCTAGGAGGAGCTCTTGAAGGATTTCTCCAAGAAGATGTCTGACCTTGGAGAAAAGGTTGTAAGCTTGACCTCGACCAACGAGGCCATTCAAAAGGAGAAAGAAGAAGATTCTGCCCTCCTGGCGAAGGCGCTTGCTGACAACGCCAAACTCCAAGCCAAGGTCGAGGCGCTGAAGAAGGGTTCAAAGAAGAAGAAGAAGATAAAGGAGCTGGAGAAGGAGGTTGCAGATCTCCAGAACGAGGTAGATGACTTGGGCATCGAGAAAGACAAGGCCGTTCAGATGACTAAGGTTGCCTTTCAGGACGGCTTCTGCCTAGCTCGCCGTCAAGTTCTAAAAAACTATCTGGATCTCGACCTTTCCTTCCTGGCTGCCCTAGATATTCCCGAGGGGCCCCGGTGGACTTGGTCGAAAATTGAGCTCCTCAACCTGTCGTTTGCCCCTCCTCCGGCCCCGAAGGTGGATAAAGACACAGGAGCCAGAGCTTCCTACGACTTCGGGGTCCCTTAGATATTCTAGGGTCTTTGCCTTCTTCGTTTTCCTTGTAATTTTTCCTTCTTGCAACCTTCTCCTTGTACCAAGGCCTTCTTCAATAAACTTTTCCTTCCTTTATGACTCAGTTAAGTCTTTGAGCAATAGTTTTTGTTTGCATTTGTCCCGACCACTTTTGGTCAAGGGATTTCGGAAAGGTATGCTTTGCCCATTTTGTCTGCAAACCTTCAAGTTTTGGGTCTTTGACAAATTCCTTTAGAAAAATTTTAGGCTGCCTTCGTCGGCCGTATTTGACGGACTCTCACTTTTTTGGGCATATAACCCAATCGACTTTGTAAGGAAAATGTGATTTTCGTGAACACACGTTTAAGCTTTGTTCAGCGAGTACTCTTAGATGGGAGAAAACTTCTGCATTTAGAAAAAGTTTCTAACTTGTACGATTTCTCATCAAGATTCTAAGTATAGAATTTCTTCAAGGTATCCGAGTGCCATGTATTTTTCAGTTCTCCCCTTTCGGTGTCGCTGAGCTTGTATACTCCCCTTCGGACCTCGTCAAGGACCAAGTAAGGCCCTTCCCAGTTCGACCGAAGTACCTCATGGGACGGTCTTCGGGGTTCAAATTCAGCCTTTTGGAGGACGAGGTCTCCTTTCTTTATTCCTTTTGGCCTAACAAGCAAATTTGCGGCGATAGCCACTCTTTGCTGGAAGGCCTTCCTTCTAAGCTCGACCACCTATCTGTGTTCATCGATTAGGTCGAGCTTAGTTCTCAATCCAAGGTAGTTCCCTCTTTCATCGAACACTTGTACCCTGACTGATGGCCGTACTACCTCGATAGGGATAATGGCCTCTGTGCCGAAGACGAGCGAAAAAAGTGTCTCACCGGTGTCCCTTCGGGGTGTTGTCCGATAGCTCCATAACATAGTACGGAGTTCTCCTGGCCATTTTCCCTTTGCTTCCTCCAATCTCTTTTTTATACCATCTTTCATGGTTATGTTGGATACCTTTACTTGTCCGTTACTTAGAGGATGAGCTACCGGGGCGAAGTGCATCTTTATTCCGAGGTCGGTGATGAATTCTTGGAATCCTTTGTCAATAAATTTGGAACCATTGTCGGCCACTATCACCCTCGGTATGCCGAATCTGCATATGATGCTTTTCCAGACAAATTTTCATATATCCTTTGCCGAAATGGTTGCCAGGGGCTCTGCCTCAACCCATTTGGTGAAGTAATCTACTCCAACCATGCAGAATTTCACTCATTCGGCTGTTGTCGGGAGCGGCCCGATGAGGTCAATGCCCCATGCTACAAAGGGACAGGGGTACTCAGCCAAGGTTATTAATTCCAAGGGCAACCTTTGAACGTTGGCATGTCTTTGGCAACTGTCACATTTTCAGACAAACTGTCTTAGTCCTTTCTTAACGTGGGCCAAAAGTACCCTTGGCGGAGTATCACTCTTGCCAAAGCGTCAGTCCCGATGTAGGAACCACAAATTCCCTCGTGGACTTCCTTGAGAATTGTTTGAGTATCCTTTTCATTGACACACCTTCGCAATGGACTTGCGTATCCCTGTTGGTACAGTTCTTCCCCGATTAGGAAGTATCGTCCGGAGCATCTTCGTACTTTTGCTACTTCGCGAGGGTCATCAGGAAGCTCCGAGGTTGTAAGGTACTTCTTTATAGGATTTTCCCATCCTTCTCCTGAGGCTGCTATGCTCATTATCATGATGCTCGGGTGGCTCAGTACTTCAGTGAACTTTTTTTATTTTGGGCAGACTGTCTGCTTTGGCATTGTCTCGTCGAGGCACATTTTTTATATGCACCGCGTTGAACTCCTAGATGAGCTTTGATACAAGCTCATGGTACTTTGCGAAAGTTGGATCTTTTGCACTGTAATCCCCCGCCATCTGTCGGACCACCAGCTGAGAGTCACTATGGGCCTTTAGGTTCCTTACACCAATTTTCTATCAAGGCACAACCCTGCTATGAGAGCCTCGTATTCTGCCATATTGTTAGTGACATTAAACCCGAATTTGATGGCTTTCATTACTTTCATGCCTTTGGGGCCGCGAATGACTACCCCGACTCCTTGGTGTTCGGAGCCAGAGGCCCCATCTACAAACAGAGTCCATTCTGGTTCATTTTTGCCAAGGTACGATTGATCACCTTCGATAAAAGGTATCTCGGCAATGAAGTCTGCTAGAGCTTGGGCTTTTATTGCTTTCCTCGGCTCGTAAGTAATATAATACTCGCCGAGCTCTATGCACCACTTGGAAAGCCTTCCCGAATGGTCTACTCTCTTCATGACATCTCGAAGAGGTAGGCTACTTCGGATAATAATAGGGTGAGCTTGAAAATACGGACACAGTCTTCTGCTTGCTAGAACCAGGTCATAGATAGCTTTTTGCAGTAGAGGATACCTGATTTCAGTGTCATGTAGGGACTTGCTCACGTAGGATATTGGCCATTGCTCCACCTCCTCTTCCTTCACGAGAACCGAGCTTAGTGCCTTTTCAGTAATAGCGAGGTATAGCACAAGGGGTTCTCCTTCTCGTGGTTGCTGAAGAATTGGTAGACAGGCCAACTAAATTTTGAGCTCTTCCCAGGCCTTTTGCCAATCCTCATTCCAAGGATGGTCATCGCTTCCGAGGTTGCCACCATTTTTTGCTGCCTTGGTGAGAACCTTAAAGAATGCTCGACAACGTTCCCCATACCTGGAAATGAATCTGCTAAGGGACGTTATTCTGCCAGTGAGCCTTGGCACATCCTTTGTTGTAACAGGAGTTCCGAATTCAAGTAGTGCTTTGACTTTTTCCGGGTTGGCATCGGTACCTCTTTCCGATACCATGAACCCAAGGAACTTGGCTGAGCTTACGCCGAAGACGCATTTTTTTGTATTAAGGCAAATTCCGAATGCTCTAAGTTGGTGGAAAGTTTCCTCCAAATCCGTGACATGCCCGCCAAGCATCTTGCTCTTGACTATCATGTCATCGACATAGACTTCCAGATTTCTCCCTATTTGGTTTTTGAAGACCTTGTTCATCAGCCTTTGGTAGGTAGCTCCTGCATTTTTAAGCCCGAAGGGCATTCTGACGTAGCAGTATGTACCGCCCTCAGTGATGAAGGCGGTTTTCTCCTCATCTTAAGGATCCATTCTGATTGATGATACCCACTGAAGGTGTCGAGGAAGCTTAGCAGTCCATACTTAGCAGTTGAGTCTACCAACTGGTCTATTGGCGAGAGAGGATACGAATCTTTAGGGCAAGCATCATTTAAGTTCCGGAAGTCGATGCACATTCGGAGCTTGTTGCTTCCTTCCTTTGTGGCGATAACCACATTGCTTAACCATTCGGGGTAGTTGACCTCCCTGATTATGCCCGCATCTATCAAGTGCTAGACTTCGGTTTTGACGAAGTTGTTTTTGTGTATTGAGAGGATTCACTTTTTTTGGCAAACAGGCCTTGCCTTTGGGCTCACTTTAAGGCTATGCTGTATTATGTGAAGGTCTACCCCAGGCATGTCTCTCGGCGAGTAGGCGAACAGATCTTTATTCATCAGTAGGAAAGATACAAGTTTTTCCTTGTCACCTTCGGCCAATTTTTTCCTATTCGGGTATTTCGGCCTGGGACAAGCTCTATTTCTTCTGTTTCTATTTTCTCAGGATCTTCTGTTCCTTTCAACTCTTCTGCAGGCAAGTCCATCATTTCCGTGGTCTGCGCGCAGTTCATCACTGAGGCTTTCCTTGCCTTAACAAACGCTTTCCTCACCTCCCCCTAGTCGATGAAGATTTCAGCATCTCCATCCTTGGTGGCGAAGGTGACAGTCAGGTACTTCACATCCGGGCGGATGTGGAGGTTCTGTTGCGTTTGCCTTCCAAGAATGGCGTTGTATGAGGATGGGACATCTATGACGATGAACCTTGTTATTACGGTGGCAAACAGCTCATCCTTGTTGTTCATCAAAGTTCCCTTTAGCATCAAAGGGAGATCAATCCAGCCGAGGATGGGGAGTTCGGATGGTCCTACTCCAAAGGTGGGGGAAGTGACAGACTTGAGGTCACTCCTCAAGATACCCAGACTCGGTAGCAGGTGTGAGGATAGAAGATCCACGTTTGAGCCATCATCAAGCAATACTCTCTTGACGTCCCAGCCACCTATCCTTTCCACAACCAGTAGTAGATCATCATGGGGAAATATGACGGTGAACCCATCTCTCCGAACCAGCTTTTTTGATGGGTTCCCATGTTCCATTACCGAGATCTCCCTCGCCTTTCTCTTCCTTTCTGCTGATGGCAGCCCTGTTGTGATCATTTGTACCACTCCTGCCGGGGGTAGCGGACGCCTTTTCGGACTTCAGTTCTGGCATCTGTCAGAGTCATACTCCTCATCATCTCCTTTCCCCTCCTTTTCTTTTCTCCCCTTCGGGGAGGGCATCCGCAGGTAACATCGGAGTTGACCTTGCTTTATCAGGGATTTAATGTACTTCCTCAACTGGAAGCAATCCTCGGTATCATGCCAGTGGTCTCGATGGAATTGGCAGAATTTTTTCATGTTCTTTTTGTTGTCCGAGGTCATGGCCTTCGATCGCTGGATCTGAGCTCCCTACCTTTCCATGGCCATGAGGATGTTCGTCCTTGTGGTGTTTAGGGGAGTGAAAGCCAATGGCTTTCTTCCCCTAGGCTTCCGAGGTCATCCCCCTGCTTCAGTTGGATAGCGAGTTTGCTGGCCCAGCCCCTCGGTGCGAACGTGATCAAATTTTGGACCTCCCATTCCCAATTCTTCAGCAGTCATGTGCTGCTCGGCCCTTCGGTAAAATTCACCGAGTGTGTCGGGGGGATCTTTGGAGAATTCATAGAACAGCTGGGAGTCTCTCCGAAGTCCTCGTGTCATGGCCAGGATGCGTATTTCTGGCCTGAAGTCTAGGACACTCAAGGCTTCCATGTTGAACCTTTCGACATAATCGCAAATGGTTTCCCTATTTTTCTGTGCTATATCAAACATTTGGACTGGCATCTTCGCCATTGGCCGGCTCCCAATGAACTGCTGTGTGAAGGCAGTAGACAACTCTTGGAACTCCATGATGGTTCCAGGAGCCAACGAGTTCTACCACGCCATTGCTGGTTCGGCGAGGGTGACATCAAAACACTTGCACAAGGTGGCGTCATCAGCATCGTGCAGGACCATGCTGCGCTTGTATTTGGTCAGATGAGCCTGGGGTCAGTTCAGCCATCGTAGGTCTGCAACCGAGGTACCGAAAAGTCGCTCAGCATGGGCGCTTCAACCACCGCTCGGGTGAATGGTGGTTCATCTCCATTGAAGGTTTCTAACAACTTAGCCCAGACAGGCTTCCGAGCTACTTGCCTCTCCACTCTTTCTAACCTTTTTAAGATTTTCTCCCCAAGGAGCGTGGCACTGGGCTCTTCCTCCTGTTGTCTACAAGTTTCCAAGAATGGACACTGATGTCCCTTCTTCGGGGAGTGACTCCGGTGCCAAGGAGATGGAGACTTCTCTTCAAGTGAGGAGCTTCTTCGACGGGGAGTTCTGGGTCATTTTGACACTACTTCTCCCACAGGTCGCGTCCCGAGGGGTATGTTTTCTGTCGAGGACTTATCTCGTTGGTCTCTGCTTCCTGAACTTCGGTGAGTTGACCTGGGGCTCCTCTCCCAGCGAGGTACTAGCAAGGAGGGCCTTCGGCCCTGAGTTGGCTGTGGCCATCTTCGGTCTAATTGTTGTGTCATTTCGGCAACAACAGAGCATTGGAACTCGTGAAGGAAAACCATAGTAACAGTCAAAGGATGTTCATCCTCAGACAAGGAAGTCCTGCTATAGTTTGTTCGGTTGCCGGTTGAACCTCTGGCGTGGACGGGGACTTCGAAAGTCCCTTGTCCTTAGAACGCCGAGTTTCAATGACGGCCACCTGGGGGTGGTTTCCCACAGACGGTGCCCAATGATGCCCAGCAGCATCTTCATCGTGCGACATGGTGTGACTAAGAGGGACTTCTGGCGTGGAGGAATGCTTGAAGTGTAAATTTCCTAGGAGAGTCTGCCTGAAATGCCCGAAAAACAGGGGTTAGGAGGTCCCCGGACTCTTTTTCTGAGGAAGAGCCTCCGACGCCCAAGTCAGTGTTTTGGAGGTGGAAAAGGAGTGTTAAGGGCCAGAGATTCTTGCCTGTTGTGTTTTCTTTTTAGGGGGAGAAGAGATCTCCTGCTAAGGCCATTTCCACGATATGTATAAGAGGAGGTGGCCCGTTCAGATTGTGACACGTGTTCGGTCAGATGTAACCTGTCTTTTCTGGGCGTGGGGGCCTCTAACCGTTTGCAGGCTCCTCGGGCCACAGGCTAGGGCGAGCATAGCCCCTCATGACAAGACGTAGATGGCGTCGGCATGTCAGAGCGCATTTTAGGGCGGCATGTGGCATGTGCGGGCGACGTGTCAGAGGCTCCTTAATTGCTTCTGTCGTACCCCGGAGGTCCTTTTGGTTGATGTTGCCCTTCGGAGTGAGGGGCCTTTTCTTAGAGTCGTACTGGTAGTTCGGGGGATCCCCTAGCTCTGAAGTTGCTCATTCGGGGAAATTTTTTCCTGCCGAAGGTGGCCGGTCCCTCTCCCCCGAAGCTAGTTCGGTAGCCTTCCCGAGGTAGGCAATACGATAGTTTCCCGAGGTTGGTACTGTCATCCTCGAGGGCACTGGCGAACTACCGAGATTGTGTAACCAAGGCGTCAAACTCCCTCCTTTCCAAGGTCAGTACTGGCGTTCCTCGTGGATGATGCCGGGTTTTATCGATTGTGGCGTTTAGCCGAAGTCCCCGGGTGGTCAGGGCGATAGCACTTCGGCTATCAACGGTGGATCCATCTTTTCGAGCAAGTTTGTTCGACTGGTGACCAAACTCCATCACCGAGATTTCGCGTATTTTTCTTTTACTTTCAGCCGAGGGTATCCCAGTGGTGATTGTCTGGATTACTCCTGCCGAAGGTGGTGGGTGCCTTTTGGGACATCGATTCCAGCATCTGTCGGAATCATCTCCTTTCCTTTCCTCTTCCTTCCTCCCTTTCGGGGAGGGCATCCGCAGGTAACGTCAAAGTTGGCCCTGCTTTATTAGAGAATCAATGTACTTCCTCAACTGGAAGCAATCCTCAGTGTCATGCCTATGATCCCGATGGAACTGGCAGAATTTCTTCATATTTTTCTTGTTTTCTAAAGTCATGGCCTTCGGACGCTGGATTGGGTTGCCTTGCCTTTCCATGGCTAGTAGTATGTTTGTTCTGAAGGTGTTCAGGGGAGTAAATGACATGGGTCTTTTCCCCTTCTACTTCCAAGTTCTTCCCCCACCCTCGGCTGAATACAGAGGTGGGTGACTTTGGCCTTCGGGATGATGGTGGTTAGCCTTCGATCCTCCCATTCTCAGCTTTTTCGCTGTCATATGCTGCTCGGCCCTTTGGTAGAATTCTCCCATGGTGTCCGGGGGATCTTTGGAGAATTCATAGAAAAGCTGTGAGTCCTTCCGAAGTCCCCATATCATGGCAAGGATGTGTATTTCTGGACGGAAGTCCGGCACACTCAGGGCTTCATGATTGAACCTTTTGAATGATTCGCGATTGGTGTCGCCATTCCTTTGCGCTAAGTCGAACATTTGAATGCGCATCTTCACCATCAACCTATTGCCGATGAACTACTGCGTGAACGCCGTGGCAACTCTTGGAAACTCATTATAGTTCCAAGGGCGAGGGAGTTGTACCACGCAATTGCCGGGCAGGAGATGATGACCTCAAAGCACCTGCAAGGGGTGGCATCATCAGCACCATGTAGCAACATGATATGTCTGTACTTGTTTAGGTGGGCTTGGGGGTCACTACCCCATCATAGGTTTCAAAGTGAGGCACCCGAAACTTGCTTGGCATTGGTGCTTCCACTACCGTCCAGATGAAGGATGACTCTTCTCCAGTGAAGGTCTTAGATAACCTTGACCAAACAGGCTTTCAAGTGATCTGCCTCCCTACTTTTTCCAACCTCTCTAGGATCTTTCCCATGAGGATGGTGGCCCTGGGCTCTTCTCGCTGCTTGGAGGGCTCTCGCATTGGAGAACGACACCTCCTTTTCGGGGAGTAACTTTGCCGGCGGGGGGATTGTGATCTCTCTTGTAGTGAAGGACTTCTCCAGCGGTAAGTCCTAGCCCCTTTCGACCCCATTTCTCCAGTTCATCGGGCTCTGGGGGGTACGTCCTCTATTGAGGACTCGTCACGGAAGTCCCCACTCCCTAAACTCCGGTGAGTGGACTTCGGGCTCCTCTCCCGATGGAGAGTTGGTGAAGAGGCCCTTCAACCCGAAGGTGGTTGTGACCACCTTTGGTCCAACTGTTGTGCCATTTCAGCCACAACAGAGCGCTGAAAATCATGTAGGGAGCACATCATGATCGTTAGAGGATGTTCGTCCCCAGGCAAGAAAGTCCCTGCGGCGGGTTGTTCGGTCGCCACTTGATTCTCTGGTGCGGATGGGGACTTCGGGAGTCCGTTATCCTTAGAACGCCGAGTCTCAATGACAGCTACCTAAGGGTGGTTTCCCACAGACGGTGCCAAATGATGCTAATCGGCATCTTCGTTGTACGACATAATGGCCTGAAGTAGGGACTTTCCGGTGTGGAAGGTGTCTAAAGGGGAGACTTCCGACGCAAGAGTGCTTGAAACGCTCAAAAGAACAGGGGTTAGGAGGTCCCTGAAGTGTGTTTCTGGGGGAGGAGCCTCCAACGCCCAAGTCAGTATTTGGCAAGTGAAGAATAGCGAATGGAGAGCAAAAAGTAGAGTTCTTGTGAGAGTTCTACCTTGTCCTTACCAAGATCGTTCCCCCAAGTATTTATAGGAGGAGATTGGGAGAAGTCCGTTTCACATAGCTCTCTTAGATCATGACACGTGTTCGGCCAAATGCGGTTCCTACCTTTAGATATGGGGTCTCCACCTGGTCATAGGCCATTATGGCCAGAAGTCAGGGCCGTGGGAGGCCTGTGTGTCAGGGGCGTGTGCGAGGTCTCTGTGTTAGAGACACCTTAACCGTTTTTGTCATTTTCACAAGACCCCTTTGGTGAAAGAGACCTCTTTGGGATATGAGAGCTTCTGGCCGAGGTCGCCCCAGTTACTCGGAAGGCCCCTCGACACAGAGGATTCCCTTCAAAGGATGTTTCCCTTGCCGAGGATGGTGAGTCTACTCTTCCCAAAGTTGGTCAGGTCATTTTACCGACGGTGGTAGTGTACCATTTTCCCGAGGTCAGTCCTATTATTCCCGAGGGTAATGGTGGATTATCGAGGTTCGGGGGTCAAGGACTGTGGACCTTCTTTTCCCGAGGTTGGTGCTCGCATTCTTTGAGGGTGATGCTCGTCTTTTCCAAGGGCAGTGCTTCATCAGAGCTTGAGAGGTTGGAGGATAATAGCCCTTTGGCTTTCACTCATGAGGATTGTGTAGCATCGATTCACAGCAACCACAACTTTAGGAACTACTTTAGCTAAACTGCAAGAATTGATGAAATTTATTTGACTAAATAAAGTGCCTATGCTATAAAATATTGCTTAAATTAGCTCTAAAACAAAACCATTAAACACAAGCAACAATAGGTTCTGTCAGAAATTATCTAAGCACACATCCTATGGTCTTCACTACTTGACTTGGTTAGTTCAATGAATTAATCCTATAGTTAGGTCTT
This sequence comes from Aquilaria sinensis, assembly GCA_005392925.1. Classification (NCBI taxonomy): domain Eukaryota; kingdom Viridiplantae; phylum Streptophyta; class Magnoliopsida; order Malvales; family Thymelaeaceae; genus Aquilaria; species Aquilaria sinensis. Next base: position 42,188 of record SMDT01000237.1, read on the forward strand.
TGGTAGTTCTTGGTGAGGATGCTAATTAGTTTTTCATATTCCCTAGCTCCCTATTTTAAACTAGTAAGGATCCCCATTATTAATACTAGTATAGGAAGGGACATTAGTGGTTCTCTTTTTTGTCACACTAGTAACCTATGTAGGTCTTCCAATAAACCCAACATCACTGTCGTCTTATCTTAGATCAAACTATTCCTGAACTTTCCCAAACATTATGGAGAATATAATGAGCTATTGATTGTGGTCATCAACCAATCAATAATTAATCAAGCATAAAGTCCAGAAAGAACATGTACTGGAAAGGAAATAAAAACATCCATTCATGAAATCATCCAAACATAACCCTGTGAAGCAACTACAACCATATAAAGTACAAGAAGTCTTACTTGATAATGAAAATAAAAGAAAACATTAAAATTAACATTCAACATCTCCTAAAGAAAACTTGGATAAAAACAAAGAAAAGAGAGAACCAAGAACCCATGAAGCACTAATCCATTGTTCTTCAAGAATTCCAAGCTCTTCCTCCAAAAGTCCAAGACAAAACTAACAAAAACTCAAGACCGACTCTCTAAATCCCAATGAATTCATAAAGAGAATGTAATGATGACAGCCTAGTATTTCAAAAATATACATTTATGCCTTAAATCCTAAACCTTATCATCTTCTAAAACATTCTAACCTCTAATAAAAATGTTAGTAGGTGAGATTTATGGGCTTTAAGTTGTAAAAATCCTTCCAAGCCACGAAATGGTCATCAACATCAAGTATAGCCTTGATGCAATCACAATCCTTGGGAGATGCAATTACATCTTAACTTTCAAAGTAGACATAGCCTTCTCCATCTTTGAAGTGATTGCATTCTTTAGAGCATGTACTCCAATCTTAGCTCTATATCCACTTTTCTTTAGTCTTACTTGACACGACCCCTCGTGGGCCTGCCTAGGAAGCCTATGGGAGCTTGTCCCATGTTAGTCGCAATTGGCTAACTGATTACGTGTGCACTAGTTAAAACCTTCGCGCTTCTAGTTGTTTAATCCTATTATGCAATCATGCATGGATTTATGCTTTGACTTAATCAATAAAATAAAGAAACAATATTTAAAATGTTGCCATGGCATAATTTAATAAAACAATATCAAAACTGTCAAAGCATTCAAAGCAATTAAGTGGAATTAACTACACATAATCAATTGTGTGCAAGCATTTAAACAAGAGTAGACTATGCTCGCAGCCAAGAGCGACTTTAGAGTAACATTACTCAACATGACCGTTGGAGGCAAACTAGTGTATTAAAACTATACACTGAATAACTATACTGAGATCTGAGACTAAGCTTACAACTTAGAGCAAACTCCCAGTGGCAAGCTTTGTAAGCCATCCCTTGTGCTTCACTAGCCTCTATAGGCCAAAAAGACAACTATAGTTAGTACCATAACTTAACCAACAAGCACACCATAAACTAGAATCATGAAGATTCAAATAAACTTAATACCTACTCACAAGCCTAGCTCAACAACCCTCAACAGTTGCTGGCTCAATGACGCCTAAATCTGCACAACATAAAGTAAGGCAGTGAGAATCCAAGATTCTGAGTAAGGGGTCTTCAATGTACCTGCAAGAAAATCTTGAGGACTCTTCATATGAGAACATATGTAACCTACTGCGTGCACATACAGCCTGAGGGTCTGATATATGTACATATAACTAGGTCCCTTGAGACCTCTCCTCATCCTAGTCCTCCTCATGGGGCGTCACTCCGTGCTAGCGAGTTTTGGCCACTAACTCGCTCCTAACAAGCCGTAGCTTACTAACTGACACAATAATGTAGCCTTCCCTTAGTTATTGTTATGCAGGTGAACATGGTGGATGCTCCTTGCATGCGCTGTAAGAAATCTAGTGGGTGTACTAGGCCTCCACATAGTGCCTCAAGTCCTTAGACTTGAATAGGTCACTTGTGTACTAAGCCTCCACCCAATTAACCTACCAAGGATGCACTAGGCTTTCACTTGTACCTCAAGGCACGGCTTGGCTAGGCAACAAGTGCACAAGCCTTCATCCATGGTGCTCCCCTATCCACCATTACTTGGTTCACACTGGTGGAGTTGCAATGATCATTGTTGGACTCATTTACTAGGTTCTTCAGGATCTCAACTAGGTGCACTAAGGTTTCACCTTGCAACCTCGTGGCTAATGGCACGGCTAGGTCGCCAAGGGTTCTAAACCTTTCACCCATGAGACCTTTGTAGACTAGGTGCACTAACGTTTCCACATTGAAGCCTCAAATCTAAAGTCTTAACTAGGCATTGAATGGTACTAAACCTTACACCCAACTAATGGTGCTCATTGTGGCCATATTTGCCTTTAAAACTTTCCTCTCCACTTTGAGTTAAAATAACTTCAAAACTGGGCCATTTTAAGTGTTTTTAAAACATGGAGGTGATAGTACTCCCTCTTAGCATCGTTTGGAATCTTGAATCACCTTAATCGGACACCTGAGCGAAAAGTTATGCTGAAAACAAAATCGGGTGCCAAATGCTGTCTTGGCAACGCGTCGCCAACCGTGGCAACACGTCTCCACAGCTGTCGACGTTCTGACAATTTTTTGAGGTCTTGGTGACACATCGTGGGAACTCATGAGGATTGGCGACGCGTCAGCAAACTTGCAAAATGCCCAGAAATTCTCCGATTTTGCTGCTATGAACTTTGAACACTCTCCAAACATACCAAACATGCATGGATAGCCTTCAAACTTCACATACGTGTAGTACATGTTGCATAGACCACAATGCATGATCTAAACCAATCCTATGGTGTCCATAAACATCACACAAATCCTTGAAAAGTCCCTAGTCCAACATGTTCATTACCATCCACCAACTAATGCCATTTACAAAATTACTTGAATTTAACAATAAAACAAATTAGGAATGGCATCAATTTTGCTTGAATCATAAATCCCTTACCTCAATTACATACAAACTAGCATGAATCAAGCACCAAAAGCTTTGACCTTCAAACGCAAAGCTCCATTAATGTTTCCTATGGTTCCAAGCAAATTCAACTTATAAGGCATCAATTCAAGCTCATTCTAACTAGAACCAAGCTCATGGAAGCTCAAGAAACCAAGAACAATCAAAGAACAACAAGTCCCAGCCGAATTTAGAGCTTACCTAGCTCAAAAATGTGATTTTGAACTCAAACCGACACAAAAATGAGCCCTTTTCCACTTAGTTTCATCATGAAACTTCAATTTCCACCAAGAATTAAGGTTTTTGGCGAGATTTGACTATGGAATTTGAGAGAATGAGAAGAGTTACGGGTTCTTAAGGAGGAAGAACATGAATAGTGGCTGAAAATGGTTCAAAAATGGCTTCAATAGCCAACTTCTCACTTAAGCCCTTCAAGTTCTTTAGTTTTGTCAAAAAGACCCCATGTTCAAATAGTGTCTTAAAACTTGGCAATTTCATCCAACTCTTTGGTTTCTTGTCACTTAGGTCCAAAAAATCAACTTATGAGCTTAAATACCAAACTTATCACCTCGGGGTACAAAATGACCATTTTGCCCTTAGTGACACTTAGATGCCAAATTAAACTAGGAACCATCTTTCCTTTAGATAACTTACTTTGTCACCACCTCACAAAATGGGAGAATTACAAGTGTCAAAATGACTAAAAACCATTATATTGTGTAATTCTCACCATAGTGATTGAAATGTGGGGGGTAAAAGGCATGATCAACACCTCCTTAAAATTGTTCTAAGTTGGTAACTTGGCCCCCAAGAAAAGCCTAAAGGATTGCTTGTTTGTCAAGCAACCTATGGACTTTTTTGTAAGGTTTTGGAAATTTGGGTACTCAATTGCAAAACTCTCAAGAAAGAGACTTGGAGAGTTATGGGAAGGATATAAATGGTATGAAAGTGCTATTGGAGGACCAAATTACTCAAGGAAGACAAGTTTGGACAAAGGAAACACTAAAGGCAATAAGGACCTAAATGTCCTAGTGTAAACCTTAAGGTGTTCAAGATTTTGACTTAAGTCTAAGGGTGGAATTGTGGGGTTATCCCACCATGGGGGAGGCAGCCAAGACTTGATAATTAGTCAAAAATGTTGGGCACATGTGTCCAATGAGTTTAAGACAAAGAAACCATAATTAGTGAGAAGGAAAATGACATAAAGCAAGGTTAAGCTTGTTAAGTGTGTTTTGGTGCCCTTAAGCTCATTTAAGGCCATTTAAGTGGCCAAATCACTTATCCCTCTCTCATTTTCATCCTCCCCCAGCCCAAGAACACAGCCATACTTCCTCCATAGCCACCACACCTTCAAACTTGCAATTGATTGAAATTGAAGGCAAAAGGAAGCAATTGGAAGCAAACTAGAGCTATTTCTTGGATACTTCAAGGATCAAGCTTGATTTTTGGCCTACCCACTTTGGTAAGGGTTCTCTTGCTCTCATGGGTTGTTTTCTGTATTTTCAAACATCCATGGAGCTAGGGCTAAGCTTGGAAGAGAGCCATGAGCTTGATGAACCAAGCTTAGTGAGGGGAGTGCACTTATTGAAGGTTTTGTGACCTAGTGTGAAGTGCACAATGATGGCAGTAAAATGAGGGTTTCTAGAGCCCAAAGTTAGTACTAACTACTGTTAAAATCCTCCTAAGACCAAGCATTAGCTTGAGGAGGGCTGCCATAGTGATTTGGTTATGTTTATTATGTGTTTTATGGACTAACCTATGGTATATGTTGCTGCCACATTTCATGTGTTTGTTGTTTGTGTTTGGCTGCTGCATTTGGTTGCTATATCTTGTATATATCCATTGTGGTTTTTGTGTTTTAGTGTCTTTGGATGCAGGTTTTAATGATGATCACATTACCTTAAAGAAACCAAGTGCTACCCTTACTAAGTTTCTCGATGAAATTTACTCCCCTCAATTCTGTCATTTCAGGTCCAGCAGAAAGATCACATTCAAAATGACCGTTTTTGTTTGGATTTTGATCTGAAATTTCAGATACATGAGCTTCCATATGTCTAGTTGTGATCTGGAAATTTTGGGGATTTTAGGAGCACATTTGGTATTTTTAATGGTGGTACTTATTGTGTTGTGCAGCAGCTGTCCAGCATCCTGTTTTGGAGTCCATTGTGTCTCAAGCACTCCTATAACTTAGGTGTGTATTTAGCTGAGTTAAGACCATATTGTAGTGCATGTATGCGTTTACATGTAGTGTATGTAAAATGAGAAAAGTATGTGAACATTTGAGTAATGTTTTGGCTATGTAAGTAATGTGGTGCAAAGCTGCCTAAGTGTGAATGATAGGCTGCTTACTTGTAAATTTTGTTTTGGCCACATAAAGTTGCTAGATGCAAGAGCATGTAATGCCTATATGTAATGGACATATATGGGATAGCCTTGGAGGGCTTTCCCCTTGTGAATGAAGTGTTTGCATGGTTTGGAAAAATTGTATGGGCAAAATGGTCCAAAAGTTGCCAGAATTTTGACTCTGGACCTAAAGTTCTAATATCTCCCTGTGTAGAATGAATCTTGGTATGAAATTTTGACCACACCTAGAGAACATCTAGAGGTTGAACTGGGATTTGGAATTTCTGGATTTGGATCCCTGTAGCCAAAGATATGACGTTGCAAAATTGGCTGAGTTACTGTTCATTTGGTCAGAATTTTGTAACCAACTTCAAAAATCCATAACTTGGTCCATAGGTGGGCTATTGATGTAAAAAAAAATTCCTTGGTTTTCTCTAAGTCTCTACTTGATAATGGAGCAAATAAAATAGGGGGTTATGTGGCTAGAATGATACAGTTTATTAGTGGAAGTTACAGGTGCAGTAGCTGGTCACTAGAACTTAACAAGATTGCCTAATGTGTGGAAGCCAAAACTAAGACTTGTGCTAGTGTTTTCCTTCTTTGCTGCCATGGTGTGCATGAAATGTGAATATGTGTGTGATGGTTGGACCAATATGCATGTGTTTACATAGTGCCCAAGAGGGCCACTTGGGTATGCACACTAAGGGTAGTGTTCTGATGGCCTACAGAACATACCAATCCTAGGAGTTAAATGCACAGTTTTGGCACCATAATTGGACTACCTCGGAGTGGGTAACAGAAGTTGGTATCAGGCATGGTTGATAGATGTACATAGCATATAGTTGCATTGCATGCATCCACATATATGAACTCAATTTGGTCAGCTGCTAGTGTCAAGTACCATTGAATAACCTATGATCTTTATATGTGCTCTATGATGAATCATCAATGTTGGAAGTAAAGATGGTTGCCAAAAGGAGAGGGGAACCACCCCAAAGTCCTTCTACTGACTCTGGGCAACAAAGAAATGGACAAAATAGAGGGAATCAGGGCCATCAGGGGCACCAAACCCTAAAGTGCCTCAGGTTTGGTTAGAGCTTCAAAGGAACTTAGCTCTAATAAATGAGAACTTAGTAAGAATGATTCAAGCACAATAGCAGGGAGCCCAAGTAGCTCCAGCAGAACCAGTTCAGGATGCATAGCAGCAACCAGAAGAGGATACTAGGAACACATCTGAATATGTTCCCTTTGGAAGCTTAGAAGACACAAATGATAAGACCATTGAGGTGGAAGATGAGGATAGGAGAAATCCGAGAGGCTGAACACTAAGGTTTGAGACTAGTCAGGTATCCAAGACCAATCCCTTAGTCTATGACGATTCCTCCACTAGGAATGTTACCATCTCACAAAATGGGAGAATTACAAGTATGTCATAATGGCTAAAAACCATTATATTGTGTAATTCTCACCATAGTGATTGAAGTGTGGGGAGTAAAAGGCATGATCAACACCTCCTTAAAAGTGTTCTAAGTTGGTAACTTGGCCCCCAAGAAAAGCCTAAAGGATTGCTTGTTTTTCAAGCAACCTATGGACTTTTTTGTAAGGTTTTGAAAATTTGGGTACTCAATTGCAAAACTCTCAAGAAAGAGACTTGGAGAGTTATGGGAACGATACAAATGGTATGAAAGTGCTATTGGAGGACCAAATTACTCATGGAAGACAAGTTTGGACAAAGGAAACACTAAAGGCAATAAGGACCTAAATGTCCTAGTGTAAACCTTAAGGTGTTCAAGCTTTTGACTTAAGTCTAAGGGTGGAATTGTGAGGTTATCCCACCATGGGGGAGGCAGCCAAGACTTGATAATTAGTAAAAAATGTTGGGCACATGTGTACTAATGAGTTTAAGACAAAGAATCCATAATTAGTGAGAGAAAGTGACATAAAGCAAGGTTAAGCTTGTTAAGTGTGTTTTGTGCTCTTAAGCTCATTTAAGGCCATTTAAGTGGCCAAATCACTTATCCCTCTCTCATTTTCTTCGTCCCCCAGCCCAAGAACATAGCCATACTTCCTCGATAGCCACTACACCTTTAAACTTGCAATTGATTGAAATTGAAGGCAAAAGGAAGCAATTGGAAGCAAACTAGAGCTATTTCTTAGATACTCCAAGGATCAAGCTTGATTTTCAACCTACCCACTTTGGTAAGAGTTCTCTTGCTCTCATGGGTTGTTTTCCGTATTTTCAAGCAACCATGGAGCTATGGCTAAGCTTGGAAGAAAGCCATGATGTTATGGCCCTTCTAGTGGGAAGCGAAATTGAGGAAGGTAAAGTGTTTTGAATTAAGTTTAGAACCTTAATTTAAGTTCACATAGCAAGAATAGAGAAGTTTAGCAAAGTTCACTAGTTTTCGAGAAAAATAAAGCACTGAACGAAGTTTAAGGGCAAAATGGTAATTTTACATCTTGAATAGTCGGGACGAGCCACAAATGTTTTAAAATGAATTTTTATAACTTAACTTTCAACTTTAACTCAAACTTAAAGAATAGACAAGAATTTAATCAAGAATGACTAAGTTATAAAGATGGGGGCTTAATTGTATTAAACTTGAAACCTTGGTGACCTTGATGCTAAGTAACGGTTTAAGAAGGGAAAGAGAAGGGGGAGGCTTCCATAACCACGTTTTCATCCTTCCCTCACTCATTTCTCTCTCAAATTAAGCTTGGAATCAAGTGATCTTGGTGTCAAGAGGTGCAATTCAAGGTGTAGAAGCTTGGAGAAGCCAATTTCAAGCTTGAAACCATGATTTGAAGCTTGAAAGGGCATTTTTCTACATCCCCTATTTTTGAATGAGGTAAGACATGTGTTCTTGATTGAATTCATGTTTGTTAGTTGGTTTGAAGCTTGCGTTTTGGTTAGAGAGTGAAGTTTTGATGATTAGTGCTTTGTTTTTGGATTGGAACTTGTGTAGAACTTTGGTGAGCTTGGTTGATTGAAAGGGAGCTTGATTCTTGCGTGTTACTTGGAGTTGAGGTAAGGGAGATATGTTTTCAAGTTCATTTAATGCCAATAGCTTGAGTTTGCTTGAAGAATTCGAGTGGTTTTAGCTATGGCATTAGTTAAAGGTTTTGGTTGAATTGTGGTGGACTAGAGGAATTGGGAGGATTGGATTGATGTTACAAGACATCATAGCTTAGCTTGTGATAGTTGGTTATGTTCTATGCAACATTTTCTATGTGTGTATGAAATTTGGAGGCATTCCATGCATGTTTAGTATGTGTAGGAATTGTCCAAAGTTCATAGTAGCAAAATGTGCCAAATTCTGCATTTCTGCAGATTGGTGACATGTCGCCAATTACAGGTCAACCCCAGTGACGCGTTGCCAATCCAGAAATTTATCACCGAACGTCCCTAACTGTGGCGACGCATCGCCACAGGCAAAAATGCCAGAATTTTCATATTTTGCTAGCTTGATCCAAGTGAGACCTAAGGGGGTTCTTAGCGTACCTAGGGGTCTAAGGATTCCGGGGGTACTCCGAGACTTCCAAAAGTCCCACAAAATATAAGAGTTTCCTTGAGTTTTGTAGAGTTTTAAGGTTGCTTGTGCAACAAGCAAGGAAACGATGTTGCTAATGAGCATAATTAGCTCCACTAGCTCAGGTGAGAGGTTTAGAACCCTTGTCGGCCTAGCCGTGCCGTATCCACGAGGTCACAAGGTGAAACCTTGTTCATCTAGTCTACATCAAAGAGGTCTTGCGACGTAGTCTACAAAGTTCCACCATAATTCCCCTCCATAACGACTATTGGAAGGCTACATGATTGCATCCAGTAAGCTTTGGCTTGCTAGGAGCTGGTTAGTGATCAAAACTTGCTAGGCATGGAGTGATACACCGTGAGGAGGACTAGTTGAGGAGAGGTCTTTATGGCCTAGTTATATGTGTTGGGTTTCGGGAGCCAAACAGCACAACGGAATTTAACCGAAACCCTCCATGATCCAAGTGAAATGGGGTAAACCGGGTGTTTGAAAATTTTCATACCTAATTTTCAGTTGAGATCTCTCACTCAACTGTAGAGTCAAATCACAAAACTTGAACAGTTGACATGTTCAAGCTCTCTATGGTATCAACACGAGCCTCTCGGGATCAGCACGCTTCCACCACGTCCCGGCAGATGCGTTTCTCTTGCACTCGCAATCCTAGCTTGCGTCCTCCAAGGAATTGCAAGAAAAGAGTGTGGCTGTCCTTTTGGTAGGCTAGGGCAAGGAGACCTACGAATTTCTCACTAGAAGTTGTATTTATAGTGAGACTCAACTTCTAGGCCTAATGGGTTTTAAAGCCCTAATCCAATTAGGCTTTAATTTCGGGCTTAATAATGGCTCAACTATTGGGCCCATTATTAATACGAAATTATTGTGAAACCAAAACCCAAATTATTAGTCAATGCACTCTAATGATCTAAATAGCTCTATGTGTGCGACCCAATAGGCTCTTACCATGTTGGCAATGATCATAAATCACTTTTATGATCATAAGCAATGAGCGGTGTCTAGCAATACATCATTGCTACCCAAGTGACAAGATTGTCGATGATTCGACTAAACCTTTATGATCATCACTGATATATGCCATTGTCCCTTTGTCCAAGATATCAAGACTAAGCACGAGACATGGAATGTGTCACTTTCGTATTGCCCAATCTTTGGTTTCTTGATTACCGAGTAGACCAACTTAAACTAATGACATTGATATCGTATATCAACTCATCCAAGCATGGCCATGCATTTTTCTAAGTCTTACTCTATCAAGGGGCCCGAAGATATCACTCCCGTTACATAAGAGGGACAAATCCCATCTTGATCATACAAATCCCTCCGCATGATATGTGACATTCCCAATGACCTCCTTTAAGTTCACTCAGTTACGAGCAACAAAGGAAAGTATCAAAGTATGTGATTCACATGTAGGGAACCTTGATGATGTTAGGTTGAAGGACTACATATACCATGATCACTATGAGAATCACTTATGACACTCATATAACGATCCATGTAGTGTTCTCATGGTGGGTCAGTCCAGTACACAAGTTCTCCAACTTGTACCCATATGCAGACTACATATCTCATATTAGTCTCCACATATGCTAGTCGTTATGTATTATTGCAACCCACTCCACAATAATACTAGACTAGGGACATTTGAGAATATCATTATTCTAGGGTTACAATTATGTTTGTTAAGTTACGCAGAAACAAAACAACAAACATAATTGCTAGATTAATGCCTTAATAAAATATCATGACTCAATGTGCAAAAATACAATCATCTCATGATTGGCCTTTTGGGCACAACACTAACAATATGTGCATATATCAGACCCTCATGCTGTGTGAGCTTGCAGCAAGTTTGCATATGTTCATCATATGTCCAGTCCTAGTAATTTTCTTGCAGGTGCACTGAAGACCCCTTACTGAGAATTATCGAATTCTCACTCCCTAGTTATGTTATGCAGAGCCTAAAGTTGCTGGAACGGGTAATCATTGAGGATTATCGCGGTAGTGCTCTTTTGTGTGTACAGGTACAGCATTTGAGAATCCTTGTGATTCTAGTCTACATGGGTATATTTAGTTGGCTTGTTGGTTAAGTACAGTACTAACTTAAGTCTTCGTTTGGCTGCAGAGCCTAGTAGAACTTCGCAAGGACTTTTGAGACTCGCCACTGGAATTTCCACCCAAGGTGGGAGTTAAGTCAAAGAGATCTCAGTAGAGGCTTGTATTTATATAGTACTTTTTGTTGCCTCCATAGTCTATGTTATGAGGAGTCCTCAACTCTAGGATTGCTCTTGGGTGAGGGCATTAGCCTACTTAATGTATGAATGTTCTCACGAGTTGTTATGTGTAGTAAACTCACAAATTTTGATTTTGTATGCTTTGGCTATTTGTACTTATTTTTGTGTAGAAATTACTTGGCCAAGTTAATGTTTTATGGTTTTAATAAACCAAGTCAAAGCATGAAGAGCATGCATATTGCATATTCTAGGATAATGCACGGGCGGTCGTGTCACATGAGCTTGATGAACCAAGCTTAGTGAGGGGAGTGCACTTACTGAAGGTTTTGTGACCTAGTGTGAAGTGCACAAAGATGGCAGTAAAATGAGGGTTTCTAGAGCCCAAAGCTAGTACTAAATACTGTTAAAATCCTGCTAAGACCAAGTATTAGCTTGAGGAGGGCTGCCATAGTGATTTTTTTTTGTTTATTACATGTTTTATGGACTAATCTATGGTTATTGTTGCTGCCACATTTCATGTCTTTGTTTTTTGTGTGTGGATGCTACATTTGGTTGCTATATCTTGTATATATGCATTCTGGTTTTTGTGTTTTAGTGTCTTTGGATGCAGGTTTTAATAAGGATCACATTACCTTAAGAAACCAAGTGCTACCCTTACTAAGTTTCTCAATGAAACTTACTCCCCTCAATTCTGTCATTTCAAGTCCAGCAGAAAGATCACCTTTAAACTAACCTTTTTAGTTTGAGTTTTGATCTGAAATTTCTGGTACATGAACTTCCATATGTCTAGTTATGGTCTAGAAATTTTGGTGATTTTAGGAGCACATTTGGTATTTTTAATGGTGGTACTTATTGTGTTGTGCAGCAGCTGTCCAACATCCCGTTTCTGGAGTCCATTGCATTTTAGGCACTCCTGTAACCTAGGGTCTATTTTTAGCTGAGTGAAGACTATTTTTTACTGCATGCATGCATTTACATGTAGTGTATGTAAAATGAGACAAGTATGTTAACATTTGAGTAATGTTTTGGCTATGTAAATGATGTGGTGCAAAGCTGCCTAAGTGTAAATGATGGGCTGCTTACTTGTAAATTCTGTTTTGGCCACATAAAGTTGTTAAAAGAAAGGGAATGTAATTCCTATGTGTAATAGACATATATGGGATAGCCTTGGAGGGCTTTCCCCTTATGAATGAAGTGTTTGCTTGGTTTGGAAGAATTGTATGGGCAAAATGGTCCAAAAGTTGCCAGAATTTTGACTATGGACCTAAAGTTTAATATGTCCCTGTGTAGCAGGAATCTTGGTATGAAATTTTTTCCACACCTATAATACATCTAGAGCTTTAACTGGGCTTTAGAATTTCTAGATTTAGAGCCTTGTACCCAAAGATATGACGTTGCAAATTTGGCTGAGTTACTGTTCATTTGGTCAGAATTTTGTAACCAACTTCAAAAATCCATACCTTGGTGTCAGAGCATATCTGAAGGTGGCGTGTCAAAGACGTATGTGAGCGGAGTGTCAGGGACTCCTTAATAGCTCTTGCCGTACAACCGAGGTCCCTTTGGTTGATGTCTCACTTTTGGGGTGAGGAGCGTTTTCTCGGAGCCGGGCTGGAACTTCAATGTCCCATCTTCGGGGGCTGTTCTCCCTCGGAGGGTGATTGGTCCTTCTCCCCCGAAGCTGGTTAGGTCGCCTTCCCGAAGGAGGCACTACGCTGGCTCCCGAAGTTGGAATTGGCGAGCTACCGAGGTCGTGTGCCTCAGGTGTCTGACTCTCTCTTTTCCGTGGTCGGTGGGTAAATAGGGCGATAGCACTTCAGCTATCACACATAAAGCTATTTGGATCATTAGAGTGCATGGGCTAATTATTTGGGTTATGGTTTCACTTTAATTTCGTATTAATAATGGGCTCAAGAGTTGAGTCATTATTAAGCTTGAAATTAAAGCATAATTAGATTAGGGTTTTGAAACCCTTTAGGCCTGGAAGTTGAGTCTCACTATAAATACAACTTTTAGTGAGAAATTCGCAGGTCTCCTTGCCCTAGCCTCCCAAGAGGACAACCGTACTCTTCTCTTGGAATTCCTTGGAGGGCGCACGCTAGCACTGCAACCGCAAGAGAAACGCATCTATCGGGATGTGGTGGAAGTGTGGTGATCCCGAGAGGCTCGTGTGAATACCATAGAGAGCTTGAACATGCCAACTATTCAGGTTTTGTGATTCGACTCTACAGTTGAGTGAGAGATCTCAACCGAAAATTAGGAATGAAAATTTTTGAACACCCGGTTTACCCCGTTTCACTTGGATCCTGGAGGGTTTCGGTTAAATTTCGCTACGCTATTTGGCTCCCAAAACCCAACAGTCTGTTTGACGCTGCCCACTCAGATCATGACAAGTGTTCGGCCGGATGTGGTTCGTACCATCGGGGATGGGTATCTCTAGCTGGTCATAGGCATTTTGGCAGAAGTCAGAGCCGTGGGAGGCCTGTGTGTCAGTGGCATGTACAGGGTCTCCGTGTCAGAGGCTCCTAACTGTTTTTGTCTCATCTAGGTGAGAACTCATTCGGTGATGGGCCCTCTTCGGGGGTTAATACCCTTTCGGCAGACGGGTCTCATTCGGTCATCTTTTTGTTCTCGAAGGCTGTAGAGGGAGGCTCCTTGGTTGTGTGGAGGACCTTCGATGAAAGCTATATTCTGTCGAGGATGGGGAGATGGCCTCCCGAGGTCGGCAAATCACTTGACCGAGGATGGTGCAGTATGTCCTTCCGAGGGTGGTAGTGTTATCAGCCGAAGGTGGTAAGGATCCATTTTCCCGATGTACGTCCGAGGATGGTACTTGTCAGTCATCCTTACAAGCTATCCAAGTGTGATAGCCATTTGGCTATCATGTATATATTTTTATCCTTGTGTTTTGGTGTTTTATTTGTCTTTCTTGCAGGTTAAGTTAAGCTTATTGGAGGTTAAGCTTTCGGGCTTAACTAAATAAACTCATTAAAAGTTGTAGTGAACCTTACTGAGTGTTAATACTCATGCCCTTTATTGATTGTGTTTCAGGAAAAGGAATTGAGCTTAAGTGATTGTGATTGTGGTTGTGTACTAAGTTTGTACACTTTTGCTATGGTATATGCCAAAACCGAGAGCTTGGCTTGTTAAGTACATGTGCAAGTCTTATGGTATTTGCCCAAAACTTATGTGTTGAGTTTTACCGGCTTTGTATACAATTGTGGGACGGTCTAAGAGGAGATGGATGTGTGTTCATGGGCTCTAGTGTGGTGGTTTGCTTTCAAGACCATGAACCTGGTCATAGGTCTTGTACTTCAATGTTTGATCTTGTATTGCACTTTCAAAGTGCTTCTTGGGTACTATAGGTGAACACGGCTTGTAATGCATAACTTGAACTTGTTTTGGATATTTAGTGCTCTTGGTATGTTGCCAAGTAGGTAGCACTTGTATGTAGGCTACTTTTGTATATATTAGGCCTCGGTGGAACCATGAACTTGTGTATGGATATGTTGAATAGTTGAATGCCAAGTTATGCCTTGTTATATATTCTTGAAATTTTCTTTGGGGCTAAACCCCTTATGTTCTTGTTTGGCCGAATGTACATATCATGAAAAACAAGATTTCAAATTTGATGATGAGATGGGCTTCTTGGTTGCCATGCATTGAATAGCACACTTGATGAGCACACATCATAGACATTTAAAGTAAAAGTGTAATGCCTTGCCTTGTGATGCAAAATAATTTATAGGCCTTGCCTTATGCTGCAAGTAAGTTATACAGGATTACTCATAAGCCTCCTAGGGTACCTCCTAGGCCTTAACCTTAAGAAAATAAGACTTAAACTACCAAAATTGAAAGTTGGCCTAGTCTAATAACCACTCATAACACTAAAAGTGCTTGTGTTTAATAACTTTCCTGGTAGTATGGTGAGTTGCACTGAGAATGCACAGGCTGGGGCCTGTGTGGGGTGTGACACCATTCATCTATGAGTTTGGGAATTTTTGGTATTTTAGACCTTGTAGACGAATGGCTAAGGGATAACGTTTTAATGGAACTTCAGCGTGACTTTGCAGGCAAAAGAGTACAGGCTCCATCGGTGGAGGACCATGCTCAGAAGAGGGCCGTTCGGGACCTAAAAATCCTGAGGAAAAAAGTTCCAAGGGAGCCCTTCTGGACTTTTATGGAGGACATGGACTTGTTCTCCGAGGATGGCTAGAATATCGCCCCTAAGATGTTGAGGGGCATTATGACTAATGCCACCTTTCAGTCCTTAATGGAGGAGTGCCTTAATGAGGAAGTCCTTGCCACTAGGATGAGTGAACACACAGCCCAGGTAAACCTTAAATCTTTAGGACTTAGAAAAATTTTGAACTTTTGTTGCTTTTTAACCCTTATTCGGAATACTCATCTTTTGCAGCGGTTAGCGTATAGTGGATATCTTCGGGCTTGGGCAACTAAGCAATCTTCAGTTCGAAGTCGGTCAGAGTAAAGCTTGGCCAAAGCCAAGGAATTTTTTGCTAGCTCAGTCATCAAGTATGGCGAGTTTAATAAAATTGTGAATGAGGACCTAGCCAATCTTTGGCAAGAGGTGTTAAAGAGCCAAAATGAGTTGTTGGAAGACTTTTCTTCCAAGGTATCGGACCTTGGCTCAAAAGTAGTGGCCTTTACTTTCGCGAATGAAGCCTTTTAAAATGAGAAGGAGGAAGCTGTTGTTGACCTTACGAAGACACTGGGGCTCAACACCGAAATCTTAGTCGAGATCAATCGGCTGAAGAAGGATAAAAAGAAGAAGAAGAAGAAGCTAGAGAAGGAGGTCGAGGTTCTTAAGAAAAAGTTGGAGGACTTGAAGGTGGAAAAGGCAAAGTCCGATAAGGCAACTAAGTCCTCTTATCTGGATGGTTTTTGCCTTGCTCACCACCAAGTCTTGTCCAAGTATCCCGACCGTGACGTTTCCTTCCTTCGGCGCTTGACATTTCGGAATGACCATCCTCAGAATGGTCAAGTGTAGAATTTCTCAACCTTCCCAATCTCCTTCCTTCGGTGACCAAAGTTGGTGCGGACCAAGAGGCCGAATATGAAGATGACCAATCTAAGGATGCTAAGGACGTCGAAGATGGGCAAGAGAAGCAATAGCCACCTTTTTTTTCTTTTTCTTTTTTTTTTGGGTGTTCTACACCTAGTATTCTCACAATGAAATGTTAATGGAACTTTCGTACTTCAAAAATTTGGCTAAGTCCTTGATTGGTCTCTGGACATTATCTTTATCCTTCGACGCTTAACTATCTTCCACGATGAGGGGTTTCACGACCATCTTCGGTCAACCTCCTTCAAAAAATTTTCCTTTCAAAAATAGTTAGGCATCTTTAGGACCAGCCATATTCAGTCGATTATCTTTCGAGAAACTTAACTTGTGTAAAAAATAGTTAAGTTCCTTTGGCACCAACCATGTTCAGTTGATCACCCTCTGCAAACAGTGTACAATTTCACACATGCACTTTTGGCAACAACCACATTCAGTTTGCCTCCCTCGTAAGCAACCATGTTTGGTCGCTCACCTTTGGAAAAAAAGTGTACAATTTCACACATGCACCTTCGGTAACAACCACATTCAGTTAGCCTCCCTCAATGCCTTTTGCACAATTTTTCCTGCCAGAAAATTTTTCTAAGCGTAAAATTTTTCAAAGAGTCTGAATGCCATGTCTTTTTCAATTCTCCACCTTCGGTATCACCAAGCTTGTAGACTCCTAGCAGAACTTTCTCGAGGACCAAATAAGGTCCATTCTAATTTTCCCGGAGTACTCCATGAGATGGTCTTCGGGCTTCGAATTCAGCCTTTCAAAGAACAAGGTCCCCTTTCCTGGTTCCTTTATGCTTGACATGCAAGTTTGAAGCAACGGCTACTCTCTGCTGAAAAGCTTTTCTTCTGAGCTCAGCCATTCTCTATGCTTGTCAATAAGATCCAACTTAGTTCTTCAACCGAGGTTGTTCCTTTCTTCTTCAAACACCTGTATCATCACCGATGGCTGTACGACCTCGATAGGGATAATGGCCTCCGTGCCAAAGATGAGTGAGAAGGGTGTCTCAGTCGTGGCCCTTCTGGGAGTTGTTCGATAGCTCCACAGCACACTCGGAAGTTCTCCTGGCCATTTTCCCTTCACTTGCTGTAACCTCTTTTTAAGACCATCTTTTATCATTCTGTTGGACACTTCAACTTGTCCATTGTTCTGAGGATGGGCAACGGAGGTGAAGTAAAATTTTAGCCCGAGGTTGGCTGCGAATTCCTAGAAACCTTTATCAGTTAACTGGGAACCATTATCAGCTACTGTCACCCTCGATACACCGAATTTGCATATGGCATTCTTCTAGATAAATTTTTGTATGTCCTTCACCGATATTGCTGTTAAAGGCTTTGCCTCAATCCATTTGGTAAAATAGTCTACTGCAACTACAAAGAAGTTCACTCCTCCTCGAGCTGTTGGGAGAGGCCCAATGAGGTCAATGCCCCAGACCATGAAGGGGCAAGGATAGTTTGCCGAAGCTATTACTTCCAAGGGTAGCCTCTAGATGGGAGCGTGTCTTTGGCATTTGTCGCATTTATAGACAAACTGCCTTGCATCCTTCCTCAAGGAAGGCCAGAAATATCCTTGGCGGAGTACTACCACAACAAGGGCATTAGTTAGTATGTGAGAACCACAGGCCCCCTTGATGGTCAAACAGCTATTACCCTTCAAAAAGTTGAGCTCTGGCAAAGCGTCACCCTTAGTAAGGGCGAGCATCGCCCTTGAAAAATATGAGCGCCAACCTCAGTAAGACAGGGTCTGACCTCCTGACCCCCCGACCTCGGTGATCCATCATCACCTTCTGGGAGTGATAGTATTAACTTCGGGGACACGGTGCTCTACCACCCTCGATAAGATGACCTGACCAGCTTTGAGAGAGGTAGACTCACCATCTTCAGAAGAGGAGAACATCCTCCAAAAGGATTCCCCTGCACTGAAGGGACTCGCAAATAACTGGAGTAACCTCGGCAAGAAGCCCTCCCATCCCGAAGGGGTCCCTTTCATCGATGGGGTCTCAAGAATACGACAAAAATGCTTAAGGAGCCTCTGACACGCCGCCCTCGTACACGTCCTGATATGCTGCCCCCGTCTATGTCCTGACACGTAGACCTCCCGTGGCCCTAACTCCTGACCAGGACAGCCTATGGTCGGCTAGAGGTCCCCATTTTCGAATGTACAGACTGCATCCAACTGAACACGTGCCATGATACGAGCGGGCTGTGTCAAGCAGGCTTTTCTTGACACCTCCCTATAAATACTTGGGAAACGACCTTGGTAAGGGAGGGGACTCTCAAAAGAAACTCACTCTCTACTCATGGCTAATCACTTTCCATCTAGCTAAATACTGACTTGGGCGTCGGAGGCTCCTTCCCCATAAAAACACTCTAGGGATCTCCTAACCCTCGTTCTTTGAGTCTTTCAGGTAGCCTCCCCCTCCGGAAGCCTCTTCTACAGACACCCTCTTTGCTGGAAGTACCTATTGCAGGCCGTTATGTCATACAACGAGGATGCCAACGGGCATCATTTGGTGCCGTCTATAGGGAATCACTCTCAGGTAGCCATCGTTGAGACTCAGCATTCTAAGGATAGGGGACTCCCAAAGTCCCCGTCTGCGCCAAAAGCTCAACCGGCGACCGAGCAACCAGCCACGGGGGACTCCGTTTGGGGGATGTTCTCTTCTTTTGAGGATGGTGAGTCTACCTCCCTTGAAGCTGGTCAGGTCATCTTACCGAGGGTAGTAGAGCACCATGTTCCCGAAGTTAATACTATCACTCCCCGAAGGTGATGGTGGATCACTGAGGTCAGGGGGTCAGACCCTCTCTTACCGAGGTTGGCGCTCATATTTCTCAAGGGCGATGCTTGCCTTTACCGAGGGTGATGGTTTGGCAGAGCTCGGCTTTTCGAAGGGTAATGGCCTTTTGACCATCACATGCCCCCCTCGGAAAGCCGAAGTGATTACTTTGGCGTGTAGATTCTCAGAGTACTTCGTGGGGCCCATTTATGAAGGCTGGCAGTTATCTTGGGTGGGGGACACTTCGTTCTCAAAGGGTGTGCCTTCCCAGTCGAGGTAGCTTGTAGGTGCTACTCCTCGCCTCTTAGCTAGGCCCTTGGCTTTTTCTCGAAGTGTGTGTTCCTCCTTTCAAATTTTCTGCTGCATGTCAGCGAACCTTCATGTCTCATAATTAGTCAAGCACACCTCTTTGGATGAGCCTACCTAGGCATATGTGTTGTCAGGAGGCGTGCCCTCGTCTCCTGTGCTAGACAACATATGTCACGCGGTGATTGGGAGACAGTGGCATCAGTTATAACAGCCACGTCTCTTCGCCTTCAGCAGGTAATTATGGTGATGATTCGCCTTCGAGGGGCAATTATGGCAACAATTCACCTAACTTCCTTGGTGGCGACAACGACATTGCTAAGCCACTTGGGATATTTGACTTCCCATATCACTCCAGCTTCCAAGAGTCTTTGAATTTCTTCTTTGGTGAAGTGGTTCTTTTGACTCAAAAGGTTGTGATTTTTTTTCCGAATAGGCTTTGAGTCAGGTTGCATCTTTAGAAAGTGCTGGGCTATGCCCGGATTCACTCCAGTCATATCCTTTGGCAAGTAGGCAAAAAGATCTTTGTTCATTATCAGAAAGGATACAAGTTTTTCTTTTTCCCCTTCAGCCAATTGTCTCCCTACTCAGGTACTTTGGCCAAGGAGTAGTTCTATATCCTCGGTTTCTACTTTCTCGCCATCTTTCTCTCTTCCTGCAGCTTCTTTAGGAGTAGTATACTTTTCCCCGATATCCTGTGCATGGACTTGGGGGGGACTCATTCTTGTTTGAAAAATACCTTCCTGACCTCATCTTGGTCAAGGACTATCTCTATGTCTCCTTATTTGGCTATGAAAGTGACTGTCAGGTATTTCACGTCTGTTCAGAGATGGAGATTGCCCTATGTTTGCCTTCTGATGATGGCATTGTATGATGAAGACACATTTATGAATACAAATCTGGTCATAGTGGATCCGAATAGCTCCTTTTCCATTTCGACTGAAGTGCCTTTTAGCACAAGCGGGAGATCAACCCATCTAAGTACGGGAAGTTCTACTGGTCCTACTCTAAATGTGGGAGATGTCATTGGCTTGAGATCATTCTTTATTATGCCTAGTTTCATAAACACACGGGTGAAGAGCACATCAGCATTTGAGCCATCATATAGGAGCATCCTCTTGACGTCCTAACTTCCTATCCTTGCCATAATCAGGAGAGGGCCGTCTTGGGGGAACTTTACCACAGACTTATCCTTCCGAACAAGCTTATTCATTGGGTTGTCAACTTCCATCATTGCAATTTCCTAAGCCTTCCTTTTCCTCTCAGCCGAAGGTATTCCAGTTGTGACTATCTGGATTACACCTACCAGAGGTAGGGCTATTTCCTAGGACTTCAATTCTGACATCGGTCAGAATCATAGTCTTCATCCTCTCCTTTCCTTTCTTTTTCCTTTCTTTCTTGGGCTTTGGGCAACAGCAACCACAAGTAGTAATATAGTTTCCCTTGCTAGATTAATGATTCGATATAATTTCTTAGTTGAAAGCAATCTTTGGTATCAAGCCCGTTGTCCGAGGCCATGGCCTTCAGACATTGGATTGAGATTCCTTGCCTTTCCAAGGCCATTAGGATGTTTGTTCTTATAGTGCTGAGCGGGGTGAATGATGCTGGCCTCTTCCCCCTTGCTTACCGAGTTCTGCCTTCTCCCTCAGCGGAATACCAAGGTTGGTAACCCTGACTCTTATAGTGATTATGGTCTAACTTTGGGCCACCCATCCTTAGCTCCTCTGCTGTCATGTGTTACTTGGCCCTGTGCTAAAATTCCCCAAGGGTAGGAGGATCCTTGGAGAATTCATAGAAGAGTTATGAGTCCCTCCTTAGCCCCTAGATCATTGCTAGGATTTGGATTTCAGGGCGGAAGTTTGGCACACTAAGAGCTTCTTGGTTAAACCTCTCAACATAGCCTCGAATGGTTCCCCATTCCTTTGGGCTATGCAGAACATTTGGGCCGGCATATTTGCCATTGGTCTACTCTTGATGAATTGCTGGGTGAAGGTGGTGGACAACTCCCGGAAACCTAGTACGGTGTTAGTGTTGTGCCTCAAAGACAATCATGAGATGATTTATTTTGCACATTGAGCCCTAATATTTTATTAAGGCATGAATCCAGCAATTACATTTGTTGTTTTGTTTCTGCGAAATGTAATAAACATAATTGTAACCCTAGAATAATGATATTCTCAAATTGTCTTGGTCTACTATTATTGTGGAGCGGGTTACAATAATACATAACGACTAGCATATGTGGAGAATAATATGACATATATAGTCTACATATGCGTACAAGTTGGACAACTTGTGTACTAGACCGACCCACCATGAGAACACTACATGGATCATTGTATGAGTGTCATAAGTGATTTTCATAGTGATCATGGTATATGTAGTCCTTTGACCTAAGGTCATCAGGGTTCCCTACATATGAGTCACATACTTTAATACTTCCCTTTGTTGCTCGTAACTAAGTGAACTTGAAGGAGGTGCTTGGGATGTCACATATCATGCGGAGGGATTTGTATGATCAATATAGGATTTGTCCATCTTATGTAACGAGAGTGATATCTTCAGGCCCCTTGATAGAGTGAGACTTAGAAAATGCATGGCCATGCTCAGATGAGTTAATATATGATGTCAATGTCATCATTTAAGTTAGTCTAGTCAGTAATCAAGAAACTAAAGATTCGGCTATACGAGAGTGACACATTCTATGTCTTGTGCCTAGTCTTGATATCTTGGACAAAGGGACAATAGCATATATGGGTAATGATCATAAAGGTTTTGTCAAATCACCGACAATCTTGTCACTTGGGTAGCAATGATGTGTTGCTAGAGACCGCTCATTGCTTATGATCATAAATGTGCCAATATGGTAAGAGCCTATTGGTTCAGACACATAGAGCTATTTGGATTATTAGAGTGCATGGGCTAATTATTTGGGATATGGTTTCATGATAATTTCGTGTTAATAATTGGCCTAAAAGTTGAGCCATTATTAATCCCGAAATTAAAGCTTAATTGGATTAGGGCTTTGAAACCCATTAGGCCTAGAAGTTGAGTCTCATTATAAATACAACTTCTAGTGAGAAATTCATAGCTTTGCCGTAGCCCCCCAAAAATGACAGCCACACTCTTCTCTTGTAATTCCTTGGAGGATGCAAGCTAGCACTATGAGGGCAAGGGAAACGCATCTGCCAAGACATGGTGGAAGCATAGTGATCCCGAGAAGCTCGTGTGGATACCATAAAGAGCTTGAACACATCAATTGTTCAGGTTTTATGATTCGACCCTACAGTTGGGTGAGAGATCTCAACCAAAATTAGGTATGAAAAATTTGAACACTCAGTTTACCCCATTGGACTTGGATCCTAGAAAGTTTTAGTTAAATTCCACCACGCTTGTTTGGCTCCCAAAACCCAACATACGGTCCCCGATGCCAAGGAGTTGTACCATACCGTTGTCGGCCCAAATAGAGTAACTTTGAAACATTTGCAGAGGGTGGCATCATCGGTGCCATGAAATACCATGCTTCTTTTGTAGTTCATCAAATGGGCCTTGTGGTCACTACGTCCATCATATGTGTCTAGACCTGGTACTCAAAAATTGTTCAGCATTGGTGCCTCTACAATAGTACAAGTGAAGGGGGACTCTTCTCCTGTTAGCACCTGTACAAAATGGGAAAATTATAGCATAAGGACTTAAACTTATATGCTTTAATTTTCACCATAGTGTATGATTTGTGAAGTCTAACGTATTCAATATACACGCCCTTAAGTGGCAAACATAATGATAGCTTGGTCCTTAAGCATGCATTGGCACATCACCTAATTTTCAGGTAACCTATGGACTAAATTATAAGGTTATAAAAGTTGGGCACTCAATTGTGCAAATCTATAAAGATGGCTATGGAAAGGACATGGTTGGAATTAATGATATTGTTGGAGACCAAAGTGCTTAAAAAGGCAAAGTTGATCAATTATGGCATAATGCCAACTAAGGTTCTTAAGTGTCCACATTTTTGCCTACAGTCAAAATAATTTTTTTTACAATGTTAAAAGAGGCTAAAATTTGTGATTTTCCCAACCGAAATGGCTGAAAATAAACTATCCAAGTGTTGGCCAAATTTTAAAACCTTTACATATATGCCACCTTGGTCAAAATGGTGTATAAATGAAGAAAAATCTTCATTTCATTGGTATTTTCGTTAAATTTCGGTTTGTAGGAGATAAGGCCTCTTTCTTAAGCTCTTCCATCATCCTCCATAGCCACCATACATTAAGAAAACAATAGGAAGCAATAGAAAGCAAAGAAGACATCAAAGAGTACAAGAAAACCTAATTTTGGTTCTATTTGGGTTTTCAGATTTAATAGCAAAGGTAAGGGTTTCTAAAGTTTCTTGGATTGTTTACTATATTTCCAAACATCCATGAAGCTATGACCATACTTGGAAGAGGGCAAAAAGTTAAAGGAATGAAGTATGGGTTAAGGGGAAAGAAGCATGGCAAGATTTCAGCCTTAGTGTTACCATGCTAAAGATGGGAGCAAGAAAGAAGGGTTTCTAGAGCCCAAGTTAGTATTAACTAAGACCTAAAAGACTCCTAAGACCAAGAAAAAGCTTGAGGAGGGCTGCCATAGTGTTACTAAATTGATATTTTATTGTTTTATTGAATGATTATGGACTAACCCTAATGTGTTATTGCTGCCAGCATTACTTGTGTTTGTTACTGTGTTTGTTGGTGCATGTGGTTGTCATATTTGTGTGTATGTGTTGTTTTTGTATGTCTTTATATTTTTGGATTTTAGGTGGTACATTGCTATGGAAGACTTTACATTGAAAGCCCTTACTATGTTCTTTACAAAGAACATACTCCCCTTTCTGTCAATTTTAAGGAACACCTGAAAAAGAATGTTCAAACTAATAGTTCTAGTTTGATTTTTCCAATGAAATTTCAAGTACATGAATCTGAATATGTCTAGCATTATTTTGGAGTTTTCATGATTTTTAGAGGACATTTACTAATTTTAGTGTTGGTACTTTCTGCCATATGCAGCAGCTGCCTTTTGAAGTTTCTAGAGTGCATTGTGTTTGTAATCCTATCCAAGAAGCTAGTGTACATACCCAACTAAGCTAGGACATATTTATGATTCATATATCCATGTGAAGACACTATGGATGGTGTATGGATGATATATCAAGCAATAAAATGATGTTTGAGGTTGAATGTTCAATTCTATCCATTTTGCAACTCATTAGCTATTCCAAAGAATATTATGTTTAATGTTCATGGAATGCCTCTAAATTTAGGGGAACGACTTTCCTAAGTGTTTAAGACATTTAATAACCTTCCCATGTTGGTTTTTCACCTGGAAATGAAGTGTATGAATCTTATGAAATTTTGTAAGGGCAAAATGGTCATAAAGTGACTAGAATTTCGACCTGCACTTAAAGTTCCATAACTCCCTGTGTATAAGGAATGTTGGTTTGAAATTTTGACCACTCCTAGATCACATATAGACGTTGAACTAGAATTTAGAATCTCTAAATTTGGAGCCCTGTAGCCAAAAAAATGACATTCCAAAGTTGGCAAAGTTACTGTTCATTTGGTCAAAATTTGGTAACCAACTTAAAAAATCAATAACTTGGTCCATACGTGGGCTTTTGATGCAAAACTGTTACCACCTCACAAAATGGGAGAATTACAAGTGTGTCATAATGGCTAAAAACCATTATATTGTGTAATTCTCACCATAGTGATTGAAGTCTGTGGGGTAAAAGGCATGACCAACACCTCCTTAAAAGTGTTCCAAGTTGGTAACTTGGCCCCCAAGAAAAACCTTAAGGATTGCTTGTTTGTCAAGTAACCAATGGACTAAATTGTAAGGTTACAAAGATTGGGTACTCAATTGCACAAATTTCTAAATATGGCTATGCAAAGGACATGGATGGAATTATGAAGAAAGGATATGGATGGAATTATGAAGAAAGGATATGGAAGGAATTAAATATATTGTTGGGGACCAAAGTGCTCAAAGAGGCAAAGTGTGCCATTTATGGCATAATGACAACTGAGGTACTTAAGTGTCCTAAATTTTTCTAAGGTCAAAATGACTGTTGACCAAGGTTAAAAGAGGTAAAAATATGTCATTTTCTCAGCCAAAATAGCTGGAAATAATCTGTCCAAGTGTTGGCCAAAGTTTCAAAAAATTTGCATATATGCCACCAAGGTTAAAATGATGTATAAATCAAGAAAAATCTTCATTTCATTGGCATTTTCCCTCAATTTTGGTTTCCAGAAGCTAAGAACTCTTCCGTAACCTTTTCCACCATCCTCCATAGCCACCATAACTTAAGAAATCAAGAGAAAGCAAAGAAGACATCAAATAGTGCAAGAAAACCTATTTTCGGTTCTATTAAGGTTCATCAAATTTCCAGAAAAAAAGTAAGGGTTTTATCTGGGTTTCATGGTTGTTTATTATTCAATACAGATGCCCAAATATCCATGAACCTAAGACCCTAAGCTTGGAAGAGAGCCAACAGCTTGATGAACCAAGTTTAGGTTAAGGGGGAAATTGCACCAAGGGTTTCAACCCTACAGCTTTGGTGCTCTATTATGGCAGTGAAATTCAGGGTTTCTAGAGCCCAAGTTAGTACTAACTAAGACCTAATTACCTCTTAAGACCAATCAATAGCTTGAGGAGGCCTGCCATAGTGAGTTCTTAACGTTTAATTGAATGATTATGGCCTAACCTTAACGTGTTATTGCTGCCAGCATTTCATATGTTTGTTGCTGTGTTTGTTTGTGCATTTGGATGTGTATATTTGTGTGTTGTATTGTATTTCAGGTATATTCCTGGAGTTTGAAGATTTTATTGATGAGCCCTTACTAAGTTTCATTCAAGAAACTTACCCCCCTTTCTGTCCATTTCAGGAGCACCAGAAAGAGAACATTCAAGTTAATAGTTTTATTTTGAATTTCTCTGCGAAATTTCAGGTATATGAACTTCCATATGTCTAGTTATGATCTGGAAATTTTGGTGATTTTAGGAGCACATTTTGTATTTTTAATGATGGTGCTTACTGTGTTGTGCAGCAGCTGTGCAGCATCTTGTTGTTGGAGTCCATTGTGTCTCAGGACCTCCTGTAACCTAGGATGCATATTTATCTGAGTTAAGATCATATTGCAGTGCATGTATGCATGTACATGTAGTGTATGTAAAATGAGACAAGTATGTGAACATTTGAGTAATGTTTTGGCTATGTAAGTGATGTGGTGCAAAGCTGCCTAAGTGTGAATGATGGGCTGCTTACTTGTAAATTCTGTTTTGGCCACATAAAGTTGTTCAAATCAAGGGAATGTAATTCCTATGTGTAATGGACACATATGGGTTAGCCTTGGAGGGCTTTCCCCTTGTGAATGAAGTGTTTGCATGGTTTGGAGAAACATTGTATGGGCAAAATGGTCCAAAAGTTGCCAGAATTTTGACTCTGGACCTAAAGTTTAATATCTCCCTGTGTAGAATGAATCTTGGTATGAAATTATTACCACACCTAGCGGACATCTAGAGGGTTAACTGGGCTTTGGAATTTATGGATTTAGAGCCCTGTAGCCAAATATATGACGTTGCAAAGTTGGCTGAGTACTGTTCATTTTGGTCAGAATTTTGTAACCAACTTCAAAAATCCATAACTTGGTCCATAGGTGGGCTATTAATGTAAACAAAAATTCCTTGGTTTGCTCTAAGTCTTTACTTGATAATGGAGCAAAGCAAATATGGTGGTATGTGGCTAGAATGATACAGTTTATTAGTGGAAGTTACAGGTGCAGTAGCTGGTCACTAGAATTTAATAAGATTGCCTAATGTGTGGTAGCCAAGATTAAGACTTGTGCTAGTGTTTTCCTTCTTTGCTGCCATGGTGTGCATGAAATGTGAATATGTGTGTGATGGTAGGACCAATATGCATGTGTTTACATAGTGCCCAAGAGGGCCACTTGGGTATGCACACTAAGGGTACTGTTCTGATGGCCTACAGAACATTACCAATCCTGAGAGTTTAAATGCACAATTTTGGCACTATAATTGGACTACCCCGGAGTGGGTAACAAAAAAAAAATTCATTGGTTTGCTCTAACTCTTTACTTGATAATGGAACAAAGAAAATAGGGGGTTACATGGTTAGAATGATACAGTTTATTAGTGGATGTTACAGGTGTAGTGGCTGGTCACTAGAACTTAACAAGAATGCCTAATGTGTGGAAGCCAAAAGTATGAATTGTGCTAGTGTTTTCCTTCTTAGCTGCCATAGTGTGTATATATGTAAATATGTGTGTTATGGTTTGAGCAATATACACATATTTACATAAAGACCAAGATGGCCACTTGGGTAATATAGTGAGCATTGTTCTGATGGCCTACAGAACATGCATAGCTCCTGGGAGATTGACACATTAAATATTGTCAATGTATTTAAGCTCTCAGAGTGGTAACATCTCCGATGAAGGTCTATGATAGCCTTGACTAGACAGGCTTTTGAGAGACCTATTTTTCCACCTTTTCAAACCTCTCCAGGATTTTGTCCATCAGGATGGCAGTAACCTCATTCCTTTGCTGCCTGGGAATCGCTGGAAGGGGAGAATAGTGTCGTGTTCTTGGTGAGTAACTTCGTTGGCGCGGTGACTAGGACTTCTCCTCTGAGGATAGACTTGACCGGTGGGAGGTTTTGTGCTCCTTTGACCCTACTCTTGCAAGGCAACATTATGACACCCCACATAGGCCCCAACCTGTGCACTCTCAGTGCCACTCACCATTCTACCCAGAAAGTTATTAAACACTTGAGTTTTTAAGGGTTATGAGTGAGCAATTAGATTCGGCCAACTTTCTTTTAGGTAGTTTAAGTCTTATTTTCTTAAGATTAAGACCTGGGAGGTGCCCGAGGAGGCTTATAAGTTGTTCTATCTTCTTACTTGCAGCTTAAGGCAAGGCCCATAACACTAACTTGCATCACAAGGCAAGGCTAAAGCAAAAACTTGCAACGCAAGGCAAGGCATACACTTATATATTTTTAAGAGTCTAAGATGTGTGCTCATCAAGTGTGATACTCAAATGCATGACAACCAAGAAGCCCATCTCATCAAGTTTTGGAAAACACAAGTTTTCATGCTCATGTACAATCGGCCAAGTAAAGTTCACAAGAGGTTCATCACAAAAAGATATATATCCATAAACACAAAAACATGGCATAACTTGGCATTCAACCATCCATCATAAATACATCAAAACTAAGTTCATCTGAGGCTAAATATACACAAAATAGCCTACATACAAGTATTACCTACTTGGTAACATACCAGGAGTACTTATAGTCCAAAATAAGCCAAAGTTATGCATTAGAAGCCATTCTACCTATAGTACCCAATAAGCACCTTAAATGTGCAATACAAGATCAAGCATTGAAGCACAAGACCTATGACCAAATTCATGGTCATGAATGCAAACCACCACACAAGAGCCCAAGAACACACATCCATCTCTCTCCTAGACAAGTCCCACAATCTACAACAAGCTTGCAAAACTCAATATGTAAATTTCAGGCAATACTATAAGATTGCACATGTACTTAAAACAACCCAAGTTCTCAGTTTGGCAAATACCTTGATCAATAATGTACTAACTTAGTACACAAGCAATCAAGCATAATCACAATCACTCAACATCACTTCCTTTTCCTGAAACACAAGCAGTAAGGGCATGAGTATTGATACATAGTGAGGTAAATTACTGTTAAACAATATCAGAGAAAGAAACAGAGGGCTTGATCTCATACAAGACCCTCTTTGCCTTTATATAATAAGAGAAATTATCATACAAGGAAAGACAACTAGGATTGATATCTAAATAATAAATGACAAATCTACTTTCCTCTTTTACCTAGTAACCTTATGTAAACAGATCTACGTTCCTTATGTAACACTCCCCCTCAAGCTGGAGCATATATATCAGAAGCTCCAAGCTTGCTACATATAAAGTTTACTCGTGATCCTCTTAAAGACTTAGTAAATAAATCCGCAAGTTGATCCTCTGATTTGACATAAGGAGTCTTGATCAATCCTTCTTGAAGCTTCTCATGGACAAAGTGACAATCAACCTCAATATGTTTAGTTCTTTCATGGAAGACTGGGTTTGAAGCAATGTGAGTTGCTGCCTGGTTATCACACTTTAACTCCATAGGCGATGAATGTTCAAAACCAAGTTCTTGCAGAAGGTGCTTCAACCATACTAACTCACATGTAGCATATGCCATTGTCCTATACTCAGATTCAGCACTAGATTGTGCAACAACAGTTTGCTTCTTACTCTTCCAAGACACCAAGTTTCCTCCCATGAAGACACAATAGCCTAAAGTAGACCGGCGATCGTACGAACCTGCCCAATCCGCATCTGTGTATCCTTGAATCTGAGTATGACAATAATTTCGATATAAAAGGCCTCGTCCTGGAGTACCCTTCAGATATCTCAAAATTCTGATTACTGCATCCCAATGACCAGTACGCGGAGACTCCATAAACTGACTTACGACACTAGTGGCAAATGAAATGTCTGGCCGAGTGACAGTCAAATAGTTCAATTTACCAACAAGTCTTCGATATCTACTAGGATCTCCCAAATATTCTCCTTTCTCAGCATCAAGCTTAACATTTGGTTCCATGGGGCTATCAACTGACTTGGCTCCCAATAAGCCAGTTTCTTCTAGAAGATCAAGGACATACTTCCTTTGGGACAAGTTTATCCCCATTTTGGACCTTGCTACTTCAATACCCAAGAAGTATCTTAACGAACCAAGATCCTTTGTCTGGAATTTCATTTGCAAGAAAGATTTCAAGGATTGAATACCAACATTATCATCACCAGTTATAACAATGTCATCAACGTAGACAATCAAAATAATTTTAGCAGCTCGGGAGTGTCCATAAAAGACAGAGTGATCCACGCCACATTGCTGCAATCCAAACTCCACAACAACTGCACTGAAGCGACCAAACCATGCTCGTGGTGACTGTTTCAAACCATACAGAGACTTGTTTAAACGACATACAAGGTCAGTCTCCCCCTGAGCAACAAACCCTGGTGGTTGCTCCATAAAGATAGTCTCCTCAAGATCACCGTGGAGAAAGGCATTCTTCACATCTAATTGATGTAAAGGCCATTGATTTGTGGCTGCCAATGCAATGACAACGCGTACTGAAGTCATTTTGGCTACTGGAGAAAACGTCTCCAAATAGTCCATGTCGTATACCTGTGTATATCCCTTAGACACTAGACGAGCTTTCAACCGATCAACTGTACCATTAGGAAGGACTTTAACATTAAAAACCCATCAGCAACCAACAACTGTCTGATCATGTGGAAGAGGAACTAAATCCCATGTATTATTAGCCCGCAAAGCTGACATCTCCTCCTCCATGGCCTACTTCCATCCAGGGTGAGACAAAGCTTTTGAAATAGACTTAGGCAAGGGAATGGAAGACAAGGTAGAGATAAAAGCAGAGTATGATGGTGACAATGAATTATAAGAGAGGACATTCGAGAGAGGATGAAGTGTACAAGACCTTTTTCCTTTGCGAAGGGCAATTGGAATTTCTAAATCATCAGCCGGTGGAGTTGAAGATGAAGCCGGTGGAGACGAGCGTGAATCTTGTGGTAGTGCTTATTAATGAGAACGTCGGGTATAAACCTGTAAATCAGGACGAGAAAGTCGCTCTGAAGGAGCCAGATTATTGTTAGGAATGAGTTCTGAAGGAACATGATCAGTAACTGAAACATCAATATTGGTAGGAGCCATTTGAACAGGTACAGAGGGCAATGGCAAACAGTCATCAGTATCAGAAGACACGACTTGAGTATCAGAAAAATATGGTGTAGCTTCAAAGAATGTAAGATCAGCAGAAACAAAACAATGATTTAGGGAAGGACTGAAACACTTGTATCCTTTTTACAACCGAGAGTAACCAAGAAAAACACATTTCAGAGATTTGGGGTCTAATTTATCTGTGCCAGGCTGGTTCTGATGAACAAAGCAGACACAACCAAATATACGAGGAATAACAGGAAAGGGAGCTTGGCGGGGAAAAAGGATAGAAAAAGGAATTTTACCTGCAAGGATAGACGATGGCAAATGATTGATATGAAAACATGCAATGAGCATAGCATCTCCCCAAAAACTCTTGGGTACATTCATGTGAATTAACAGGGTACGAGCAGTTTTAACAATATGCTGAATTTTTCTCTCAGCTACTCCATTTTGTTGAGATGTGTGTGGGCAGGAGGATTGGTGGAGTATACCCTGTTGCTGCATGTAACTAGATATTGAGTTAGAGAAATATTCTTTTGCATTATCACTGCGAAGAATATTGATTCGGGTGTGAAACTGATTTTGAATCTCAGCACAAAAGGCACAGAAGATAGAAAATAACTCTGAACGATCTTTCATTAAATATAACCAAGTCATTCGAGAGAAATCATCAACAAAGATTATGAAATACTGAAAACCCAATTTAGACTTGGTACGACTAGGACCCCAAATATCTATATGAATTAACGAAAAAGGTTTATCAACTCATTTATTGACTCGGGACAAATAGGGAGCACGATGGTGCTTCCTAAGCTGACAAGACTCACATTCTAAAGTAGAGGTTGAATTTAAATTTGGGACTAATTTCTTAAGGTTCTCTAGAGATGGATGACCCAAGCGACTATGAATTAGAAAAGGAGAAGCTGAAACAGGACAAGCAACTGATGACTGCAATCCATCAAAATAGTACATTCCATTCGATTCACGCCCTTCTCCAATCGTCTTCTTGGTCTTCAAATCCTGGATAATGACATGATCAGGAAAGAAACAAACAGAACATTTTAGTTGTTTGGTCAGTTTACTCACAGACATAAGATTGAATGGAAAGTTTGGAACATAGAGTGTAGAGGGTAAAGTAAGAGAAGAACAAGGTCGAGTGGATCCAACACCTCTAATAGTGGTGGTAGATCCATCGGCAATGGTGAGTTTACTATGATGTGAGGCTAGAGGACATATTTGATAAAAAATGGCTATTTTACCTGAAATGTGGTCAGTAGCACTAGAGTCCAACACCCAAGACTGATTTTTGGAAAGGCTAGACAAATAACAAGCTGTTGGATTACCTCGATGGACAACAGATGCCATGGGAGGAGAAGCGGCCAGCTGTGCGGACTGATACTGCAGGAATTTAGTGTACTCTTCGTGAGATAAAGTAACAGACGATTGTAATGCCATAGCTGAAGAAGAGTCCTCTTTTGATGCCATATAGGCTGCTCGTAATGATGGATCCTTATCCCAACAAGTATCCTCAATATGACCATCGTTTCCACAGTACGTGCAATGAGGACTTGGACCTCGACCACGTCCACCTCTGCCACCACGACCACCGTGTCCTCCACGACTACCTCCAAGGCCTCCTCTAACTTGAGAGCCAGATCTTGCTTGTGGATTGGACTGAACCGCAAGAACAGACCGATCAGAACTGTAATTTGTTGGACTCTCATTAGCGAAAGAACGAGAAAGCTGGGAGTATACTTCAGGCAATGAAGGTAGTTCTACTCCCCCAAGGATCTGTGCACGGACCGGTTCAAACTCTGGTTTTAGTCCAGCTAGAAACGTCATTATCACTAGATGCTCTCTTTGACGATGCATCTCTTGGACATCAGAAGAAATAGGCAGCAAAGCATTAAACTCTTCGAACCCTTGTTTCACCTTTGCGAAGTAATCGGTGAGACTCCCTTCTTGTTTAGCATGAAACAACTCAACAGAAACATCATACATGCGCAGCATATTACTAGAGTAAAGAAGTTTAGCATAATCCCAAGCTTGCTTACAGGTGATGACATGAGAGAATAAATCTGACACTTCAGGTTCCATGGACTCGAACAGCAAGTGCAACAACTATGCATCATCAGCTTGCCAATTTTCTAATTGGCTTTGGTTGGTAGGAGGATTAGCAGTGAAATGTGACATCTTCCTCTGACCTGTAAAATACAATACCACCTTCTTGGTCCAAGAAGAGTAATTATTACCATTCAAACATTGTTTGGTAATTCGAATACTGCTGAATTGGGTAGAGGAACCCATTGGTGAGATGATTGCCAGAACATGTGATTGGGAATTTTTCTCCTCAGGATTTGGCATTCTCCTTGATGAGATGAACAAACAGATCACAACCCTTGCTGATGACGTACTCCAACATATGAGAGACTAACTGGATGACGAAGAAACTCAAGCTCTAGTCATAATTGACATAAAACAAGACCAAAAACTTGTTTAGGATAAAAAGGCGAGCACACCCATCAGAACGCCGTCGCCAGGGGTTGCTGGACGGCGGCGCATGATGCCCGCGCGCCGGCGCGTGGGAGGTTTTCTGGCAGCACCGCTGGTACTGGTTTGGTCGGTGGTGACTCCTGGTGGTGGCTGTGTTCTTGGTTTTTGATTTGGTTTAGTATAGATAAGGTTACTGGTTAGGGTAGCGGAAACGTAAGGCTGAAAACAGTTTTCTGGTCTTGGCAGCGGAAACGTAAGGCTGGAAATAGTTAGGCTATGGCTCTGATACCATGTTAAACAATATCAGAGAAAGAAATAGAGGGCTTGATCTCATACAAGACCGTCATTGCCTTTATATAATAAGAGAAATTATCATACAAGGAAAGACAACTAGGATTGATATCTAAATAATAAATGACAAATCTACTTTCCTATTTTACCTAGTAACCTTATGTAAACAGATCTACTTTCCTTATGTAACAATTACAACTCATAAGTGAGTTTATTTAGTTAAGCCCGAAGGCTTAACCTCCAACAAGCTTAACTTGACCTCCAAAAAAAAGACATGAAAGCATAAGAAAACACACGAACAACATATATGCACATGCTACCTAAGGCACTATATAAGCATAAACACTGTGTACATTTGGTTAGCAAGCACAAACAATCAAACAAGCACTCAACTCACACACACACCACAATTTCATTTTTGGCTGAAACCACTAGCAGGCACAATTCCAATTCTTGCACTCCAAGCATTTCCAATCAATCTCCAATCCACTAGTGACACGGCCGTCCCTGGCCCCTGCCCAGGACACCTGTGAGAACTTGGTCTCACGGCGGATTGCAGTTGGACTCATTGATATGTGCGCGGATTAAATCCATGTCACTAGTTAATTATCCTAGAATATGCAATATGCATGCTCTTTATGCTTTGACAGGTCATTTAAAACCATAAAATGTTAATGTGGCCACAATTTTTCATATAAAACAGGTAGAGCAGTCAAAGCATACAAATCAACCTTTATATGAGTTAACTACACATAGCAACATGCGTGAGCATTCATACATATAGTAGCTAATGCCCCCGCCCAGAAAGCAATCCTCGAGTCCATGACTCTTCATTTCATAACAAAGGAGGCAACTAGAGTACTATGTACACATACAAAATCCTCTACTGAGATCTTCTCATACTAACTCCCACCTTGGATGTGAATCCCAGTGGCGAGCTTTAGAGACTCCTCTGGATCCAACTAGGTCTAGCTATGCCTGACTATGTCCAATGTGCACTAGGCTCTGTAACCAATGAGCAACTTAGTTAGTACTGTGCAAGACCAACAAGCATCCAAACAATAAGTACTAGAATCATCAAAACTCAGGTATTCTACCTGTGCACCAAAAACTACTACCAGAGTAACCCTCAACGGTCACTCGGCCCAACTCCTTCTGTATCTGCACAACAAAACAGTAAGGGTGAGAATCCAAGATTCTCAGTAAGGGGTAACCTCATGTACCAACAGTAAAACTGTGGACAGATATGAAATAACTCATGCATACTCTCTGCTAGCTCTCGCAGTGTGAGGGACCTCTCATATATGTAAATATATGGATATGCATGCTCGGATCCCGAAGGACCGCTCCTCACATAATTTTCTTACTTTCTCACGGGCGTCACTCCGTGGCTCACAAGTCTAGCTCTCAACTTGTGCCTCGTAAGCCTTAGCTTACGCCTGACTTATTATATAACCTCTCCTTAACTTTGTTGTGCAGGGGAATTGTGGTGAGAACTATGTAACTAGGTTATTAAACCTCATAACCTTGGTGCATTTGAAGCCTCTCCTTACAACCCCGTGATTTCCAACACTGCCAGGTTGCCAAGGGTTCTGAAACTTAGACCTCAAGTTCATGACACTTGGTTATATTCACTTGCAACTTAGTTTCCTTGCTTACTCAACAAATAACCTCAAAACTTTTCAAAACTCAAGGAAACTCCCACTTTTCGAGGGACTTCAGGAAGCCTCGAAGTACCCTGACATACTTGAGGGCCAAGGTACCCAAAGGACCTCCTTGGGACTCACCTCAATCATCCTAGCAAAATGTGCAAAATTTTGCCTTTAAAAATTACCCTCATTTTGATTCAAAAAAAATTTAAATCTGGGGCATTTTAGATGTTTCTAAAACTTGTAAGTGATAGTACTCCCTCTTAGCTTCGCGTGGAACTTTGAATCACCTCAATCGGACACCCGAGCGAAAAGTTATGCTAAAAACAAAATCGGGTCTCCAATGCTGTCTTGGCGACGCGTCGCCACAGTTGTCGACGTTCTGTGATCCTTTTTCCAATTGGCGACGCGTCGCCAATTATGGGTACCTCTTGGCGACGCGTTGCCAATCTGCGAAACTGCAGAATTGGCACGCATTTTGCTGCTATGACCTTTGGCTACTTAGTACACATATCAAACATGCATAAAAAGCCACCAAACTTCACACACACATAGTTCAAGTTGCAAGGAACATAACCAACTATCACAATGCCATTAATGATGCTCTATAACATCATCAAATCTTCCTCAAACCTCATAGTTCACCACAATTCAACCAAAACTCATACTCAATGCTATGGCTAATTTCAATCAATTTCTTACAACAAACTCAAGCCACAAGCATTGTTCAAGCTTAAAAACACTACTCCCTTACCTCAACTCCAAGATACAAGCTAGAATCACTCCTCTTTTCAAGCAACCAAGTGCAAGAAATCCTCACCTAAGTTCCAATCAAAACCAAAGCACCAAACATCACAATCTTCCTCTCTAACCAAAACCCAAGCCTCAATTCACTCAAATAACATAGAATTAACCAAGAACACAATGCTTACCACGTATCAAAAATAGGGGAGTAGAGAAATCATGCTTCCAAGCCTCCAAACCTTGTTTTCTAGCTTGAAACAAGTTCCTCTTGGTTGGTATCCTTGGATGGCAACTCTAGGAATCAAGATCACTTGATTTCTAGCTTGAATTGAGAGAGAAATGAGTGCTTGAGAGGGGAAAACGTGGTTATGGCAGCCATTAGCCACCTTTCCCTTCTTAAACCCTCACTCAACCCCTTAAGCCATCCAAGTTACAACCCTTAAACACATAAACCCCCATCTTTTAACACATGCTCATTTCTTGATTAATTCTTGTTATTGTTTCAAGTTTGAGTTAAGGTTAAAGGTTAAGTTACAAAACTTAACTTAAAACACTCGGGACCCCACCCGGTTACTCAGGGTGCAAAAGTACCATTTTGCCCTTGCTCCTCATCTCGTGCTTAAACCTCCTTGGAACTTAGTGAATTTTTGTAACTTTTTTATTCTAGCTTTGTAACCTTGAAATTAAAGTTCTAAACTTAATTTAGAACATTTTACCTCTCTCGAGAGTGCTAATTACTAGGAGGTCCATAACAACTAGAGCTCCAAGTTCACTAGTAAGTTGGCCTACTTACTAAGCACCTTAGTGCTTGCCTTTGACTTTGACTAGCTGCCAAACCATATGAACCCCAAAGTTCAACCATATGCCCATCTAGCAAACTAAGATCACACAGCATAATTTATTGTCACTTAGATGCCATTAATCTACTTGAACATGGAATTATACCAAAATCAAGTAGAATCATGAACCTTACCCAAGAATCACAAGCTTGAGCTTTCGGCTAACCTTGACACTCCAAATCCAAGCTCGAAAATTAAACCTCAAAGTCACCTAGTGCCAACACGAACAAATCCATGCTTGATTTCCACTTCAAGCTTCAATCTTCCAATAATTTGGCATGAACCCAGCACATGAGTCACCAAGAACACCTCCTTGACTTTTCAAAATGAAGCTTTGACCAAAACTAGTGGATTTCGGCTAAAGTGGTAACATGCATACCCGACATGTGTCACATGTTCCTAGAAGTGGGCTTAATGCCCTTCATAACTCAAACTAATTTGCATGGCTTAATGAAACCTTCCATGCTTCTTAGTATCAAGATTAGCACCCTGAAAGAACTTTCAGAATGGCCCTTGATCTTTCCTTCATGCCACTAGCAACATAGTCACTTTTCATGTGCATTTTAGACCCGAATGTTCTTGGTTTTACACATGCACCACTATTCACATTTTCAATTGAGTCCCCCATGTTTTTATTGAAATTTCCTTGCATTCTTGGCCTGGGCCAAGCACTGAGGGATGGTCCTGACAGACATCCCTGGGATGGTCCTGACAGACATCCCTGGGATGGTATGTTCTCCATTAAGGACTCATTTGTGGGGGCTTCAGCTACTGAAGTTTCGGCGAAGTGACTTATGAATTTTCGATGGACGGGAGTCTAGAGAAGGTGCCCTTTTTGAAGGTGCTTGTGACTACCTTTGGTCGAGTTGTTGCGTTATTTCAGTGATGATAAAGTGCTAAAAGTCACGTAGAAAACCCATTGTGACTGTCAGAGGAAGAATGTCCTTTGGCACGAAAGTCTCCATTGTAGGCGGTTTAGTCATTGCTTGAGTCTCTAGTGCAAACTGGGACCTCGGGAGCACACTGTCCTTTGAACGTTGAGCCTCGAGAATAGCAACTTGGGGATGAGTTCCCACAAACGGCGCTAAATGATGTCCAGTGACATCTTCGTTATATGACATGTTGGGCCTATGAGAGATACTTCCGGTGAGAATGTATCTACAAGACTCTGAAGAATGTGGGTTAGGAGCTCCCTGGAGTTTGTTTTCGGGGGAGGAGCCTTCGACACCTAAATCAGTATACAGGAGAGAAGTTGCTAGGAGTAAAGGGTAAGAAAGAGAGGGTCCCGTTGCTCTTACTTGGGGAGCCTCCCATGCATTTATAGGAGGATGGGGGAGAAGGCCATTTTGTACATGTTACCACCACACAAAAATGGGAGAATTACAAGTGTGGCATAATGGTCAAAGAGCTATTATATTATGTAACTCTCTTCATAGTGAATGAAGTGTAAGAGGTAAAAGGCATAATGAACACATTCTTAAAAGTGTTCCAAGTTGGTAACTTGGCCCCCAAGGAAAGCCTTAAGGATTGCTTGTTTGTCAAGCAACCTATGGACCTTTTTGTAAGGTTTTGGAAATTCGGGTACTCAATTGCAAAACTTTCATGAAAGACCTTTGGAGAGTTATGGAAAGGATATGAATGGTATAAAACTGCTATTGGAGGACCAAATTGCTCATGGAAGACAAGTTTGGACAAAGGAAACACTAAAGGCATTAAGGACCTAATTGTCCTAGTGTAAACCTTAAGGTGTTCAAGCTTTTGACTTAAGTCAAACTGTGAGAATGTGGAATTATCCCACCATGGGGGAGGTAGCCAAGTCTTTATAAATGGGTCAAAAATGTTGGCCACATGTGTACCAATGAGTTTAAGAAAATGAAACCATAATTAGTGAGAAGAAAAATGACATAAAGCAAGGTTACGCTTGTTTAAGTGTGTTTTGTGCCCTTAAGCTCATTTAAGGCCATTTAAGTGGCCAATTCACTTATTTCTCTCCCATTTTTAGCCTTCTCTAGCCCAAGAACACAGCCACACTTCCTTCATAGCCACCACACCTTCAAACTTGCAATTGATTGTAATTGAAGGCAAAAGGAAGCAATTGGAAGCAAACTAGAGCTATTGCTTGAGTACTTCAAGGATCAACTTGATTTTTGGCCTACTCACTTTGGTAAGTGTTCTCTAGCTCTCTTGAGTTTTTTTCTATATTTTCGAGCAACCATGGAGCTAGGGCTAAGCTTGGAAGAGAGCCACGAGCTTGATGAACCAAGCTTAGTGAGGGGAGTGCACTTATTGAAGGTTTTGTGACCTAGTGTAAAGTGCATAAACATGACATGAATTGAGGGTTTCTAGAGCCCAAATTTAGTAGTAACTAGTGTTAAAATCCTCCTAAGACCAAGCATTAGCTTGAGGAGGGCTGCCATAGTGATTTGGTTATGTTTATTATGTGTTTTATGGACTAATCTATGGTTATTGTTGCTGCTACATTTCATGTGCTTTTTGGTTCTGGATGGTTGCTGCTTTTGGTTGCTATATCTTGTATATATGCATTCTGGATTTTCTGTTTTAGTGTCTTTGGATGCAGGTTTTGATGATGGTCTCATTGCCTACTGAATTCAAGTGTTACCCTTACTAAGTTTCTCAATGAAACTTACTCCCCTCAATTCTATCAATTCAAGTTCAGCAGAAAGATCTCACTCAAACTGATGTATGTGGCTTGAGTTGTGATCTGAAATTTCAGGTGCATGAACTTCCATATGTCTGGTCATGATTTGGAAACTTTGGTGATTTTAGGTGCACATTTGGTATTTTTAATAGTGCTACTTATTGTGTTATGCAGCAGTCATCCAACATCTTGTTCTGGTGTCCATTGTGTCTCAAGCATTGCTGTTGATGCCCATCGACATCTTTACTGTATGACATAGTGAGACTGGGAGGGGCTTCTGGTGGGGGAGGAGCGCCTGAATGAAAGACTTCCAGGGAGAGATTGCCTGAAACACTTAAAGAATAAAGGTTAGGAGGTCCCCGGAGTATTTTTTCGGGGAGGAGCCTCCAATGCCCAAGTCAGTATATTGAGAGACTGGAAGTAGTAGTAAGAATATGAAAGATGTATCTTATTTTTTCTAGGGAGAGCCCCTTACTGAGGTCGTTTCCCATATATATATAGGAGGATGTGATTGGATAAATCTGCCTAACGTAACCCGCTCAGATTACGACACGTGTTCGGTTGGATGCAATTCGTACCTTCGGGCGTGGGGGCCTTTAGCCGGTTACAAGCCGTTCTGGCCAAAGGTCAAGGCCAGGGTAGGTCTGCGTGACAGGATGTGTGTGGCGGCGGCGTGTTAGAGTGTGTATGAGGGTGGCTTGTTGTGTACGAGGGCGGCATGTTAGAGGCTCCTTAATTGTTTCTGCCATACTCCTGAGATCCCTTCGGTAGAAGAGAGCTTTTCAGAATAGGAAGGTATTTTCCTGGGATCATTTCAGTAATCCGGGAGTCCCTTCATCATGGATGTTTCCCTTCTGGGGGTTCTCTCCTACCGAGGCTGGTGAGTCTTTCTCTTCGAATGCCAGTTCGAGAACCTTACCAAGGATGGTGATGCACCGTATTCCCGAGGTCGGTACTATCATTCCTAGTGGCGATGATGGATCACCGAGGTCAGATGTTCAAGGTGTCAGACCTTATTTTTTTGAGGTTGGTGCTTGCATTCCTTGTGGGTGATGCTAGACTTTCCGAGGGTAGTGCTTTGCATGAGCTTATGGGTTTGAAGGGTGATAGCACTTCGGCCATCACATGCCCCCCTTCGAAAAGTCAAAGTGGGGACTTCAGCTCGTAGGATCTCTGGGGGCACCTTACAGGACTCGAAGTGGGTCACCGTAGAAGGGCGCACTTCGGCACCCGAAGGCGTGCCTCCCTAGCCGAGGTGTCATTACTTGTCCTCTGGTCAGTCCCTTGGTGTTCTCGAGTTGCGCGCTCTTTTTATTTTTACTTTTTCTATTGCAGGTCAATGGACCGTCATGTCTCATAACCAAGAGTGTCAGTTTGGGTAGGCGTGCCTAGGTTTTCATGGTGTCAAAAAGTGTGTCCTCGTTCCACGCGTTGGATGAGACGTGGCACGCGATGATTGGGGGTAGTCGCATTGGTTACACCGGTTGCATCTTTTCACCTTCGAGGGATAATTATGGCGACAATTCGCCTTCACAGGGTAGTTATGATGACGATTCGGTTACCCTTCTTCGGTCTATATAAACCTTCCTTCCTCTCATGGCCCTTATTTGGTTTCCTTTTCCTCTGTCGTATTCTCATCTGTCTTCAAGCTCTTCCTTCTCTTTTTGCGGTGGTGCAAGCGGCGGTTCGATTTCTGGCAACCATTCACCACGGTATCTTCTAATCCCGACTTTGGCAAACATTTTAGTGGGTTTTCCTTCCAGAAGTCCTTCGGTCATTTCGGTTTCTATTTTTTCTAGTCCCCGAAGCTTTTTTCTTTTTTCCCGAAGTTCTCTGACCCTCTTTTCCAAAGTCATTTTTATTTTGCTGAACATGTCTACCCCTGTCCCCCTTATGTCCATCCAACCCATTCCCGAGAGCTGGCAGCGTCTCATGTCTCACCCCTGTTGTTCTACTTCGGAAAAATTAGCGCAGTGGAAAACTAAATTCTTTCTTCCCTCATATGCCACTACCAAGCTACCTCATCCCGGCCACTTCAGCTTCATGAATAGTGGTGACGAGGTTACCATTTTTTTAGCCCAGTTGAAGGCTCGACTTTGGTTTCTTCCACCGAAGATGATTTGTGACTTTTACCAATTTTATGGCATAGCCATGAATCAGCTTCCTCCCAACTCTTACTGTTATTTAAACGCTTTTCTCTTCATGTGTGTGGTTTTCAAAATAGAACCCACTTCATCATTTTCATGCAGTACTACAAGCTCTATCCAGTCCCGAAGGGTGGCTTCTATTTCATACTACCTCGGGGATCTAGGAGCAAAAAATATATGTTCACCTTCGGTACTAGAGATAGTTGGCGAGGGTGGCAAAAGAAGTTCTTCTTCCTGAAGGTGGCAGAGGCATGGTCGGACATGCCGATTAGGTGGGCCCGGGGGAAGCTGGAGATGGACATCGTTGATCCTAAGAAGTTACTAACCCCTAAGTTGGCAGCGAGGTTTGAGGACTTCGACAGCCGTATCCGAGCTGTCGCCGACTGGGATGCCGAGGTCCCACCACGCTCCTTGTATCCCTTCCCCATTAAGTGGAACCTTATGACCGAGGAGGTTTTTCAGGAGCTAGGGGTGCTCAAGGAGCACAAAACGGACCTCAGCATGCCAGCTTCTGCCGCTGACAGGAAGAAGTCCTGGCTGGTGATGCTCCTTCGGGGGGAGCTCTCTTACGAAGCTCTTTTTGAGAGTAAGTTACTTTCCCATTTTCGGTATAAGTATCCCTTTGGACTTACACTGATATTTTCTTGCTTTTTCAGAGATGGGTGATTAGTCCGCCACTTTCTACAAATCCCTCTTCCTCGGTCAAGCCGAGAAGGGGGAACAGACGAAGAAGGGTGCCCCGAAGCGGCGAAAGACATCTGGGGCCAGGCCATCTTCAGCTAAGAAGGCGAAGAACGACCTCCTTCTCCCACCTCCAAAGGATGTCGTGGAGGTCGGAGACTAGCCCAAGGTCCAGGCCGTCTTGCCACCAGAGCTTGCCGTTAGCTCCATTCCTTGAAATCCTACTACTTCAGCGGACCTTTTGGGTTCCTTAGCAAGAGGCCCTTATGCTGAAGAACTTGAGGAGTGCAGAAGAACCAAAGGCAAACATGTCCCTGCTGATGTGGAGGAGGTTCAGGACTCCGATGATGACGTTGCCAAAGTGCTGCCAGGTTTGTCCCTTAGACATTTTTAGCACTCTCAATCTCATTGATATATGGCCGAGGAACAATGTTCTAATGGAACTGTGCCTCGACTTTGCAGAAGAATTAGCGCCCCCGGCATGGATGGTGGAGCATGCCCAGAAGCAGGCCCTTCGAGACTCTCATATCCTGAAGGATAAGGTCCCAAGGGAGCCTTTCTGGTCTTTCATGAAGGACATGAATTTGTTCTCCGAAGATGGCCAACAAATGGTTCCCCAAATGGCGAAGGGCATGCTCACCCAGGCCACCTTCAAATCTGTGGCCGAAGAGTGCGCGAACAAGGAGATCCTCGCTGCAAAGATGTCCGAGCATGCTACCCAAGTACTCTTCAGACCCTTTATTTTTTCTCCTAACTTTTCCAAGTTTTTGGTTTTCCTTGTGCAATTTTACGAAATGTCCTTCTCCCATTTTTTTGTTGCTTTTGGCGTACAGCGGATACTTCAGAGCTTGGGCAGTAAAACAGTCTTCGATTCGAACTTGGACCGAAGAGCGTCTAGAGAAGGCAAAGGTATTCTACGCTAACTACGTTGTCAAGAACACCAAGTTGAGCAGAATAGCCAAGGAGGAGGTTGCCAAACTTCGGGAGGAACTTATGAAGGGCCAGGAGGAGCTCTTGAAGGATTTCTCCCAGAAAATGTCTGACCTAGGTGCGAAGGTTGTCGAGCTCACTTCTGCCAACGAGGCTTATCGAAAGAAGAAGGAAGAAGATTCTACTATCCTGACGAAGGCCCTCGCCGACAATAGTGACCTTCAGGCTGAGGTTGAGGCCTTGAAGAAGGAGACAAAGAAGAAGAAGAAGACGAAGAAGCTGGAGAAGGAGGTCGCCGATTTGTAGAATGAGGTGGAGGACTTTTCTGTTGAGAAAGATAAGGCTAATCAGGTGACTAAGGTTGCCTTTCAAGATGGCTTCTATTTGGCTCGGCATCAAGTTTTAGAGAAATATCCAGACCTCAACCTCTCCTTCTTGGTTGCCTTGAACATCCCCCAGGGGCCTCGCTAGACTTGGTCAAAGATTGAGCTCCTCAACTTACCATTTGCCCTTCCTCCGGCGCCGAAGGTCACGGCAAAGGATGTTGGGGGTAGAGCATCTCATGATGTCGGGGTCCTTTAGGTGTCTAAGGCTTTACTTTTTTTTCTTCTTTTTCTTTGTAATCTTTTTCTTGTAATCTCCTCCATGTAATAAGGCCTTCTCAATGACATTTTTTTTTCCTTTAAAATTTGGCTAAGTCCTCAAGCAATAATTTTCGTTTCCAAGGGTTGTCTTGACCACTTTCGGTCTAGGACCCTTGGAATGA
The DNA here is from genome assembly GCA_005392925.1 of Aquilaria sinensis. Lineage (NCBI taxonomy): Eukaryota > Viridiplantae > Streptophyta > Magnoliopsida > Malvales > Thymelaeaceae > Aquilaria > Aquilaria sinensis. The sequence goes on from SMDT01000237.1 coordinate 86,477, forward strand.
TACTTTTTGCTCTTTTTATCGACCGTCTTCGGGAAAATGCTAGGTTTGGTGAATACCTTTTGGCAATGTTTGATCTATTTTCATTAGCCGTGCTCGGTCGACGCACCTTTTGGGGAAAATGATCCAACAATCTTCGGAGGAAATGTGTGGTTTTCGCAAGTACTTAGTTGTACCTTGTTTGACCAGATTTCTTAGGTGGAGTTATTTTTCTAGAAAATTTTCTATACTTAGAAAAATTTCTAACTGTACAATTTCCTGACAAGATTCTAAGCGTAGAATTTCTTCAAGGCATCTGAATGCCATGTATTTTTTAGTTCCCCACCTTCGGTATCACCGAGCTTATAGACTCCTTTCCGAACCTCGTCAAGGACCAACTAAGGCCCTTCCCAGTTTGCGCAAAGTACCCCGTGAGACAGTCTTCGGGATTCAAACTTAGCCTTTTGGAGAATGAGGTCTCCCTTTCTGATTCCTTTTTGGCTAACGCGCACGTTCGCAGCCATAGCCACTCTTTGCTGGAAGGCTTTTCTTCTAAGTTCTGCCACTTCTCTGTGTCCATTAATTAGGTCGAGCTTAGTCCTTGATCCGAGGTCATTACCTTCATTGTCGAACACTTGTATCCTAACCGATGGCTGGACTACCTCGATAGGAATAATGGCCTCTGTGCCGAAGACAAGTGAGAAAAGCGTCTCACCCATGGCCCTTCGGGGTGTTGTCCAATAGCTCCATAGCACACTAGAAAGTTCCCCTGGCCATTTTCCCTTTGCATCCCTCAATCTCTTTTTCAGGCCATCTTTTATGGTTCTGTTAGATACCTCTACCTGTCCGTTGCTTTGAGGAAGAGCGACTTGGGCAGAGTGCATTTTTATCCTGAGATTGGTGATGAATTCTTGGAATCCCTTGTCAATAAACTGTGAACAATTGTCGGCCACTATCACCCTCGGTATGCTGAATCTCCACACAATATTCTTCTAGATGAATTTTTGTATGTCCTTTGCCGAAATGGTCGCCAGGGGCTCTGCCTCGATCCATGTAGTGAAGTAATCTACTGCGACCACGTAGAACTTCACTCCTCCAGGTGCAATCAGGAGTGGCCCGGTGAGGTCAATGCCCCATACTGCAAAGGGACAGGGGTAGTTAGCCGAGGTTATCAAATTTAAGGGTAACCTCTGGACGTTGGCGTGCCTTTGGTAATTATCACATTTCTGGACAAACTACCTCGCGTCCTTTCTTAGGGTGGGCCAGAAGTACGCCTGGCGGAGTATTACTCCTGCCAAGGTGTTACCACCTCATAAAATGGGAGAATTACAAGTGTGTCATAATGGCTAAAAACCATTATATTGTGTAATTCTCACCATAGTGTTTGAAGTGTGGGGGGTAAAAGGCATGATCAATACCTCCTTAAAAGTGTTCCAAATTGGTAACTTGTCCCCCAAGAAAAGCCTTAAGGATTGCTTGTTGGTCAACCAACCTATGGACTTTTTTGTAAGGTTTTGGAAATTCGGGTACTCAATTGCAAAACTCTCAAGAAAGAGACTTAGAGAGTTATGGGAAGGATATAAATGGTATGAAAGTGTTATTGGAGGACTAAATTACTCATGGAAGACAAGTTTGAACAAAGGGAACACTAAAGGTAATAAGGACCTAAATGTCCTAGTGTAAACCTTAAGGTGTTCATGCTTTTGACTTAAGTCTAAGGGTGGAATTGTGGGGTTATCCCACCTTGGGGGAGGCAGCCATGACTTGATAATTAGTCAAAATGTTGGACACATGTGTACCAATGAGTTTAAGACAAAGGAACCGTAATTAGTGAGAAGGAAAATGACATAAAGGAAGGTTAAACTTGTTAAGTGTGTTTTGGTGCCCTTAAGCTCATTTAAGGCCATTTAAGTGGCCGAATCACTTATCCCATTCCCATTTTCATCCTCCCCCAGCCTAAGAACACAACCATACTTCCTCCATAGCCACCACACCTTCAAACTTGTAATTGATTGAAATTGAAGGCAAAAGGAAACAATTGGAAGCAAACTAGAGCTATTTCTTGCATACTTCAAGCATTAAGCTTCAAATTCGGCCTACTCACTTTGGTAAGGGTTCTCTTTCTCTCATGGGTTGTTTTTGTATTTTCAAACATCCATGGATCTATGGCTAAGCTTGGAAGAGAGCCATGAGCTTGATGAACCAAGCTTATTGAGGGGAGTGCACTTATTGAAGGTTTTGTGACCTATTGTCAAGTGCACAAGGATGGCAGTGAAATGAGGGTTTCTAGAGCCCAAAGTTAGTACTAACTACTGTTAAAATCCTCCTTAGACCAAGCATTAGCTTGATGAGGTCTGCTATAGTGATTTGGTTATGTTTATTATGTGGTTTATGGATTAACCTATGGTATATGTTGCTGCCACATTTCATGTGTTTGTTGTTTGTGTTTCGCTACTGTATGTGGTTGCTATATCTTGTATATATGCATTGTGGTTTTGTGTTTTAGTGTCTTTGGATGCAGGTTTTAATGAGGATCACATTACCTTAAGAAACCAAGTGTTACCCTTACTAAGTTTCTCAATGAAACTTACTCCCCTCAATTCTGTCATTTCAGGTCCAGCTGAAAGATCACCTTCAAACTAACCTTTTTGGTTTGATTTTTGACCTGAACTTTCAGGTACATGAACTTCCACATGTCTAGTTTTGATCTGGAAAGTTTGGTGATTTTAGGAGCACATTTGGTGTTTTTAATGGTGGTACATATTGTGTTGTGCAGCAGCTGTCCAGCATCCTGTTTTTGGAGTCCATTGTGTGTCAGGACCTCCTGTAACCTAGGGTGCGTATTTAGCTGAGTTAAGACCATATTGTAGTTCGTGTGTGCATGTACATTTAGTGTATGTAAGATGAGGCAGGTATGTGAAAATTTGAGTAATGTTTTGGCTATGTAAGTGATGTGGTGCAAAGCTGCCTAAAGTGTGAATGATAGGCTGCTTACTTGTAAATTCTGTTTTCACCACATAAAGTTGCTAGATGCAAGAGAATGTAATTAATATGTGTATTGGACATGTATGGGATAGCCTTGGGGGGCTTTCCCCTTGTGAATGAAGTGTTTGCATGGTTTGGAAAAATTGTATGGGCAAAATGGTCCAAAAGTTGCCAGAATTTCTACTCTGGACCTAAAGTTTAATATCTCCCTGTGTAGAATGAATCCTGGTATCAAATTTTGACCACATCTAGAGAACATCTAGAGGTTGAATTGTTCATTTGGTCAGAATTTTGTAACCAACTTCAAAAATCCATAACTTGGTCCATAGATGGGCTATTGATGTAAAACAAAATTCCTTGGTTTTCTATAAGTCTCTACTTCATAATGGAGCAAAGAAAACAGGGGGGTATGAGGCTAGAATGATACAGTTTATTAGTGGAAGTTATAGGTGCAGTAGCTGGCCACTAGAACTTAACAAGATTGCCTAATGTGTGGAAGCCAAAACTAAGACTTGTGCTAGTGTTTTCCTTCTTTGTTGCCATGGTGTGCATGAAATGTGAAGATGTGTGTGATGGTTGGACCAATATGCATGTGTTTACATAGTGCCCAAGAGGGCCACTTGGGTATGCACACTAAGGGTAGTGTTCTGATGGCCTACAGAACATTACCAATCCTGGGAGTCAAAATGCACAGTTTGGGCACCATAACTGGACTACCCAGGAGTGGGTAACACAAGGCGTCAGTTCCAATGTGGGAACTGCAAGCCCCCTCATGGACTTCTTCGAGGACTGTCCTAGTGTCCTCTTCACTGACACACCTTTGTAGCGGACTTGCATACCCCTATCGGTACAATTCTTCCCCGACTAGGAAATATCATCTGAAGCGTCTTTGCACTTTTGCTGCTTTACGAGGGTCATCGGGAAGCTCCGAGGTCATAAGATACTTCTTTATGGGATTTTTCTATCCTTTTTCCGAGGTTGCTATGCTCATTATTGCTTGTGGGTGATGCTCGACTTTCTGAGGGTGGTGCTTCGCCCGAGCTTATGGGTTTGAAGGGTGATAGCACTTCGGCTATCAGCTGTAACCTAGGCTATCAGCTCTCATTTAAGACTGTTATGTAGTGCATGTTTGCATGTATATGTAATGCATGTAAAATGAGACAAGTATGTGAACATTTGACCAATGTTTTCACTATGTAAGTGACGTGGTGCAAAGCTGCCTAAGTGTGAATAATAGGCTGCTTGCTTGTAAATTCTGTTTTAGCCACATATGGTTATTAAATGCAAGGGAATGTATTTCCTATGTGTAGTGGACACATATGGGGTAGCCTTAGAGGGTTTTCTCTTTGTGAATGAAGTTTTAGCAAACTTATAAAATTTTGTATGGGCAAAATCATCTAAAGTGACTAGAATTTTGACTCTACACTTAAAGTTGTATATCTCGCTGTGTGGATGGAATATTTGTGTAAAATTTTGACCACACCTAGAGAACATCTAGAGGTTGAAGTAGGATTTAGAATTTATTAATTTGGAGCCCTATAGCCAAAGATATGACACTACAAATTTGTCTAAGTTAGTGTTCATTTGATCACAATTTTGTAACTAGCTTAAAAAATCCATAACTTGGTCCATAGGTGGGCTATTGATGTAAAATAAAATTCCTTGGTTTGCACTAACTTGATAATGGAGCAAAAAAAATTGGGTTTTACATGGCTAGAGTGATACATTTTATTAGTGGAAGTTAAAGTTGCAGTAGCTAGTCACTAGAACTTAACAAAATGGCCTGTTGTGTGGTAGCCAAAATTAAGACCTGTGCTAGTGTTTTCCTTCTTCACTGCCGGTGTGCATGAAATGTGAATTTGTGTGTTATGGTTGGACCAATATGCATGTGTTTACATAGTGCCCAAGAGGGCCATTTAGGTCTAAGGGTAGTGTTCTGATGGCCTACAGAAGATTACCAATCCTGGGAGTCTAAATGCACAATTTTGGCACCATAATTGGACTACCCGGAAGTAGGTAACAAAAGTTGGTATCAGAGCATGGTTTGTACATGTACATAGCATATAGTTTCATTGCATGCATCTACATACATGAACTCAGTTTGGTCAGCTACTAGTGTCAAGTACGATTGAAATACTTATAATCTTTATATGTGCTCTATGATGAATCATCCATGCAAGAAGTAAACATGGTTTCCACAAGGAGAGAGGAACCACCCTGAAGGGCTCTTACTGATTCTGAGCAACAAAGAAATGGAAATAATAGAGGGAATCAGGGGCAGCAAGGGGTATCAAACCCTGAAGTGCCTCAGGTTTGGTTAGAGCTTCAGAGGAACTTAGCTCTAATCAATGAAAACTTAGTAAGGGTGATTCAAGCACAACAACAGGGAGTCCAAGTAGCTCTAGTAGAACCAGTTTAGGATGCACAACAACAAGTAGAAGAGGATACTAGGAACACATCTGAATATGTTCCTTCTTTAAGCTTGGAAGACACAAATGATGAAACTGTTGAGGAAGAAGATGAAGATAGGAGAAATCTAAGTGGAAGAAGACTAAGGTCTGAGATTGGTCAGGTATCTAGGACCAATCCCTCAGTCTATGACCATTCCTCCACTAGGAATGAGATTAAGGTTGGCCATAAGAGAAGATTCAGGAGAAGGCAGAGGGATCATAGAGAACATCACCTTGCAAAGGGCTTTCACAGATCTAGGAGACATGGATTAGAAGATCTAGAAGGCCTTGATGAAGTCAAACTGTTGGAGAGGTTCCAAAGGCTAAGGCCTCCATAGTTTGATAGATGAGCTGGGCCAGAGAGAGCTGAGGAGTGCTTAATCTTCATTGAAAAAATGCTTGAGAGGATGCCACTCGGATCCACCAAGAGAATGTCACTGGCTACCTACAGTTTGGTTGGCAGTACAAAGATATGGTGGAGGACCACCAGAGATAGAGATGCTATCCAGAATGGCTGAAGGCCAGAAGAAGACAAAGAAATGACTTGGCCAGAGTTCACCCAGCTGTTTTAGGAGCAGTACATTAGTGATGCTATCAAGGATGTGGAGCAAGATAAATTTGATGCTCTAAGGTGGGACAACCTTAGTGTCCTAGAGTATGAGTAGAAATTCAATCCGTTGGTGAAGTATGATCCTCAATATCATGGATTGGAGGAGTTAAAGGCCAAAAGATTTGTTAGAGGCCTAATGTCAGACATCAGAAATGCTGTAAGACTTTTAGAGCAGTCACATACTATGAAGCAGTGCAGAAAGCTTTATTAGTAGAGTAAGAGGTGTATGAGAATAAGTACTTTCCCAGTGGACCAGGGGAAAGTAGTTAGGCAGGAGGCAAGTAGAAGAAGCCACCAGATGACAAAGGAATTGCTAAGAATTCTCATCTTGGTGGTGAGGGCCAGGTTAAGGGGAAGTTCCCTAGTCTAAGGTGCCCTAAATGCAAGAAGTTTCATGCAAAGAAACCTTATTATTTTGACACCCAAGTTTTTCTAAGATGTAGATCTATAGATCATTAGATCAAAGACTGCCCACAGGCTCAAAGGAGGCTAAAGGACCAAGGTCCAGTAAGGCCTATTGGGGCGGTACCTAAAGGCAGAGCACCTAATAAGGGACAACAGAGGCTAGTTCCTCCAATGCCTCAGCGTCTAGTGCAAAGAGCCGGCAGGGTCTTACAAGTAGGGAGGCCAGAGACATCAGAGCAAGGAGGAGCACTAAGAGGTAACATTTACCTTAATGGTATACCTATTAGTGTTTTGTTTGATAGTGGTGCATTTGTGTCTATAGTGGTTAGGAAATTTGTTGATGCCATGAAATTGCCTACTGAAATCATGCATAGGTTATCCTTAGTGAAAACAATAGGTAGTCAATGTCTTGTCACTAATGACCTAGCTAAGGATTGTGAGCTAGGAGTAGGAAAGACTAAGGTCGTGACTAGTCTACTAGTGTTGGACATTCCGAAGTATGATTTAGTGCTGGGTATGAATTGGCTTGCTGTACATAACATAAGAATCGATTGTGCTATGAGGGAAATCACATTGCCTGATGGTGAAGTGCATACATTAAAGAATTCTAAGGAATTAGTGTATCAAATGCATGGCATGGAGCTAGAGGTACTAGATGAAATACCTGTGATTTATGAGCATGATTACTGTTATGCATTGAAAGAACTATGAAGAAGAAGTTGATAGAATACCTGTAATGAGAGACTTTCCACAAGTCTTTCCTAAAGACTTGCTAGGTATTCCTCCACAAAGGTGTTAGTATTGTGCCCAAAAGCCAATCATGAGATGATCGTATTTTTACACATTGAGTTATGATATTTTATTAGGGCATTAATCTTGCAATTATGTTTGTTGTTTTGTTTATGCGTAATGTAACAAACATAATTGTAACCCTAGAATAATGATATTCTTAAATGTCCCTCGTTTAGTATTATTGTGGAGTGAGTTACAATAATACATAACGACTAGCATATGTAGAGACTAATATGAGATATGTAGTCTACATATGGGTACAAGTTGGAGAACTTGTTACTGGACCGACCCACCATGAGAACGCTAGATGGATCGTTATATGAGTGTCATAAGTGATTCTTATAGTGATCATGGTATATGTAGTCCTTTGACCTAAGGTTATCAAGGTTCCCTACATATGAGTCACATACTTTGATACTTCCCTTTGTTACTCATAATTGAGTAAACTTGAAGGAGGTCATTGGGTATGTCACATATCATGTGGAGGGATTTGTATGATCAAGATGGGATTTGTCCTTCCTATGTAATAAGAGTGATATCTTCGGGCCCCTTAATAGAGTGAGACTTAGAAAATGTATGACCATGCTTGGATGAGTTGATATACAATATTAAGGTCATGAAGTTAAGTTAGTCTACTCGGTAATCAAGAAACCAATGATTGGGCTATATGAGAGTGACACATTCTATGTCTCGTGCCTAGTCTTGATATCTTGGACAAAGGGACAATGGCATCTATGAGTAATGGTCATAAAGGTTTAGTTGAATCATCGAAAATCTTGTCACTTATGTAGTAATGATGTGTTGCTAGGCACCACTCATTGCTTATGATCATAAATGTGATTTACGATCATTGCCAACATGGTAAGAGCCTCTTAGGTTGCACACATAGAGCTATTTGGATTATTAGAGTGCATGGGCTAAATATTTGGGTTATGGTTTCATAATAATTTCATGTTAATAATGGACCCAAAACTTGAGCCATTATTAAGCCTGAAATTAAAGCCTAATTGGATTAGGGCTTTGAAACCCATTAGGCCTAGAAGTTGAGTCTCACTATAAAGACAACTTTTAGTGATAAATTTGCATCTTTTTGCCCTAGCCTCCCAAAGAGGACAGTCGCACTCTTCTCTTGCAATTCCTTGAAGGACACAAGCTAGCATTGTGAGCACAAGAGAAATGCATCTACCGGGACGGGGTGGAAGCGTGGTGATCCCAAGAAGCTCGTATGGATACTGTAGAGAGCTTAAACACGTCAACTATTCAAGTTTTTGTGATTCGATTCTACGGTTGGGCAAAATATCTCATTCGAATTAAGTATGAAAATTTTTGAACATCCAGTTTACCCAGTTTCACTTGGATCCTGGAAGGTTTTCGTTAAATTCTGCTGCACTTGTTTGCCTCCCGAAACCCTACAAAAGGGAGATTGAGTTTGTAATCAAGCTGCAATCAAAAGCTATTCTAATATCCATACCTCCTTACAGAATGCCAATTACAGATATGAATGAGCTCAAGAAACAACTTGATGAACTTCTTGAAAAAGGGTTCATAGGGCCAAGTGTTTCACCATGGGGAGCTCTTGTTCTCTTTGTGAAAAATAAGGATGGATCTTTGAGACTATGCACTAACTACAGGAAGCTTAATGTAGTGACTATCAAGAACAAGTATCCACTCGCTAGGATTGAGGATCTTTTTGATCAACTAAAAGGACCAAAGATCTTCCCCAAGATATATTTGAGATCTGGATACTTCCAACTGTGAGTACAGGAAGAGGACATTCCTAAGATTGCATTTAGGACTAGATATGGGCATTATGAGTACACAGTCATGCCATTTGGTTTGACTAATGCCCCGGCTGCTTTCATGGACCTGATGAACATGGTGTTCAGACAACATTTGGACAAATTCATGGTTATGTTCATTCATGACATCCTAGTGTATTCCAAGGATGAAAATGAACATGAACATCATCTAAAGATTGTCCTAAAGACTCAATTGGAACATCAGTTTTATGCCAAGTTGATCGCCAAACGGCTATTACCCTTAAAGAACTCCCATTTGGCTTGTTAAGCACTACCTTCTATGAGTATGTGCGACCAACTTCGGAGAAGGGATGCCCTCACTATCCTCATAGGGAACACTACCTAATAGGCAAAGGGCGATGGCCCCTAAGATCTCCTGATTAGATAGCCAGAAACTACCCTCGGTGAGAGCCTAGCCCCGACGTTAAGGAACACTCATACACCACCCTCGGGAAGGTAACATGACCAACTTCGGGAAAAGGTGTCGTTCACCACCCTCAGATCTACAAACCTACCAACCTCAGGAAAGTTGATCCACCATCCTTGATGGAGGAGAACGTTTTCCAAAGATAACCCAAATTGCCGAAGGGCCTTTCCCAACAGCCCTCAGGGAAAATCTCTACCCGAAGGGGTCTCACGGAAATATGACAAAAATGGTTAAGGAGCCTCTGACAAAGAAACCTCACACACGCACTGCCTTCTAGCCAAAATGGCCTACGGCCTACTGGAGGTACCTATCTCTGAAGGTATAAATCGAACACAACCAAACATATGTCACGATCTGAATGGGCTATGTCAAACGGCCTCCTCCATCCACTCTCCTATAAATACTTAGGAGGGACTTTGGTAAAGATAGAAGAGGGAACTCTCGCTATTTTCCTTACTCTCTGCTCTTTACTACTACTCTCACAAATACTGACTTGGGAGTTGGAGGCTTCTCCACTGGAAACACATTCTGAAGAGCTCCTAACCCTTGCTCTTTTGAGTGTTATAGGCACCTTCATACCAGAAGTCTTTCCTATAGGCCAACATGTCATACAAGAGCATGCCGTCGGGCATCACAAGTTATCCAAGTGTGAATTTTGGATAAGAGAAGTGTCTTCCCTGGACACATCATAGATGCACAAGGCCATAAGGCAGACCCTCAAAAGGTCAAGGCAATGCAAGAGTGGAAAGGACCGAGGACAATCAAATAAATTAGAAGTTTCCTAGGATTAGATGGATACTACAAGAGATTTGTATTAGGCTTTTCCATGATTGCTTCAGTTCTTACTCATCTGACCAAGAAGGGTCAAAGATTTGAATGGACTGAAAAGTGTGAAAAGAGTTTCCAAGAGCTTAAACAGAGGTTTATTGAAGCTTTAGTATTGATTCTTTCTGATCCAAGTAAGCCCAACATCATCTATATGGATGCATCTAGATCTGGGTTAGGCTGTGTACTTATGCAAGACAGAAATGTCATTGCTTATAGGTCAAGGCAGTTGAGAGCCCATGAGCAAAATTATCCTAACCATGACCTAGAACTGGCAGCAGTGATTTTTGCTTTAAAATAATGGAGGCATTACATGATGGGTAGTTCTTTTGTGATCTACACTAACCATAAGAGCCAAAAGTACTTGTTCACTAAAAAAGAGTTGAACATAAGGCAACGAGATGGTTAGAATACATCAAGGACTATGACTATAGTATAGAGTACATAGAGGGCAAACGCAATCTAATAGTTGATGCCTTGAACAGGAAGTACACAGGATTCCTAAAAGGAGGATGTATAGCTGATCATTATAAGCAAAATAGTCTGTTACGCCCATGGCATAATGGCATGAATAAGAGGAAGCCCAAATTTACACATTGACAATTCAATCTGAATGGGTTGAAGAAGCCAAAAAGGCACAGGAGATGGATCCTGATCTGAAAAAGATTTCAGGAAAGGAAAAAGATTCCTTGAATCAATCCTTTGCCTATAAGCAAGGATTACTGTATTTCAAGGACCAAATCTATGTGCCTAAAGGAGCAAAGCTCAGGGAAGCAATACTTGAAGAAGTTCGCATAAGCAAGTTGAACATCCATCTAGGAAGTGAGAAAATGTGTAAAGACTTGAACACTCACTTCTAGTGGCCAAATATGAAGAAAGACATAGCAACTGATGTCCCCTAATGTGCCACATGCCAGAGGGTAAAGGTAGAGCACCAGAAGCCAGTTGGTACCCTATGGACTTTGCCTATACCAGTGAGGAAGTGGGGCAACATAACCATGCACTTTTTGACTAGGCTGCCTATGACCGGATTAAGGCATGATATAATCTGGGTTATTACGGATAAGCTAACCAAATCTACCCACTTCTTACCTATGAAACTCATAGACTCCTTGGAGAAGTTAGCTCAGATGTATGTCTAGGAGATAGTGAGACTACATGGAATGCCAAATTCCATTGTATATGATAGACATCCAAGATTTATAGCTTTCTTTTTTAGTGCTTTTCATAAAGCACTAGGAACTAAAATCCACCTGTGTACTGCTTATCATCCTTAGACTGATGGGAAAACTAAAAGGGTGATACAAATGTTAGAAGAGATGCTTAGGAGCTATGTGTTGGATTTCAAAGGTGAATAGGACCAACACTTGCCATTGGTGGAATTCTCATATAATAATAGTTACCAAAGCACCATTGGCATGCCACACCATGAAGCATTATATGGAAGAAGGTGCATTACACCCCACTGTTGGGTGAAAGCCTCAGACAGGCTAGAGGTGGATACCAAAATTTCTGATGAGACTACTGCCAAAATCAAGAAAATTTATGAGAGATTAAAGGCAGCGAATGAAAGGGCCACAACCTATGTGAACAAAAGAAGGAGAGACTTGGAATTTGATGTCAGTGACAATGTTTGGCTGAAAGTTGTACCAACCAAAGGCACTGTCAGATTTGGCAGAAGAACCAAGTTAGCTCCAAGATACATCAGTCCCTATGAGATCTTGGATAGAGTTGGCAAGGTAGCATACAGGTTAGCTCTATTGCCAAGCATGTCAAGTGTTCATAATATTTTTCACATCAGTATGCTTAAGAAGTGTCTATTAGACACAAAGCATGTTATTGGAGTGGAAGACATATAGTTGGAACCTAACTTGATATATGAAGAGAAACCTATAGCTATCTGAGCTGTTACCCACTTTATGGTAGTCCAGTTATGGTGCCAAAACTGTGCATTTAAACTCCCAGGTTTGGTGTGTCCTGTAGGTCATCAGAACAACACCCCTAGTGTCCATACTGAAGTGACCCTCTTAAGCAATATGTAAATACATGCATATTGGTCTAACCATAACACACATATTTACATTTATGCACACTATAGCAGCCAAGAAGGAAAACACTAGCACAAGTCTTAGTTTTTGATTCCACACATTAGGCAATCTTATTAAGTTCTAGTGACTAGCTACTGCAAAAGTAACTTCCACTAATAAACTGTATCATTCTAGCCACATAATGCCTTATTTTCATTGCTCCATTACCAAGTAGAGACTTAGAGAAAACCAAGAATTTTTTTTTTACATCAATAGCCCACCTATGAACCAAGTTATGGATTTTTGAAGTTGGTTACAGAATCCTGACCAAATGAACAGTAACTTAGCGAAGTTTGCAATGTCATATCTTTGGCTAAAGGGCTCCAAATTCATAAATTCCAAATCCCAGTTCAACCTCTAGATGTTTTCTAGGTCTAAAAAAAGTTCATACAAATATTCCTTCTACAGAAGGAGATATAGAACTTTAAGTGTATAGTCAAAATTGTGGTCACTTTATGATCATTTTGCCCATACAAAATTTCATAAGTGTGCAAACAGTTCATTCACAAGGGAAAAGCCCTCCAAAGCTATCCCATATATGTCCATTATACATAGGAATTACATGTTGTTGCATCTAGCAACTTTATGTGACCAAAACAGAATTTACAAGTAAGCAGCCTATCATTCACACTTATGCAGCTTTGCACCACATCACTTACATAGCCAAAACATTACTCAAATGTTCACATACTTGTCTCATCTTACATACAATACATGTAAATGCATACATGCACTACAATATGGTCTTAACTCAGATAAGTACGCACCTTAGGTTGCAGGAGGTCTTGAGACACAATGGACTCCAAAAACAGGATGCTGGACAACTGCTGCACAACACAGTAAGTACCACCATTAAAAATACCAAATGTGCTCCTAAAATCACCAAACTTTCCAGATCATGACTACACATATGGAAGTTCATGTACCTGAAATTTTAGATCGAAAATTAAACTACAAGGTTAGTTTGAATGTGATCTTTTTGCTAAACCTGAAATGACAGAATTGAAGGTAGTAAGTTTCATTAAGAAACTTAGTAAGGGTAATAGCTGGATTCAATAGGCAACGTGACTATAATTAAAACCTGCATCCAAAGACACTAAAACACAAAAAGCACAAGGCATATATGTAGGATATAGCAACCAAATGCAGCAGCCATTCACAACCAACAAACACATGAAATGCAGCAGCAACAATAACCATAGATTAGTCCGTAAAACATGCAATAAACTTAAATAAATCACTATGGCAGCCCACCTCAAGCTAATGCTTGGTCTTACAAGGATTTTTGCACTAGTTAGTACTAACTTTGGGCTCTAGAAATGATCATTTCACTACCATCTTTGTGCACTTCCCACTAGGTCACAAAACCTTCAATAAGTGCACTCCCCATACTATGCTTGGTTCATCATGGCTCTCTTCCAAGCTTAGCCCTAGCTCCATGGATGCTTGAAAATACAGTAAACAATCCATGAGAGCAAGAGATTGTTGGGTTTTGGGAGCCAAACAGCGTAGCGGAATTTAACCGAAACCCTCTAGGATCCAAGTGAAACGGGGTAAACCGGGTGTTCGAAAATTTTCATACCTAATTTTCGGTTGAGATCTCTCACTCAACTGTAGAGTCGAATCACAAAACTTGAATAGTTGACGTGTTCAAGCTCTCTATGGTATCCACATGAGCCTCTCAGGATCACCACACTTCCACCGCGTCCCGGCAGATGCGTTTCTCTTGCGCTCGTAATGCTAGCTTGCGTCCTCCTAGGAATTGCAAGAGAAATGTGCGACTGTCCTTTTGGGAGGCTAGGGCAAGGAGACCTACAAATTTCTCACTAGAAGTTGTATTTATAGTAAAACTTAACTTCCAGGCCTAATGGGTTTCAAAGCCCTAATCCAATTAGGCTTTAATTTCAGGCTTAATAATGGCTCAACTATTGGGCCCATTATTAATACGAAATTATTGTGAAACCAAAACCCATATTATAAGCCCATGCACTCTAATGATCCAAATAGCTCCATGTGTGTGACCCAATAGGCTCTTACCATGTTGGCAAAGATCATAAATCACATCTATGATCATAAGCAATGAGCGGTGTCTAGCAATACATCATTGCTACCCAAGTGACAAGATTGTCGATGATTCGACTAAACCTTTATGATCATCACCGATATATGCCATTGTCCCTTTATCCAAGATATCAAAACTAAGCACATGACATGGAATGTGTCACTCTCATATAGCCCAATCTTTGGTTTCTTGATTACCGAGTAGACCAACTTAAACTGATGACATTGATATCGTATATCAACTCATCCGAGCATGGCCATGAATTTTTCTAAGTCTTACTCTATCAAGGGGCCCGAAGATATCACTCCTGTTACATAGGAGGGACAAATCCCATATTGATCATACAAATACCTCCGCATGATATGTGACATACCCAATGACCTCCTTCAAGTTCACTCAGTTACGAGCAACAAAGGAAAGTATGTGACTCACATGTAGGTAACCTTGATGATCTTAGGTCGAAGGACTACATATACCATGATCACTATGAGAATCACTTATGACACTCATATAACGATCCATGTAGTGTTCTCATGGTGGGTCGGTCCAGTACACAAGTTCTCCAACTTGTACCCATATGCAAACTACATATCTCATATTAGTCTCCACATATGCTAGTCGTTATGTATTATTGCAACCCACTCCACAGTAATAATAGACTAGGGACGTTTGAGAATATCATTATTCTAGGGTTACAATTATGTTTGTTAAGTTACGTAGAAACAAAACAACAAACATAATTGCTGGATTAATGCCTTAATAAAATATCATGACTCAATGTGCAAAAAATACAATCATCTCATGATTGGCCTTTTGGGCACAACAGTAACAAAATGCTACATGCACTACATGATTGTCTTAACATAACTAAATATGCACACTAAGTTATAGGAGTACCTAAGACACAATGGGCTCTAAAAATAGGATGTTGGATAGCGGCTACATAACACAATAAGCATCATCACTAAAAATACCAAATGTGCTCCTAAAATCAAAAAATTTTTTAGACCACGACTAGACATATGGAAGTTTAAGTACCTGAAAATTTAGGGCACAAATCACACCACAATGGTCAGTTTGAATTGTATCGTTCTTCTAGACCTGAAATGCGCAAATTTGAGGGGAGTAAGTTTCATTGTGAAACTTAGTAAGGATAACACTTGTACTGTTAAGGAAATGTGACCCCCATTAAAAATTACATCCAAAGACACTAAAAAATGAAACCACAATGCATATGTATAAGATATAGCAACCAAATGTAGCAGCCACGCACAACCAAGAAACACATGAAATGTGACAGCACCATAAACCATAGGTTAGTCCATAAAACATGCAATAAACTTAAGTAAATCACTATAGCAGCCCTCCTCAAGCTAATTATTAGTCTCAGGAGGATTTTAACAATAGTTAGTACTAATGTTTGGCTATAGAAACCCTCATTTCACTGCCATCATTGTGCACTTCACACTATGTTACAAAACCTTCAATAAATGCACTCCCTCACTAAGCTTGGTTCATCAAGCTAATGGCTCTCTTCCAAGCTTAGCCCTAGCTCAATGGGTGCTTGAAAATATATTTAACAATCCATGGGAGGAAGAGAACCCTTACCAACATGCATAGGCCAAATTTTAAGCTTGATCCTTGAAGCACCCAAGCAATAGCTCTAGTTAGCTTCAGATTGCTTCCTTTTGCCTTCAATTTCAAGTAGCTTTAAGTTTGGAGGTATGGTGACTATGGAGCAAGTGTGGAGGCGGGTGGACTACATCCCTTGGCTAGTATGGAAGAATATGAAAGAGTAAAAGGTGGTCTTGACTACTTAAATGGTCAAAAGTACACTAAACACACTTAACTTTTGGCCTACATTTGGCCAGCCTTATCTTACTGTAGCAGCCCCTCCCTAGGGTGGATAAGCCCACAATTTTACCTTTTCACTTAAGTCAAAGACATACACATCCTAAGGCCTACACTAGAACACTTAGGTCCTTTACGCCTTTTGTGTTTTCTTTGTCCTTAGTTGTCTCCCAAAAGCAATTTGGTTCTCCAATAGTACTTTCATACCATTCATATCCTTTTTATAACTCTCCAATTCTCTTTCTTGAGAGTTTTGCCATTGATTACCTGAATTTCCAAAACCATACAAAAAAGTCCATAGGTTGCTTGACAAACAAGCAATCCTTAAGGCTTTTCTTGGGGTCCAAGTTACCAACTTAGAACACTTTTAAGGAGGTGTTGATCATGCATTTTCCCCCTTATGCTTCAATGACTATTGTGAGAATTACAAAATATAATGGTTATTGACCATTATGTCACAATTTGTATTCTCCTATTTTTGTGGGGTGGTAATAGTAGCCATCACAGCGAACATGTACATCAAACCTAAAGGGACCAAGAAAGGAGATTTTGTTCTCCTAAAGGTTGAACTGGAATCCCAAAGACCATCTCATGGCATACTTTGGGCAAATTGGGAAGGACCTTATAGAGAAGTTCAGCCAGGAGTCTATAAACTTGGAAACACTCAAGAAGAAGAGCCGAAGAACACATGGCACTTAGACTCTCTAGAAAGATTTTACACCTAGAAACCACTATAAACTTAGAAATTTCCAAGAAAATAATGTAAACTTCCCAAAGGAGATTAGCTGAATATGGCAATCTCTCAAGTTGCCTAAGTGTTTTGTACATAGCAAGTTTACTGAAAACATTGCTTGAATTCCATTTCAAAACACTTAAAAAAATACTCATTATTCATAACTTTTTAAAAGTGATAGAATATCACTTTCAAAAAAGATTAAGGTTTTGAATCCTTGGTAATATTCCTGTCGAGGAAAGTACACAACCAAATGTGTCAACCTTTGTAATACCGAACATGGTAAACTAGCCGAAAGTGCCAAACGGGTTCAATAAACAACTTAAAGGTTAAGTCATTTCATCAAAAGTGATGAAAAAATTTCTCAAGCAAGCACAGGCAAATTAAAGTTGTAGCGCTTGTTGTGGACTTAGCCAAAATTTTGTAGAGACAAAAAGAAGGTATTCTATTTAAAGGAAGATAAGGAGTACAATGGAAGAAAAGAAGTGCAAAAAAGAATGGGGGGCGGGAGCTACAAAGGCCTTATGGCTTTTCTTGTCCATCTTTAGGTTCCCCGACTCGAGCATCCTCAACATCAATTTCATCATCATCATCATTATCATCAACATCTTTGGCAAAATGAGGATGCTCAGGAAGGTTGAGGAACTTTCATCTTTGACCATCGTGAAGATGGTCCCTGAGGAATGTTGAGGGCTCTGAGGAAGGAGATATTGAGGTCCAGATAATGTGACAGAATTTGATGGCGAGCAAGGTAGAAACCATCTTGGAATGGAGATTTTGTTGCTTCATTTGCCTTGCCCTTCTCAACCTTCAAAACTTCTACCTATTTCTTCAGGGCCTCCATCTTTTTCTTTGCCTTCTTCTTCTTCTTCATCCACTTCTTTAACTGATCAACCTCAGCAATAAGTTTAGCATTGGTTTCCAATGCCTTAGTCAAATCAGCAATTGCGTCCTCCTTCTCAATCAAAAGAATGTCCCCCACTTAACTTTCCTTTGCTAGCTTCACCCCGAGGTCAAAAATTTTGGAACAACACTATTTGAGGAGCTCCCTTTGGCTCTCCAGCACCCCTTGACAAGGCTTGGCTAGGTCATCCTTTAGAATCTTGTTGAGTTCACCATACTTGAGGCATGAGCTCGTAAACATCTTTTTGGCCTTAGCCCAATTATCCTCTAATTGACCTTGGATGGAGGATTGCTTTTGATCGCTAAAGGGTTATCACCTATAACACCTTTGGATACATGTACTCAACACCACCTTCAGAATAAAATATGACCAAGTTTAGGAAAAGGCTCTACACCACCCTCGGAAACCTACCACCCTCAGTAAAAGGTATACCTCCCGAACATGACCAAACCGATTTTAAGTTACCATTGACTGGAACCTTGCACACGCCCCTACCCTCTAAAGAATAACTCACAACAAATAGCGGGAGACACCTTTCCCCAAAGGTAATAACCTAATCTGGCTGACCACGTGTTCTAATCTATAAAAACTAGGGATAACAGCTTTCTCCTTTAGGCCTCGAGGCTCCTAGGTAATACACACACAAAACAACATCTCCCTCTGTTCTTTACTCTTAGCAACTTCTTCCTCACATACTTACTTGGGTGTCGGAGATCGTGCAACTAGAAACACACTCTGGGGAGCTCCTAACCCTTATTCACCAAGTGTTGCAGATACCATTTCAGGTGAAGTTCCACCGGAGGTTCAACATGTTCTCCATCGAAGATGTGCTAGAGCATCATTTGGTGTCATCTGTGGGAACTCACTCCCATGTTGCTATCATGCAGACTCAGTATTCTAAGGACAACGGTATTCCAAAGTCTAAGTTTGCTCTTGAGCCTTTGGCGGCGAACAACCAAACACCCATGAAGCCTTCCCTCATAGAGGATGAGTGCCCTTTAATGGTCATTATGGCTTTTCTGTGCGACTTCCAGTGCTCCATAGTGGCTAAAATAATGTAGCAACTTGGTCAAAGATAGTCACAACTGCATTCTCATGCAAGGACCCCCTCCTAAAGGTACATTCGGAGATGGGGCATCAGTCATCTCGTTGGAGTTCCCCAAATAGAAGCTTCCATAGGGACACTTCAATGAACAACCCCCCATTTCACGGGTAGTACATCGGGTCCAGGTCAAAAGAACCAAGGACATTCAAACAATATAGCCCTTTGCCATGGGAGAAGTCCCCGTTTCCTCGCCACTGAAGCTATTCACCGAGGAGAAGATGTCATTCTCCCTTGCCCTCAGCTCCCAGGCAACGGGGGGAAGACAGTACTACTATCTTGATGGAAAGAATCCTAGAAAGGTTGGATAAGGTGGAGAAACAGGTTTCTTGAAAGCCCAGCTAGTTGACGCTATCAGAGACATTCACCAAAAAGGAGTCCCCTTTCATCAGGGTGATAGTAGAAGCACTAATGCCTAGTGATTTCTGAGTACCTTGCTTGGAAACCTATGATAGGCAAAGTAACCCCGAGACCCACTTAACAAAACACAAAAGGAGCATGGTGCTACATTGGGCCAATGGCCCACCCTCTACAAGTGTTTTCAAGTTACCTTGTCTGGACCAGTAACTACGTGGTACAACTCCTTGGCACCAAGAACCATCATGGGCTTCCAGGAGTTCTACATTGCCTTCACCAAGCAATTCATAGGGAGCAGGACGATGACAAAGATGCACGTCCAGATGTTCGACATAGCCCAAAAGAATAGGGAGACCATATGGGACATAGCCCAAAAGAATAGGGAGACCATTTGGGACTATGTCGAGAGATTCAATAAATAAGCACTTAGTGTTCTGGACTTCTGCCCGAGATCTGAATCTTTGCAATGATTAGAGGGTTGAGGAGGGATTCAAAGCTCTTGTACGAGTTCTCAAAGGATCCCCTGAACACCCTCGATGAATTCTATTGAAGGTCAGAACAGCACACGACAACTAGGGAACTAAGAATGGGAAGGCTGAAGTCTAAGCATTACCAATCTGAAGGTCATAGTCACTAACCTTAGTATTAGGCCGAAAGAGGAGGCAAACCTCGAAAGTCTAGGTGGAGAAGCCGAGTGACATTCACCCTTTTAAACACTACAAGGACAAATATCCTCATGGCCTTGGAAAGGCAAGGAACTTCAATCAAACATCTGAGAAACATGACCTGGGATAACATAAAGAATATGAAGAAGTACTGGCAATTTCATCGGGACCACGAGCATGATACTGAGGGTGTACATTGAGTCCTTAATTAAACTAGGGCAACTTTAGTGCTACTTGTTGATGCCATCACCTAAGGCTTAGGAAAAAAACATATGATAAGTCAAAAGGAGAAGTTAAGAAATACATTTCCAACTGGTGTCGAACTAATAGGAGCCCAAAAAGCATGGCCCACCTTCGAGTGCGGTTATCCAAATGATAACCACTAGACTACCCTTAGCTGAAAGAAAGAGGAAAGTGGGGGAGATTGTAATGATGGAGTTCGATAACTCGATGAACAAGCTGACCTGAAGTGGTGGGTTAGTTATGAAGTTCCCACATGATGATCCTCTCAAAATCATGGCAAGGATGACAAACTGGGATGTGAAGAGTGTGCTTATTGATGACAGGTCAAACGCCAATGTCCTATTCACCCACCTACTGCCAAACATGGGAATTTCTGAGGGTGATCTCAAGCCCATGACCTTACCCAGCTTCGGAGTTGGTCCTCAAAACTCCCCGTGGTTCGATGGATTGACTGTTGTTGATGCTGAGGGGTACCTCCATTAGGAACAAGAATGAACTTTTTCTTTTCACCATGATGAGGTTCATCATCATAAATGTCCCATCTTTGTACAAGGACATCCTCGAAAGACAAACACAGGGTAGCTTTCACATCTGAGTAGATGTGAAATACTTAACTATCATGTTTAAGGCAAAGGATGGTGTTGTAAAAATATTCATCGGCAAGCTGAAGTTAAGAAAGTGTTTGTTAAAGTAGGGTAGAATTCAACCAAAATCTACATGCAGACTTCAAGGGAGAAGAGCATGACTGGTGAAGATGCGATAGGAGGGGAAAATGGTGATGTTGAAAAAATATAAACTAAGGATATAGAACTAGTCCCTGGCTGAAGTACCCAAGTGAGGAAAAAGCTAGCCGAACGTGACAAAGAAAAACTTGTATCCCTTATATTAATGAACAAAGATCTATTTGCACACTCCCCGAAGGACATGCCCGAAATAGATCCAGGTATAATTCAACACAGTCTTAAAGTACGCCCTGAGGTGAGGTCTATTGGGCAGAAAAAGCATAACCTTTCGGCACATAAGAGCAGTTTCATCAAGACCAAAGTCCAATGATTAACGGAAGTAGTCATAATAAGGGAAGTCAAGTAACCCGAATGGCTTGGCAGTGTTGTTGTTGCCACAAAGGAAGGGAGCGATAAAATCTAAATGTGCATCGACTTACGAAATATTAACAATGCCTATTTAAAGGACTCATACCCTCTGCCATCAATAGACCAATTGGTAGACTCCATTGCCAAATATGGTATACTTACCCTCCTTGATGCTTTTAGCGGGTACCACCAGATACGGATGAATGCCAAAAATGTGGAAAAAATTGCCTCTATTACTGAATTTGGGACCTATTGGTGCGTTAGAATGCTTTTTGGCCTTAAAAACGTAGGAGCCACATATCAAAGACTGATGAATAAGGTGTTCAGTTCCTAAATTGGGAGAAACATAAAAGAGTAAGTCGATGATATGATAGTTAAAAGTAAAGTACCTAGTAATCATATCATAGACTTAGGGGAAACATTCCACCAGCTTCAAAAATTTGGATTCCATCTTAATCCTGAAAAGTGTATGTTTGGGGTAATCGCAGGGAAATTCCTCAGCTTTATAGTATCCAAAAGAGGCATAGATGCCAATCTGGAGAAAGTTAATGCCTTACTGGGATTCCGAACCCCCATAACTACCAAGGACGTATAAAGGCTTACAGGGTAAATGACAACCCTTAGCAGATTCATTTCTAGATACGGAGATCAGTGCTAACCATTCTTTAATGTGCTCACCAAAGTAGTAAAAAATGAAGGCAACCACGGCTTGGAAAAACACCCTTGGCACAAAGATTGCCAAAAAGATTAGGATGAACTCAAAAACTACTTAACCAACTTACTGACCCTGCGGCAACCAAGAGAGGGAGAACCTCTCATCCTCTACCTCATGGTTACCGAGAAAGAAGTAAGTTCGGTATTGCTGAGGGAACAAGAAGGAGGAAAGCAGTGGCTTATATATTATGTCATCATGTCTTTGGATGGTGCTGAAGTTAGGTACCCATTTTACAAAAAGACATCTACGCCTTAGTCATAGTAAGTAAAAGGCTCCAGCCTTATGTCTAAGGACATCCTATCATGGTATGAAGTAACCTACCACTTCTGAATGTCATGAAGTAGGTGGAACAATTGGCTAGGCTGTCAATCACATAGCCCCTCAAAGGCCTACCTAGGAAGCCTATGGGAACTTGTCCCACACTAGTCACCATTGGCTAATTGATTACGTGCACATTAGTTAAAACCTTCATGCTTCTAGTTAATTAACTTACTATGCAATCATCCATGAGTAAATTCTTTGAATTGAATGATTAAATAAGTAATAAAAACATAAAACATTGCCATGGCATTTACTTAAAACTAAACTTTAAAACTGCCAAAGCATACAAGGCATTTATGTGGCTAACTACACATAATCAACAACATGTGAACAGCCAAGCAAAAGCAAACTATGCTCTTATTCAGAAGCGACTCTAAAGTATACTACTCATACATGAACATCAGAAGCAAACTGGCGTATGAAAACTATACATTAAACAACTCTACTGAGATCCACAACTAAGCTCCTACCTTAGAGCAACTCCCAGTGCGAGCTCTAAATGCCTCCTTTGTGCTTCACTAGCCTCTACCGGCCAAAAAGACAACTGTAGTTAGTACTATAACTGTTACACTTTCACAAAATGGGAAAATTACAGCATAAGGACCTAAACTTATATGCCTTAATTTTCACCATAGTGCATGATTTATGAAGTGTAAAGTATTCAATATACACTCCCTTAAGTGGCAAAAACAATGATAGCTTGTTCCTTAAGAAAGCATTGGCACATCGCCTAATTTTCAAGTAACCTATGGACTAAACTGTAAGGTTACAAAAGTTGGGTACTTAATTGCAAAAAATATCTAAAGATGGCTATGGAAAGGACATGGATGGAATTAAGGATTTGTTGGGGACCAAAATGCTTAAGAAGACAAAGTTGATCATTTATGGCATAATGCCAACTAAGGATCCAAGTGTCCACCTTTTTGTCTAAAAGTTATAATGACCCTTGACAAGGTTAAAGGTAGTCAAAAACATCATATTCCCAGCCAAAATGGCTGGAAATAACCTATCCAAGTGTTGGCCAAATTTTTAAAAATTTGCATATATGCCACCTTGGACAAAATGATGTATAAATGAAGAAAAATCTTCATTTCGTTGGCATTTTACTTAAATTTCGGTCTCCAAAAGCTAAGACCTCTTCCTTAAGTTCTTCCATCATCCTCCATAGCCACCATACCTTAAGAAAGTAGCAGGGAGCAAGAGAAAGAAAATAAGACATCAAAGAGTGTGAGAAAACCTAATTTTGGTTTTTTTTGGGTTTTTAGATTTTATAGCGAAGGTAAGGGTTTTCTAAAGTTTCTTGGATTGTTTACTATATTTCCAAACATCCATGAAGCTTAAACCATGCATGGAAGAGAGCAAAAATCTCAAGGAACCAAGTATGGGTTAAGGGGAAAGAAGCATCGCAAGGTTTCGGCCTTAGTGTTACCATGCTAAAGATGGCAGCAAGAAAGAAGGGTTTCTAGAGCTGAGGTTAGTACTAAGTATATGCACATATGTTTGGGTTCTTTGAGACCCCTCCTAAACCTAGTCCTCGCATGGGCGTCACCCCTCCTAACTTGCTCCTAGAAAGCTTAGCTTGCCGACATCCTAGTGAGCTAAGCTCACTAAATAACCTTCCCTTGATTGTTGTGCAGGTGAACATCGTGGATGCTCATTGGTTGAGTTTGACAGAAAAGCATAGTATATCGGTGCATAAGAATAGCTTCAGCAAAAGATAAATTCAAGTACCCTGATTGGCTTAGCAACATCGTCGTTGCCACCAAAGAAGGGAGTGATAAAGTCTAAATGTGTATCGACTTTAGGAATGTTAGTGATGCTTGTCCTAATGACTTGTATCCCCTACCTTTGATTGACCAATTTGTAGATTCAATAGCCGAATATGGCCTATTAAGCTTGGTTATCACCAAATTCGGATGAACCTCAAAGACGTGGAAAAAAGGGCATTCATAATAGACACAGGTACATATTGTTATATGAGGATGCACTTCGGCCTCAAGAATGTAGGAGCCACGCATCAGAGGTTGATGAACAAGGTGTTTGATTCCCAGATCGGGAAAAACACGGAAGTGTATGTCGATGATATGATAGTCAAAAGAAAAATATCTAAAGATGAAATTGTAGACCTAGAGCAAACCTTCCAAGAACTCCACACCTTTTGGAATACATTTAAACCTCAAAAAGTACATGTTTAGGGTAACATTTGGCAAATTACTGAGCTTTATGGTGTTCGAAAGGGGCATAAATTCCAATCCAGAGAAAGTATGACCTTGCTCGAATTCAAAAATCCCACAACTATAAAGGACATACAAAGGCTTACTAGATGAATAATGGCACTTAGTAGATTTATTTCTAGATATGGGGATTGATGTTGATCCTTTTTCAAGGTGCTCTCTAAAGCTTCAAAAAGCGAAGTTAAGCCTGGTGCCAAGGAACAGCCTTGGAATGAAGAGTGTCAAGAAAATATTGGGAAGAACTAAAGAACTATTTTTCCTGCTTACTGACACTTTACAAACCAAGAGAGGGAGAACCCCTCATACTTTATGTCACAGTCTGTGAAAAAGTAAGTTCGACACTTGTCAGGGAAGAAGGAGGAAAACAATGGCTGGTATATTATGTTAGTAAGTCTTTACATGGTGCCGAAGTTAGGTATCCAACATGTCAAGAAGCAATCTATGCCTTAGTTATGGCAAGCAGAAGACTTCAGCCTTACTTCCAAGGACACTCCATTACGGTTCCAAGTAAACTACCTTTTCGAGATATCATGAAGAAGGTGGACCATTCAGGCCAATTATCAAAATGGTACATGGAGCTCAATGAGTATGACATTACATATGAACCAATGAATGTGATAAAAACTTAGGCTTTAGTGGACTTCATAGCTAAACTACCTGAAATCGAGGGCACCTTAGCAAACCTCGATGGTGAAGGCACTGAGTGGATGTTCTTTATGGATGGTGCTTCGAGTTCAGAGCACCAGCATGCTGGTACAGTACTGCAAGGACCCAAAGGTATGGAAGCATTGATGGCTGTCAAGTTTGAATTCCATGTCATCAACAACATCACCAAATATGAAGCTTTCATAGTAGGGCTACAGTGGAAAAAAAAAAGTTGGTGTAAAAAATCTAAAGGCTTACAGTGGCTCCCAACTAGCAATTTGACAAATGACAGGGGAATATGGTGCCAAGGACCTGAAAGTAGCAAAATATCAGGGCCTCATCAAGAGCTAGTACAATAATTTAAGAAAGTAAAGATAGAAAAGGTGCCTCGGAGAGATAACGTGGAAGTAGATATATTCGCCAATTCAAAACATTCAACCGAAATACTTAATTCTCTGAGCATATCCATAATGGCACTCATGACCTCAGAAAAAGGGTGGAAGAATTCAATAAGAGAATATTTGAAAAATTCCACCTACCCAAGGACCCTTGGGAAGTAGCAAATGTGCGACGATGATTAGGAAGATACTTCATGATTATGGAGGAGTTGTAGAGACAAGGATACACAAATCCCTTGCAAAGATGCATTAGTGACAGTATGCTGAAGTAGTACTGAAAGAAGTTCATGATAGAATATGTAGGTCTCACATCAGAAAAAATGCCCTGGCTGGAGTACTACTTTAGCAAGGATATTTTTGGCCAACCATAAGGAAGGATGCTCAGCAATTTGGCAGATAGTGTAACAAGTGCCAGCGACATCCGCCAATCCAAAAAACAGATTCAGAAGTGATAACTTCAGAAAATTACCTATGCCCTTTTGTTGCCTAAGTTCAGTATGAGGACTTAGGGGTGGTTCGCCTCTCCTTGTGGCAACCATGTTTACTTGTTGTTCATGATTCATCATAAAGCACATATAAAGACCATAGGTATTTTAACGCTACTTGACACTAGCAGCTGAGCAAACTGAGTTCATGTATGGAGCCAGCATGGAAACGCAACTATACGTACATGTATGAACCATGCTCCCACCATGCTCTAATACCAACATCTGTCACCCATTCTAGGGTAGTCTAGTTATGGTGCCAAAATTATGCATTTAAAACTCCCAAGGTTCGTATGTTCTGTAGGCCATCAGAACAATACCCTTAGTGTGCATACCCAAGTGGCCCTCTTGGGTGCTATGTAAATGCATGTATATTGGTCCAACCATTACACATATATTCACTTTTTATGCATGCCATGGCATCAAGGAAGGAAAAGACTAGGATAAGTTTAAATCTTGGCTACCACACATTAGGCAATCTTGTTAAGTGTAAGTAACCAGCCTCTGCAACCGAAACTTTCTTCAAAAAAATGTATTAATCTGGCCATGCACCCCCTATTTTATTTGATACATTATCAAGTATAGACTTTAAACACCCCAAGGAAATTGGTATCACATCAATAACATACCTATGGACCAAGTTATGGATTTTTTAAGCTGGCTACAAAATTCTGACCAAATGTACAGTAACTCAGCCAAATTTACAACATCATAAATTTGGCTACAGGTCTCCAAATGCAGAAATTCGAAATCCCAGTTAAATTTTTGGATGTTCTCTAGGTGTGGCCAAAATTTTATACAAAGATTCATTCTACATAGTGCAATATAGAACCTTGAGTGTAGGGGCAAAATTCTCTCCACTTTTGCCCCAACAAGCCCATGCAAAATTTCATAAATGTTCAAGCATTTCATTCACAGGGTGTAAGCTCTCCATCACTATCCCATACATGTCCAATACACATAGGAATTACATGCTCTTACATCTAGCAACTCTATGTGGCCAAAACAAAATTTACAAACAAGCAGCCTATCATTCACACTTAGATAGCTTGTGCACCACATCTACATACATAGCAAAACAGTCCTCAAATGTTCACATACTTGTTTCAATTTTACATGTATTACATGTACATGCATCCATGCACTACATATTGGCCTTAACTAAGCTAAAACATGCACCCATGTTGCAGGAGAGCGTTAGACACAATGCACTCCAGAAACAGGATGCTAGACAGTTGCTGCATAGAACAGTAAGCACAATCACTAAAAATAACAAATATGCTTGTAAAATCACCAAAATTTTTAGATCACAACTAAATACATGGTAGTTCAAATACCTAAAATTTTAGATAAAAAATCCAACCATAAAGGCTAGTTTGAATGTGATCTTTCTGCTGGATCTAAAATGGGAAGTTTTGAGGGGAGTAAGTTTCATTGTGAAACTTAGTAAGGAGAACACTTATACTCTTAAGGAAATGCAACCTGATGCCCGTCGGCATCTTCCCTGTATGACATGGTGAGCCTGGAAGGGACTTTTGGTGAGGGGCGAGCGTCTGCAGAAGAGATTTGCTAGGAGAGACTACCTGAAACACTCAATGAACAAGGGTTAGGAGGTCCCCGGAGTGTCTTTCCAGGGGGGGAGCCTCCGATGCCAAAGTCAGTATTTAGCCAAATGAAGAGTGATTAGTAAAAAGTAGAGAATCCATTTCTTTTTTCCGAGTCCCCCCTTACCAAGGTTGTTTCCCAAGTATTTATAGGGAGGTGTCAGGAAAAGCCTTCTTGACACCACTCCCTTAGATCATGACACGTGTTCAGTTGGATTCTGTCCGTACCTTTGGAAATGGGGACTCCAGTCGACCATAGGCCATCTTGGCCAGAAGTCAGGGCCGCGGGAGCTCTGCGCGTCAGGACGTGTACGAGGGTGGCGTGTCAGAGCGTGTGCGAGGGCGGTGTGTCAGAGGCTCCTTAACCATTTTTGTCATGTGCTCGAGACCCCTTCGGGATGGGAGGTCTTCTTACCGAGGTTTCTCCAGTTATTCGCAAGTCCCCTAGGCACAGAGGACCCCTTTTAGAGGATGGTCTCTTTTACGGAGGATGGTGAGTCTATCTCTCCAGAAGCTGGTCAGGTCATCTTACTGAGGGTGGTTGAGCACCATGTTCCTGAGGCTAATATTATCATTGTCCAAAGGTGATGGTGGATCACCGAGGTTGAGGGGTCAGGGGGTTAGACTCTGTCTTACCGAGCTTGGCGCTGGTATTTCTAGAGGGTGATGATTGCCCTTCCCGAGGGTGATGCTTTGCCAGAGCTTGAGGTTCTAAAGGCTAATAGCCCTTTGGCCATCACATGCCCCCCCTCGGAAAGCTGAAGTGGTTACTTTGGCATTTAGATTCTCAAAGCACTTTGTGAGGCTTATTTATTAAGGCTAGCAGTTAGCTTAGGCAGGGGACACTTTATTCTTCGAGGGTGTGTCTTCCCAGCCGAGGTAGTCCATAAGTGCCACTCCTCGTCTTTTGGTTAGGCCCTTGGCTTTTTCCGAAGTGTGTGTTCCTCCTTTCAAATTTTCTGCCACATGTCAGCGTACCGTCGTGTCTCATAAGTGGCCAGGCGTGCCTCTTTGGATGAGCTTGCCTAGGCATCCGTGTTGTCAGGAGGTGTGCCATTGCTTCCTGTGTTAGACGACACATGTCATGTGGTGATTGGGGGATAGTTGGTCAGTCATGTCAGCCGCGTCTCTTCGCCTTCAGCAAGTAATTATGGTGACGATTCACCTTCGAGGGGCAGTGATGGTGACAATTCGCCTACCCTCTTCGGCCTATATAAACCCTTCTCCTCTTCAGAGTTCCCACTTGCTTTCCTTTGCTTCTCCTGTTGCTCTCGTTTACTCTCAAGATTTTTGCCCTTTTCTACGACGGTATAAGTGGCAGAGCGATTTTCGGCGACTTTTTCCGACGGCGTCTACTAATCTCGACTTCAGCAAATGTTTCGGTGGGTTTCCCTTCCAAAGGCCCCTCAATTTCTTCTATTTCCATTTTTTCTAGAGTCTGAAGTTGTTTTCTTATTCCCGAAGTCCCTTGACATTCTTTCCCAAAGTCGTTTCTTTTAGCCGAACATGTCTTCCCCAGTCCCAATTATGTCCGTCCAAACTACCCCCGAAAGCTAGCTTTCTCTCATGTCTCACTCATGTTGTACCACTTCGGAGAAGTTAATGAAGTGGACAACTAAGTTTTTTCTTCCTTCTTATGCTGTTATCAGGCTACCCCGTGTCGGCCTTTTCAACTTCATGAACCAATCAAATGAGGTTACCATTTTTCGAGCCCAACTAAAGGTCGGACTTCGGTTTCCTCCATCGAAGATGATTTATGACTTTTGCCAATTCCATGGCATAGCCATAAATCAGCTTCCTCCCAACTCCTATTCCTACTTCAATGCCTTTTTTTGCATGTGTGGAGTTTTCAAGATAGAACCCCACTTCATCATCTTCATGTAGTATTACAATCTCTTTCCGGTCCCGAAGGGTGGCTTCTATTTCATGTTACCTCGGGGATCTGGGAGCAAAAAATTTATGTTCACCTTTGACACTAAAGATAGTTGGCGAGGGTGGCAAAGGAAGTTCTTTTTCCTGAAGGTGGCAGAGGCATGGTTGCACGTGCCGACTATGTGGCCCTGGGGGATGCCGGAGACAAATGTTGTTGATCCCAAGAAGTTGCTAGCTCCTAAGTTAGCAGCGAGGTTTGAGGATTTTGACAGCTGTATCCGAGTTGTTACTGACTGGGATGCCGAGGTCCCACCATGTTCCTTGTATCCTTTCCCCAATCAGGTAGAACCTTATGACCGAAGAGGTTCTTCGGGAGCTAGGGGTGCTCAAGGAGCACAAAACCGATCTCGGCATGCCAGCTCCTGCCATCAACGGGAAGAAGTCATGGCTGGTGATGCTCCTTTGGAATGAGCCCTTGTTGAGAGTAAGTTGTTTTCCAAATTTTGGTATAAGTACTCCTCTGGACTTACACTAATGTTTTCTTCCATTTTCAGATATGAGCGACCGGTCAGCTGCCTTCTACAAGTCCCTCTTCCTCGGTCAAGCCGAGAAGGGGGAACAAAAGAAGAAGACGGCCCCAAAGAGGTGAAAGGCATCTGGAAGGGGGCCATCCTTTGCCAACAAAATGAAGAAGGACCCGTTTCCCCCCCATCCGGAATATGTTGAAGAGGTCGGGGACCAGCCTTTAGTTCACGCCGACCAGCCATCGGAGCTATCCGTCAGCTCCACTCCCCAGAGTCCCGTCACTTCGACTGATATCCTGGGCACTTCGTCAGGAGGCCCTTCTGCCGAGGAGCTTAAGGAGCGAAGACGAAGCAAGGGCAAAGACGTCTTTGTCGAAGTGGAAGAAGTCCACGATTTTGATGATGACTTTGCCGAGGTTCCACCAGGTTTTCCCCTTAGCCATTTCTTTATAAATTCAAACATTTTTAGCATTCTCAATCTTTTTGACATATGGCTAAGGGACAATGTACTGATGGAACTGCGGTGTGACTTTGCAGAAGAACTGGCGCCCTCAGCATGGATGGTGGAGCACGCCCGAAGGCGGGCATTCGGGACTCCCATATCCTAAAGGAGAAGGTTCCGAAGGAACCTTTCTAGTCATTCACGGAGGACATGAACTTGTTCTCCGAAGACAACTAGCAAATGGCTCCCCAAATGGCGAGGGGTGTGCTCACCTAAGCCACTTTCAAATCTCTGGCAGGTGAATGCCCGAACGAGGAGGTCCTCGCTGCGAGGATATTCAAACACACTGCCCAAGGATTCTTCAGACCCTTAATCTTTTCTCCAAATTCTTCTAAGTGTTTGGTTTTCTTTGTAAAACTTCACCAAATGTCCTTCTTCTTTTTTACGGTTCTTGGCGTACAGCGGATTTTTCACACCTTGGGCAGCAAAATAGTCTTCAGTCCGATCTTGGGCCAAAGATCGTCCGGAGGAGGCCAAGGTATTTTGTGCCAACTTGGTCATAAGAACGCCGAGTTGAGCAAAATAGCCGAGGAGGAGGTTGCCAAACTTCGGGAGGAGTTCTTGAAGGGTCAGGAAGAGTTCTTAAAGGATTTTTCCCAGAAGATGTCCGACCTCGGCACGAAGGTCGTTGAACTGACTTTGGCCAATGAGGCCTACCAAAAGGAGAATAAGGAAGACTCTGCTCTCCTAATGAAGGCCCTTGCTGACAATGCCGATCTTCAAGCCAAGGTGAAGGCACTGAAGAAGGAGACAAAAAAGAAGAAGAAGGCAAAGAAGCTCGAGAATGAGGTCACCTGGTTGGAGAACGAGCTGGATGCCTTGTCTGTCGAGAAAGACAAGGCTGACCAAGAAACCAAGGTTGTTTTCCAGGATAGCTTTTGTCTGGCTCGACATCAAGTTTTGGCAAAGCACCCCGACCTCGACCTCTCCTTCCTAGCAGCCTTGGACATCCCCGAGGGGCCTCGCTGCGCCTAGTCCAAGATAGATCATCTCAACCTACCATTCGCCTTTTCTTCGGCACGAAAGGTCGCGACAAAGGACGCTTGCGATGGAACTTCTCATGATGGCGGGGTCCCTTAGGTGCCCAGGGCTTCACTTTTTCTTCTTCTTTGTAACCTTCTTCTTGTAATAAGGCTCCTTTTAATAAAGTTTCTTTTCTCTTCCAAACTTCTGCTAAGTCTCAAGGTGAGTTTCTCCTTAACCAACCTTCGGTTCCAAGAGTTAGTTTGACCACTTTCGGTCTAGGACCCTGAGGAAGATATTTTTCACGCCTTTTATCGACCATGTTCGGCACAACACCGATCTTGTCAAAGCTTTGCCCATTTTTATTAGCCATCTTCAGTTGACGCACCTTCATGACGACCAACTTCTAATCATGGCAAGGATAGGGAGTTGGGATGTCAAAAAAATACTCCTCGACAATGGTTCTAACGCTGATGTCTTATTCTCCCATCTGCTGCTAAATTTGCGTATCCCAAAAGCGCGATCTCAAGCCTGTCACCTCCCCTACCTTCAGAGTAGGTCTGTCTAAACTCCTTGTCCTCTGATGGATTGACCTCCCTCTAATGCTAAGGGGAACTTCACCACAAAACAAGGAGGAGCTTTTTGCTTCCACAATGACAAGGTTCATCATCATAGATGTCCCTTCATCATATAATGCCACCCTTGGGAGGTAGACATAAGGAAACCTCCACATCCGCCTAGATATGAAATACCTGACTGTCACCTTTGCAACAAAGGATGGAGATGTTGAGATCTTCATCGACCAAGGGGAAGTGAGAAAGGTCTTTGTAAAAGCAAGAAAGGCCCTAGCGAAGAGCTACGCACAGACTTTGGGAGCAAAGGCCATGCTCGTAGGGGAGGCAAAGGGAGAAGAAACAAAAGACCCTGAGAAAATAGAAACAGAAGATGTAGAACTTGTCCCAGGCCAAAGTACCTGAATGGGGAAAAAACTGGCTGAAGGTGACAAGGAAAAACTTGTATCTTTCTTGTTAATCAACAAAGATCTGTTTGCCTACTAGCTAAAGGACATGCCTGGGGTAGATCCTTGCATAATCCAACATAGCCTTAAGGTGCGCCCAGAGGCAAAGCCTGTCTGACAAAAAAAGTGAAGCCTCTCGGGGCATAAGAACAACTTCGTTAAATCCGAAGTTCAACACCTAATGGAAGTAGGTGTAATCAAGGAAGTCAAATACCCCGAATGGCATATTAACGTGCTTGTCGCCACAAAGGAAGGGAGTGATCCGAATGTGCATCAACTTCTGAAACGTGAATGATTCTTACCCTAAAGATTCATATCCTTTGCAGCCAATAGATCAGTTGGTAGATTCAACCGCCGAGTATGGCCACCTTAGTTTCCTTGACACTTTTAGTGGGTATCATCAAATTAGGATGGACCCCAAAGATGAAGAAAAAACCGCCTTCATTTCTGAAGTCGGCACATACTGCTATATTAGAATGCCCTTCGGGCTTAAGAATGCGGGAGCCATGTACCAAAGGTTGATGAATAAGGTCATCAACTCCCAAATTGGGAGAGACGTGCAAGTCTACATCAATGATATGATAGTTAAGAGCAAACTGCCTAGTAGCCATATCACATACCTAGAGGAAACATTCCACCAATTATGGACCTTCAAAATCCGTCTCAACCCCGAAAAATGCGTATTCGGGGTGAACGCAGGTAAGTTCCTCGGATTCATGGTGTCGGAGAGAGGTATCGACGCCAATCCAGAAAATGTCATGGCCCTGCTGGGATTCCGAACTCCCACAACAACTAAGGATGTGCAAAGACTCACAATGAGAATCACGTCTGTCAGCAGATTCATTTCCAGATATGGGGATCACTGTCGACCGTTTTTCAAGGTCCTCACTAAGCCGGCAAAAAATGGTGGTAATCTTGGAACAGAGGTGCATCCTTGGAATAAAGACTGCCAAAAAGCCTGGGAGGAGCTTAAAGTCTACCTAACTCGTTTGCCGACAGTTCGGCAGCCATGGGAAGGTGAACCCCTCATATTATACCTTGCCACCACCGAAAAGGCGGTAAGTTCGATCCATGTGAAGGAAGAGGGGGCAAAGCAATGGCTAGTATATTATGTGAGCAAGTCCCTGCATGGTGCCAAAGTTAGGTACCCCTTGATACAAAAGGCTGTTTATGTTAGTGTCGTGCCCAAAAAGCCAATTATGAGATGATTGTGTTTTTGCACATTGAGTCATGATATTTTATTAAGGCATTAATCTAGCAATTATGTTTGTTGTTCTATTTCTACGTAATGTAATAAACATAATTGTAACCTTAGAATAATGATACTCTCAAACATCCATGGTCTAGTATTATTGTTGAGCGGGTTGCAACAATACATAACAACTAGCATATGTGAAGACTAAAATGAGATATGTAGTCTACATATGGGTACAAGTTGGAGAACTTGTTGATAACCGAAGTGCTATCGCCCTGTTTACCCACCGACCACGGAAAAGAGAGAGCCAGACACCTGAGGCACACGACCTCGGTAGCTCACCAATTCCAACTTCGGGAGCCAGCACAGCAGCTCCTTCGGGAAGGTGACCTAACCAACTTCGAGGGAGAAGGACCAATCACCCTCCGAGGGAAAGCAGCCCCCGAAGACGGGGACGCCGAAGTTCCAGCCCGGCTTCGAGAAAAGGCTCCTCACCTCGAAAGTGAGACATCAACCAAAGGGACCTCAGTTGTACGGCAATAGCTATTAAGGAGTCCCTGACACTCCGCTCACTACGTCTTCGACACGCCATCTTCAGATATGCTCTGACACGCCATCGCAGTCTAATGTCTTGTCACGAAGGGCTATAATTCGGGGCCTGAGGAGCCTGCAGGTGGCTAGGGGCCCCCACGCCTAGAAGTACAAACACCATCCAACCACACACGAGCC
Source organism: Aquilaria sinensis (assembly GCA_005392925.1). Classification (NCBI taxonomy): domain Eukaryota; kingdom Viridiplantae; phylum Streptophyta; class Magnoliopsida; order Malvales; family Thymelaeaceae; genus Aquilaria; species Aquilaria sinensis. The sequence continues at coordinate 121,046 of SMDT01000237.1, forward strand.
ATACACGTGTAAACATCTGAAGAAGTCACCCTATTGCTTTTATCAAAGGGAAATCATCACAGGAAAGGAGGGGCTTGTTTGGCGAGAGAACAGAGAGAGAGGCCGGAGAACACGGGATGCCCTACTTCCTCCGCCTGAAAAATCTCCCTTTGCCTAAATCTCTCCCTCCGGCCCTCAGAAAGACATGCCAGGCAAGAGTACCTTGTGCTTATTACTGAGTATCTCCCCTTCTTAAAGCACTGACTTGGGCGTCGGAGGTTTTCCCCCCGAATACTACCCCGGGGGCCTCCTAACCCTTGTTTTCACAGTGTTTCAGACAGGTCTCCCTGAAGAATCACTGTGCCGGGCTCTCTCCCACACCGGAGGTACCTCCCATCCTCGCCTACCATGGGATCAAGAAGCTACCGGCCATTACTTAAGGTGATCCACCCCGGACGCCTTCCTTCTGGACCAACCCTCGCCTCCAAGACCCCCTGCTGCCTTCACCACTACACACAGTGGAGATGCTGGCTCCGCATCACCGGACCGCATCATCTGCGCCGTCTGTGGGAACTCACTCCCAAGTTGCCGAAGTTGAACCTCAGCATTCTAAGGAGAGGGGACTCCCCAAGTCTCCGTCCACGTCAGAGATTCAACGGGCAACCGAATAATGGCAGCAAGGAATTCCCTACTCGAGGGTGAACGCCCTTTGACTATCACCATAGACTTCCTATGCAAATTCCCACGCCTGGCATGGTCGAAATAACACAGTAGTCAAGCCAAAGAAGGTCGTAGCTAAATTCGGGCCGAACGCCCCCTCATCAGTACCTCGTTGGGATAAGAGTCCTGTATCAATTCACAGGAATTTGGGAAATGAAGATTTGATTCCTCGGCGGGAACCATACCCTCCGAAGTATAGCATGCGGGAAAAGCAGGGTCAGGATGACCCAGACCTCTCTGCCGAAAGAGTTCTGCATCCGGGGAAAAAATCGCCGTCTCTTGAGCAACAAAGTCAAAACCCATTGCCCCAAAAGGTCATCCACGATTTGACGGGTGAGCAGAAGGCGCCGACTCTACTCCCCTGGACATGCTATCACCGTCCCAAGGGATCCGCCTCTGCGCGACCTGGCGAAAAAGAGTAGAGCATTCGAAAAAGACTATCAAAATGGTGTATCAAACTCAAAGAGTACTACATCGCGCATAAGCCTAGAAGGGCAGCAAGCGCCCAGGTTCTGGTAGACTAGATCGCCAAAATCCCAGAAATAAGGAAGGCTGAAGCCAACAAGGGAGACAGAACGAAGGTAGATCCAGAGTGGAAACTCCTTATCAATGGAACCCAAGCACAGAACATTAGGGCGCTGGGATACCCCCCGGGGGACCAAAGGCAGGGAGGCCACCAGAACGATCAAATCTGATTACTAGAAGTGTTGGCCCATCCGAGCATGGCAATGCTAGGTATAGTAACCTTGCACAAGAAGCGGAAAGATCCTACAAAGAGGAATCTCGCAGCCAAAAATTCTCGAAAATCCTCATGAAGAGGCAGAAAGTGCAAAAACATTCCGAATGATATTTCCTGACTAAGGAAAAACTAGGTAGGCAAAGGTACGCAACTCCGTTATAAAAATATATATATCAGTAAAAACGGTGCAGGACAATTCACCCAAGAGGTGTGAAAATGGCCAGAGACACGCCAGTACCCGAAGACTGCCTTCAGGGTGGATAACCTCAGAAAGATTGCAACAAGCGACTCCAGTCAACACCCGAAGATATGTGAAGTTCTACGAGATAGCAGAGGACTACTTCACTGAGTGGGGAAAGGCAGAACTCCTAGCAACCATGCCGGCAGAAGGTGCATAAAAAGTTCGTCTGAAAGAACATAATATGCTAATTTAGCATATTGACGGTGACACTGGCCAGTAGTGATTTCGAGTCTATGAACAAGGGATTTCAAGAATTCGTCACCGACCTCAGAATAAAAAGGCACTTCAGCCCATTAGCTCAGCCCCCGAGCAACAGACAAGTAGAAGGTTGCCAAAAAAGCTATAAAAGAGGGACTGTGAGAAATGAAAAAGGAAGATGACCAGGAGAACTTCCTAACTACACCAAGGAGTTATCAGACAACTCCTCGAGGACCAAAGAGGAGACACTTTTCTCGCTTATTCCCAGTACAGAAAGCCATTATCCATTTAAAGAAGTTCGGCCAGCATACAGATGTTTGATGAAAAGGAAGTGACCTCGGGTTGAGAACTAAGCTTGACCTAGTTGTCAAATACCGAGAAATGGCCGAGCTCAAAAGGAGGCCATAAGTGCAAATCTGCACGATAGGCCAAAAGGAACAAGGAAAAAGAGACCTCACCCCCGAAAGGATGAATTTGAACCCCGAAAACCGTCCTATGGGGCACTTCGGGCAAATAGGAAAAGGCCTTATTAGGTCCTCAACAAGGTCCGAATGGGAGCACACAAGCTCGGCAACGCCAAAGGTAGAAAGGCTGAAAAAGTACAGGGTACTCGGGCGCCTTAAAGAAATTCTACACTTAGAATTTTTTAGACAAGAAATGGTGAAAGCCAGAAATTTGTCTAAGTACAGAAAGTTTTACCCTGTCCGAGAATGTTTGCCGAACAAAGCTGAGGCGTGGACTCCCGAAAGTCTCCTGTTCCTTCCGAAGTTAGTTGGGTTAGATATGCCCAAAAGAAGGCAAGTCTACCAAACACGGCTGGAAAAGGGCAGGCTAAACTTTGGCTAAGGGAACTTCGCCGAATGCGAAAGACCTCCCGAAGAATGGCCAATGAAAACAAGCAAAGAAAGTACCGAAGTCCCTTGACCGAAAGTGGTCGGGACAAGTGGGAAACAAAAATTGCTCAAAAAGACTTAGCCAAAATAATGAAGGAAAATTCATTGAAGAAGGTCTTGATACAAGGAGAAGATTACAAGAAGAAGAGTACAAAGAAAAAGAAGAAGGTCCTAGAATATCTAAGGGACCCCGGCGTCGTGGGAAGCTTCGGCTCCTGAGTCTTTTGCCGCCGCCTTCGGTGCAGGAGGAGGAAACGGTAGGTTAAGGAACTCGACTCTTGACCACATCCACCGAGGTCCCCCGGGAATATCCAGGGCAGCCAGAAAGGAAGGATCGAGGTCCAGATACTTCTTCAGAAATTGATGACGAGCTAGGCAAAAGCCGTCCTGAAAAGCAACCTTGGGCGTCTGGACAACTTTGCCTCTTTCAATATCCAACTCGCCCGCCTCATGCTGAAGATCCGAAACCTCCTACTGAAGGTTGAAAATCTCCTTCTCTAGCTCCTCAGTTTTCTTCTTCTTCTTCGAACTCTCCTTCAGCGAATCGACCTTGGCTTGAAGTTCAGCATTCTCAGCCATTGCCTTCACCAAGAGTGCAGATTCCTCTTCTTTTTCCTTTTGAAGGGTCTCATTGGCCGAAGTCAGGCTGACCAGTTTGCCACCAAGGTCAGACATTTTCTCAGAAAAATCCTTCAAGAGCTCTTTTTGGCCCCTCAAGAATTCCTCCCGAAGATTGGCAATCTTCTCCTTGCATATTTGGCTCAACTTGGTGTTCGTCAGCACCGAGTTGGCACAAAAAGCTTTGGCCTTCTCCAATTTGTCTTCAGCCTAAGCTCGGGCCGAAGATTGCTTTGCTGCCCAAACTTAGAGGTACCCACTATACCTCAGAAGCTGCAAAAAAGAGAAGGTACTTAGCGAAATTTGTACAAGGAAAGCCAAAAACACTTAGGCCAAAAAAGGGCGAAGGAAAACCAAAGAGCCTGAAGAGTTACCTGAGCAGCATGCTAGGAAACTTTTGCAGCAAGGGCATCCTCGGAGGCACACTCCTCAGCGACTGCCTTGAAGGATGCCTGAGTAAGCACGCCCCTTGCCATCTGGGGAGCCATCTCCCGGCAGTCCTCGGAGAATAGATTCATGTCCTCCGTGAAAGACCAGAACGGCTCCCTTGGGACTTTGTCCTTCGGGACATGAGAATCCCGAAGATCCCTCTTTCGGGCGTGCTCAATCATCCAAGCCACGGGCGCCGGATCCTCTGCAAAAAGAAACATGCATCTTATCAGGCAGAAATTCCTTGATTATCAAAAAATGTAAGTTTGATTGCAGGGGAAAACAGACAAACCTGGCACGACTTCGGCACAGTCGTCATCAGAGTCACCGACCTACTCCACGTTAGCCGGAATATGTTTGCCCTTGGCCCTTCGGCGTCTTTCTAAATCTTCAGCAGAAAGATCTGAGAAAGGGCCCACAAGATCTGCCGACGTGGCAGGATCAGATGAGCAGGAAAGGCAATTACCCCGGCAGGGACTTCAGCAGCAGTTTCAGGCTCGATGGAAGTTGCAACCTTGGTGGAGGTTGCAATGACACCGCCAGCCTTAGTGGAAGTAGCAATAACATCACCGACTTTCGAAAAGTCCTCTGGAGGGGGAAGAGAGGTGTCCTTCTTGGCCTTCTTAGCCGAAGATGATCCGCTCCCAGAAGCATTGCGCCTCTTCTTTTGTTCTCCCTTCTCGGCCTGACCAAGGAAAAGAGACCTGTAATAGGCGGCAGACTCCTCGCCCATCCCTGAAAAAGAGGGAAGAAATCAGTGTAAGTCCATAGGCACTTATGCTGAAAAAACTTTGAAAGAAACTTACTTTCAGAAAAGGCTTCATAAGTGAGTGAGCTCCGAAGGAGCTTCACCAGCCAAAAGTTCTTTCCTTCGGTAGCAGGAGCAGGAATGCCGAGATCCGTCTTATGATTCATAACCACCCCCAGCTCCCAAAGGACGTCCTCGGTCATGAGTTTCCACATGATCGGGAAAGGGTATAGAGAGCGTGAATGGACCTCGGCATCCCAGTCGGCGACAGCACGAATTCGTCTGTCAAAGTCCCCAAACCTTGCCGCCAACTCGGGAGTTAGCAGCTTCCTGGGATCCATGACATCTGCCTCCAGCTTTCCCCGAGCCCACTTAGTCGGGAAGTGCGACCAGGCCTCCGCCACCTTCAGGAAGAAGAACTTCCTTTGCCACCCTCGCCAGCTATCCTTGGTAGCGAAGGTGAACATAAATTTCTTGCTCCCAGATCCCCGAGGCAGCATGAAATAAAAGCCACACTTTGAAACCGGATAGAGCTTATAATACTGCATGAACAGGATAAAATGGGGTTCTACCCCGAAGATCCTGCACATGCAGAGAAAGGCATTAAAATAGCAAAAAGAGTTCGGAGGAAGCTAATTCACGGCTATGCCATGAAACTGGCAAAAGTCACAAATCATCTTTGTAGGAGGAAACCGAAGTCCGGCCTTCAGTTGGGCACAGAAAACGGTAACATCGTCACCCCGATTCATAAAACTAAACTGGCCAAGGCGAGGTAACCTTGTAATAGCATACGAGGGAAGAAAAAATTTGGTCTTCCACCTTTCTAATTTTTCAGGAGTAGTGCAACAAGGGTGAGACAAAAGAGGTTGCCAGCTATCGGGAATAGGCATGGTTGACCGAAAAATGACTTCGGAAAAAGGGAAAAAATGACTTCGGAAAGCAAAAAGAAAAGCAAACACCAAAGGAACACTAGAAGTCAGAACCCACCAAAGGTCTTGCCGAAGTCGGGGATGGAGGACGCCATCATGAAAGGTTGCCGGAAATCACTCCGCCGCCAAGACCACGGCAAAAAAGGAAGAAAAAGCGAGAGCAAAGTGAGAGCAAAGAAACACAAGTGAAGAGTATGACAGGAGGAAGGCTTATATAGATCGAGGAAGGGCAGCCAAAAGGGCGTCATAAATGCTGTGCGAAGGTGAACCACCGCCATGATTACCCTTCGCGTGCGAAAAGGCGTGCCATCCCAGCTGATGACTACCACGTGTCGCCCATCATGAAAAACTAGGACACATTTTCTGACATCCGAAAAACCAGGGCCCATTGCTTGACACACCTAGTTTCAAGACGCGTTGATCCACTAGCCTATGGCAGGAAAAGTGAACAAGTTGGGAATCTCGAGAACACCAAAGGGCGGGCAGACAACACCTGTCCGAACAAGGCTTATCACCTAGGTTGCGAAGTGCCTTGCCGATCGATGTCATACTCTGAGTGTAAATCCATAAGGTCCAGGGTTCAAAGGCTCTGTGCCACCCTGTTCAACCGAAAAATGGACATACTACTACGTGGGCCTCTGGGACTCCACGAGGTCGTTATGTCAAAAACTGCCAATTGAGCGATAGACAGACGCCGGAAAAGCTACTTTCTGAAGTCTTCACTTCGAATTTCCAAGGGGGGCATGTGATAGCCGAAGTGCTATCGCCCTGTTTACCAACCGACCACGGAAAAGAGAGAGCCAGACACCTGAGGCACACGACCTCGGTAGCTCGCCAATTCCAACTTCGGGAGCCAGCGCAGCGCCTCCTTCGGGAAGGTGACCTAACCAGCTTCGGGGGAGAAGGACCAATCACCCTCCGAGGGAGACCAGCCCCCGAAGACGGGGACACCGATGTTCCAGCCCAGCTCCGAGAAAAGGCTCCTCACCCCGAAAGTGAGACATCAACCAAAGGGACCTCGGTTGTACGGCAAGAGCTATTAAGGAGTCATTGACACTCTGTTCACATACATCTTCGACACGCCACCTTCAGATATGCTCCGAAACGCCATCGCAGTCTAATGTCCTGTCACGAAGGGCTATGATTCAGGGCCCGAGGAGCCTCCAGGTGGCTAGGGGCCCCCACGCTTAGAAGTACAAACACCATCCAACCACACACGTGCCATACACGTGTAAACATCTGAAGGGCTCACCCTATTCCTTTTATCAAAGAGAAATCATCACAGGAAAGGAGGGCTTTTTTGGCGAGAGAACAGAGAGAGAGGCCGGAGAACACGGGACGCCCTACTTCCTCCGCCTGAAAACTTTCCCTTCGCCTGAATGCTCTCCATCCGGCCCTCAGAAAGACACGCTAGGCAAGTGTTCCTTGTGCTTATTACTGAGTATCTCTCCTTCTTAAAGCCCTGACTTGGGCGTCGGAGGTTCCCCCACGGAAAACTACCCCGGGGTCCTCCTTACCCTTGTTTTCACAGTGTTTCAGACAGGTCTCCCTGAAGAATCACTGTGTCGGGCTCTCTCCCACACCGAAGGTACCTCCCATCCTCGCCTAACACGAGATCAAGAAGCTACTGACCATCACTTAAGGTGATCCACCCCATACGCCTTCCTTCTGGACCAACCTTTGCCTCCAGGACCCCCTACTGCCTTCACCACTGCACACAGTGGAGATGCTGGCTCCGCATCACTGGACCGCATCACTTGTGTACTGGACCGACCCACCATGAGAACACTACATGGATCGTTATATGAGTGTCATAAGAAATTATCATAGTGATCATGGTATATGTAGTCCTTTGACAAAAGATCATCAAGGTTCCGTACATGTGAGTCACATACTTTGATACTTTCCTTTGTTGCTCGTAACTGAGTGAACTTGAAGGAGATCATTGGGTATGTCACATATCATGGGAAGGGATTTGTATGATCAAGATGAGATTTGTCCCTCCTATGTAGCGGGAGTGATATCTTCGGTCCCCTTGATAAAGTAAGACTTAGAAAAATGCGTAGCCATGCTCGGATGAGTTGATAGACAATATAAATGTCATCAGTTTAAGTTGGTCTACTCGGTAATCAAGAAACCAAAGATTGAGCTATACGAGAGTGACACATTCCATGTCTCGTTCTTAGTCTTGATATCTTGGACAAAGGGACAATGGCATATATCAGTGATGATGATAAAGGTTTAGTTGAATCATCGACAATCTTGTCACTTGGGTAGCAATGATGTGTTGCTAGACACTGCTCATTGCTTATGATAAAAAATGTGATTTATGATTATTGCCAATGTGGTAAGAGCTTATTGGGTCATACACACAGAGCTATTTGGATCATTAGAGTGCATGGGCTAATTATTTGGGTTATGGTTTCACTTTAATTTTGTATTAATAATGGGCCCAAGAGTTGAGCCATTATTAAGCCTAAAATTAAAGCTTAATTGGATTAGGGCTTTGAAACCCATTAGGCCTAGAAATTGAGTCTCACTATAAATACAACTTTTAGAGAGAAATTCACAAGTCTCCTTGCCCTAGCCTCCCAAAAGGACAGCCACACTCTTCTCTTGCCATTCGACGCATTCTAGCACTGCGAGCGTAAGAGAAACGCATCTGCCGGGACGTGGTGGAAGCATGGTGATCCCGAGAGGCTCGTGTGGATACCATAAAGAGCCTGAAGACGTCAACTGTTCAGGTTTTGTGATTCAACTCTACCGTTGAGTGAGAGATCTCAATCGAAAATTAGGTATGAAAATTTTTGAACACCTGGTTTACCCCATTTAACTTGGATCCTAGAGGGTTTCGGTTAAATTCCACTGCACTATTTGGCTCTCAAAACCCAACAGTGCTATCAGAGCTACTGGTGAAACCCTAAATTAGGATTGAATATTGAATCGCATGATGTTATGTCATCAGTTGCTTTCGGCCATGATTAATTAGATTGATTCATGATGCATGAAACTGGAACTAGTAATGAACACATGACATATATGAAGAAACAAGACTAATTGGTTAATGATATTAACCCAAAATTGAATGGTATGAGATACCTATATGGATTAGGATTCTTCCAATAGTTGCAAAAACCATAGCTTTGTTCGGATTCGGCTTGTTCGAGCACCGAAAGTAAGGTATTTTTGGTGGCTCGAATGGAGGAGTCTCGGGTGCCTACTTGCTCGAAATAGAAGATCTTAGGCAAAGCAATTATAAGACAATTTTTTGCGCCAGGGGGGTGTTGCCCCCCTTGCAAGCCCCCGCAAGGGCAGCTCCCCTTAACCTCACTCGCTGACCGGCCAGCGGGACCGCTGTATGTAAAGCCCCACATAAATAAAACTAGTTAATCAACTCAAAAAAGTTGGCATGCATTTGTTGAATGAGATTTGGCATGTTATCCTAATTGATGGCTAAAGCATGGTGCATGGTTATAGCCCTTGATTGGTTGTACTTGTAAATACGGCCTACGAGTCGTGCCTTCTCTTGTTAGTCTCGTTGTACATTCTTTTCTCACCTTACTCCCCTCGAATGTAACTCAAGGTTTCTATTATTAATGTATTGGTACATTATGGGATCATCCAAGGTGGTATGTCTAAGGAGGTGACAACAAATGAGCAACCAAGAAAGGAAGAGAAGGAGCTCGTGAAGACCCTTTCTTTTCTTAGGCTTTTACGATATTCTCATTGGCTTGAGAATATCGCATAGTTTGGGCTATAACCATGTCACGTTTACTTTCTTGTAAGCATGATATGCATGTTTTATATTTGTATGTGATGCATGTATAAGACAACCAGAGATAACAAATTGGTGATATTAAAGGAAAAAATCCCTCAAACAAATATTAAGTCATTAAATGTGATGCCTTCCAAATGTTGGCACTCACCAAGACTTTAATCAACATTAGCTGGGTTTGCCAAAGCAAAGCACCTATGTTCCTCTTGGTAAGGCGCGATGGGATAATAGTGATATCCAAACTGGTAACTTTGGGTTTGACTTAACTAAGTCATCCTAATAAGATTAGGGACTTGGAGGCATAGAGTTGGACTTAAGTTCATGAGATGAGCTTGGACAAGTGTTGATTCACCCAACTATCAAAGAGTTGCATGAGATGTAATTGGCAAGGAGTTGCCTACCTAAATAGCTGTAACTTGAGAAAAAAGCCAAAGCTGATTCAGGTTATGGTCAAATATGGATCTTGGCCCACTACAATACCTTAGCACCGAGGTGTTCTGAAATAATATCGATGGTTATTATTTTGAGGAAAAATAGTGGGAGTATTATTTAATAAAAGTCCTTATTAAATGAATTAAAATACATGGCTCTTACACTGCATATTTACTGTTGTAGATAACTATGGCACAAAACACATTGACAGTTTCATTCTAATCAATCCTTGAGAAGGAAAAACTGAATGGGACCAAGTTTCTCAAATGGTACCGAAACTTGAGGATAGTCCTCAAGCAAGACAAAAAAGCTTACGTGCTAGAGCAGCCCATTCTGAATGAGCCTGCTGCCACTGCTCCAAGAGCTAAAAGGGATGCTCACAAGAGGCATTCTGATGATGCTTTGGATGTTGCATGCCTCAAGCTTATTACCATGGAATCTGAGCTTCAAAAGCAACATGAGAACATGGGGGCGTTCGATATGATCAAACATCTCAAAATGATTTTCCAAGAGCAAGCTAGGCATGAGACGTTTGAGACCTCTAAGGCATTATTTCAGTGCAAGATGTCTGAGGGAAGTCCCGTGGGTCCTCTTGTGCTGAAGATGATTGGGTACATAAGTTGGCTGTTGATGTAGTCTTGCAATCGTTGCTTAAAAGCTACAGTCAGTTTGTCATGAACTATAACATGAATGACCTTGAAAAGTCCTTCCCTGAATTGCTTAACATGTTGAGAACTGTTGAGTAAAACCTTAAAAAGGCTAAGCCCATTTTGATGGTTTGAAAGGGCAAGGGAAAGGGAAAAGCCAACAAGAAGAAGGATAAAGCTAATGGAAAGTCCAATGCTAATTCTTCTTCAGCTGCACTGAAACCAAGGCGTGGTATGACAAAGGAATGGGAGTGCTTCCATTGTAAGCAACCTAGACACTAGAAGCACAACTGTAAGCTCTATCTTGAAGAACTTGCTAAGAAAAAGGGAAGTAAGACTTCCACTTCAGGTATTTTTGTTATAGAGGCTAACTTTTCTACTTCCTCATCTTGGGTATTGGATACTGGATGTGGATCTCACATTTGTGAAAATGTGCAGGATCTAAGGAGAAGTAGAAGATTGGCCTGAGGTGAAGTGGACCTATGTGTTGGAAATGGTGCAAGGGCTGCTGCCTTAGCCGTAGGGACTTATGTTCTCACTTTACCTAGTGGATTAGTTTTAGAATTAGACAATTGCTACTTTGTGCCTACTATTAGTAGAAATTTGATTTCTGTTTCTTGTTTGGACAATAAAGGTTTTTCATTTATAATAAAGGACAAATGTTGTTCTATTTATTTGAATGGAATCTTTTATGGTAGTGCTCAACTTAGCAATGGGTTATATGTTCTGGACCTCGAAGATCCAATTTATAATGTGAATACCAAGAAGGTCATATTAAATGATTTGAACCCGACCTATCTCTGGCACTGTCGATTGGGCCATATAAACAAGACCCGCATATCCAAGCTCCATAAGGATGGATCCTCGGACTCATTTGATTTTGAATCATATGAGACATTTGAGTCATGTTTGTTGGGCAAGATGACAAAAGCCCCATTCACAGGGCAAAGTGAAAGGGCTAATGACTTACTAGGACTTATACATAGTGATGTATGTGGCCCTATGTCTACACATGCTAGAGGAGGTTTTCAATACTTCATTACTTTCACTGATAACTTTAGTAGATATGGCTATGAGTATCTCATGAGACACAAGCCAGAATCCTTTGAACAGTTCAAAGAATTCAATAATGAAGTAGGGAATCAACTCGGGAAGAGTATCAAAGTGCTTCGATCAGATCAAGCTGAAGAGTACTTGGATTAAGAATTCCTTGACTATCTGAAGGAGTGTGGTATAGTATGATAACTCACTCCACCAGGTATGCCTCAATGGAATGGTGTATTTGAAAGGAGAAATCAAGCTCTGTTCGACATGGTTTGCTCTATGATGAGTCAAGCTGACCTTCCAAACTCCTTTTGGGGACATGCTCTAGAGACAGCAGTTTTTACACTAAACCGAGTTCCATCTAAATTGGCTCAAAAGACACCATATTAGATATGGAGTGGGAAGCATCCCAGTTTGTCTTTTATGAAGATTTGGGACTGTGTCACTTATGTGAAACGTCAATCCTCTGACAAACTGGGCCCCAAATCTCAAAAATGCCTTTTTGTTGGGTATCCCAAAGAAACAAAGGGTTACTATTTCTACAATCCTTCTGAACAAAAAGTGCTTGTTGCTTGAACTGGTGTCTTCTTAAAGAAAGAGTTTATCTCTCAAGGAACTAGTGGGAGGAAAGTAGAACTTGAAGAAATTCAAGAACAACAAGGAGACATCGAACCTGAAATGGAACCTGAACAGACACCACAAGATGTTGTGGTTCAAGAGTCTGTTCCTGTAGCACAAAGCCCACGTAGGTCTGGTAGGATTTGGCGTGAGCCTAAGAGATATGGATTTCTCATGACCCACACTAGTGATGTGATGCTCATGGATCAGGATGAGCCCACAACCTACCAAGAACCTATGTCGGGGCCTGACTCTGAGAAGTGGGTAGTGGCCATGAAATTCGAGATGAAATCCATGTATGAAAACCAAGTATGGACATTGGTTGACCCACTTGAAGGGGTAAAATCGATAGGGTGCAAATGGGTTTTCAAGAAGAAAACTGACATGGATGGTAATATGATTACGAAATATGGCAAGTGGATGTCAAAACTGCATTCCTAAATGGAAAGCTACTTGAGGATGTGTACATGACACAACCTGAGGGTTTTGTCACTCCTGAGAATGCCAATAAAGTGTGCAAGTTGCAAAGGTCTATTTATGGACTGAAGCAAGCTTCTCGAAGTTGGAATCTTCATTTTGATGAAGCAATCAAAGAGTTTGGTTTTATCAAAAATGAAGATGAACCTTGTGTCTACAAGAAGGTTAGTGGGAGCGCTATTGTCTTCTTGGTGTTGTATGTAGATGACATATTAATGATCGGGAATGACATTCTTGAGCTACAGTCTGTGAAGACTTGGCTAGGGAAATGTTTCTTTATGAAGGACTTGGGTGAAGCAGCTTATGTGTCAGGCATCAAGATCTACAGAGATAAATCTAGAAAGCTTCTTGGCCTAAGTGAAAGTACATACATTGACAAGGTGCTAAAAAGGTTTAACATGGAAGATTCTAAGAAAGGATTCTTGCCCATGTTGCATGGTATAACTCTTTTTAGATCTCAGTGTCTGAGTACACCAGAGGAGAGAAAGCGCATAAGTAAGATTTGATATGCCTCAGTAATTGGATCTATCATGTATGCCATGATATATACACATCCCGATGTTTCATATGCTTTGACCATGATGAATAGGTACCAATCAAACCCTGGTGAGAGACATTGGATAGCTATTAATAACATTTTTAAGTGCTTTCGTAGGACTAAGGATGCATTCTTGGTCTTTGGAGGTGAAGATGAGCTCGTTGTAAGGTGTTACACCGATGCAAGCTTAAAATCCAATAAGGAAGATTTTAGATCGGAATTTGGTTATGTGTTTTGTATTGGTGGTGGTGCTGTGAGCTTAAAGAGTTCAAAGCAAGAGACAGTAGCTGACTCTACAACAGAATCTGAGTACATTGCCGCCTCTGATGCTGCAAAGGAGGCAGTTGGATCAAGAAGTTCATCACTAAACTTGGAGTGGTTCTAAGCATTGCCGACCAGATAGAGCTCTATTGTGACAACAATGGAGCAATTGCATAGGCTGAGGAACCTTGATCTCACCAGTGATCCAAACACATACGCCGACACTATCATCTCATTAGGGAGATCATCGAGAGAGGTGATGTAAGGATATGCAGGACTTCGACAGACAGCAACATTACTGATCCGCTGACAAAGCCCCTTACGCAGCAAAAGCATGATTGAAATTCTAGGTCCGTTGCTATTAGATACATGGATGATTGCCTTTAGTGCAAGTGGGAGATTGGTATCTTTTGAACCAATTTAGATGGAACTCGGTTTAGGGTAAAAGCGGTTGTCTCCAAAGCTTGTCCACAAAAGGAGTTTGGAGGCATCTCAATTTGTCTTTTATGAAGATTTGGGGTTGTGACGCATATGTGAAACGTAAATCTTCTGACAAACTAGGGCCTAAATCTCAAAAATGCCTTTTCGTTGGGTATCCCAAAGAAATAAAGGGTTATTATTTCTATAATCCTTCTGGGCAAAAATTGTTTGTTGCTCAAACTGGTGTCTTTTTAGAGAAAGAGTTTATCTCTAAAGGAACTAGTGGGAGGAAAGTAGAACTTGAAGAAATTCAAGAACAACAAGGAGACATCGAACCTGAAATGGAACCTGAACAGACACCACAAGATGTTGTAGTTCAAGAGTCTGTTCCTGTAGCACAGAGCCTACGTAGGTCTGGTAGGATTCGGTGTGAGCCTGAGAGATATGGATTTCTCATCACTCACACTGGTGATGTGGTGCTCATGGATCAAGATGAGCCAACAACCTACCAACAAGCTATGTCGGGGCCTGACTCTGAGAAGTGGCTAGTGGCCATGAAATCCGAGATGGAATCCATGCATGAAAACCAAGTATGGACTTTGGTTGACCCACATGAAAGGGTCAAATCCATAGGGTGCAAATGGGTTTTCAAGAAGAAAACAGACATGGATGGTAACGTGATTACCTTTAACAAACAATTGGTTACAAAAGGTTTCAAGTAAATTAATGGTATTGACTATGATGAAACTTTTTCACCGGTTGCTATGTTTAAATCCATCCAAATTTTGTTCACTATTGCTGCACACTATGATTATGAAATATGGCAAATGGATGTCAAGACCACATTCCTAAATGGAAAGCTACTTGAGGATGTGTACATGACACAACCTGAGGGTTTTGTCACTCCTGAGAATGCCAATAAAGTGTGCAAGTTGCAAAGGTCTATTTATGGACTGAAGCAAGCTTCTCGAAGTTGGAATCTTCATTTTGATGAAGCAATCAAAGAGTTTGGTTTTATAAAAAATGAAGATGAACCTTGTGTCTACAAGAAGGTTAGTGGGAGTGCTATTGTCTTCTTGGTGTTGTATGTAGATGACATACTACTCATCGGGAATGACATTCCTGAGCTACAGTCTGTGAAGACTTTGTTAGTGTTGTGCCCAAAAGCCAATCATGAGATGATTGTATTTTTGCACATTAAGTCATGATATTTTATTAAGGCATTGATCCAACAATTATGTTCGTTGTTTTGTTTCTACGTAACGTAGTAAACATAATTGTAACCCTAGAATAATGATATTCTTACATGTCCCTGGACGAGTATTATTGTGGAGCGGGTTGCAATAATACATAGTGACTAGGATATGTGGAGACTAATATGAGATATGTAGTCTACATTTGGGTACCAGTTGGATAACTTTTGTACTGGACTGACCCACCAAGAGAACACTACATGGATCGTTAGATGAGTGTCATAAGTGATTCTCATAGTGATCATGGTATATGTAGTCCTTCGACCTAAGATCATCAAGGTTCCCTACATGTGAGTCACATACTTTGATACTTTCCTTTGTTGCTCGTAACTGAGTGAACTTGAAGGAGGTCATTGGGTATGCCACATATCATGCGGAGGGATTTGTATGATCAAGATGGGATTTGTCCCTCCTATGTAACGGGAGTGATATCTTCAGGCCCCTTGATAGAGTAAGACTTAGAAAAATGCATGGCCATGCTCGGATGAGTTGATATACGATATCAATGTCATCAGTTTAAGTTGGTCTACTCAGTAATCAAGAAACCAAAGATTGGGCTATACGAGAGTGACACATTCCATGTCTCGTGCTTAGTCTTGATATCTTGGACAAAGGGACAATGGCATATATCGGTGATGATCATAAAGGTTTAGTCGAATCATCGACAATCTTGTCACTTGGGTAGCAATGATGTGTTGCTAGACACCGCTCATTGCTTATGATCATAAATGTGATTTATGATCATTGCCAATGTGGTAAGAGCCTATTGGGTCGCACACATAGAGCTATTTGGATCATTAGAGTGCATGGGCTAATAATTTGGGTTTTGGTTTCACAATAATTTCGTATTAATAATGGGCCTAATAGTTGAGCCATTATTAAGCCCGAAATTAAAGCCTAATTGGATTAGGGCTTTGAAACCCATTAGGCCTGGAAGTTGAGTCTCACTATAAATACAACTTCTAGTGAGAAATTCGCAGGTCTCCTTGCCCTAGCCTTCCAAAAAGGACAGCCGCACTCTTCTCTTGCAATTCCTTGGAGGACGCAAGCTAGCACTGCGAGCGCAAGAGAAACGCATCTGCCGGGATGCGGTGGAAGTGTGGTGATCCTGAGAGGCTCGTGTGGATACCATAGAGAGCTTGAACACGTCAACTGTTCAAGTTTTGTGATTCGACTCTACAGTTGAGTGAGAGATCTCAACCGAAAATTAGGTATGAAAATTTTCAAACACCCGGTTTACCCCGTTTCACTTGGATCCTGGAGGGTTTCGGTTAAATTCCGCTGCGCTGTTTGGCTCCCGAAACCCAACAGTGGTATCAAAGCTACTGGTGAAACCCTAAATCGGGATTGATGTTGAATCGCATGATGTTATGTGTTCGGTTGCTTTTCGGCCATGATGAATTAGATTGATTCATGATGCATGAAACCAGAACTCGTAATGAACATATGACATATATGAAGAAACGACACTAATTGGTTAATGAGATTAACCCAAAATTGAATGGTATGAGATACCAATATGGATTAGGATTCTTGTAATAGTTAAAAAACCTAGCTTTGTTCGGATTCGGCCTGTTCGGGCACCGAAAGTAAGGTATTTTTCGTGGCTCGAATGGAGGAGTCTCGGGTGCCTACTTGCTCGAAATAGAAGATTTCGGGCTAAGAAATTGTAAGACAATTTTTTTGCACCGGGGGGCGTTGCCCCCCACGCCCCCCTGCAAAGGCGGCTCCCCTTGACCCCGTCCGCTGACCGGCCAGCGGGACTATGGGAAGCGCCACATAAATAAACGCTGACCGGCCAGCGGGACTATGGGAAGCGCCACATAAATAAACTCTGGTTAATCAACACACAAAAATTGGCATGCATCTTTGTTGAATGAGATTTGACATGATATGATGATTGGTGTTTGAAGCATGGTGCATGGTTATAACCCTTGATTGGTTGTACTTGTAAATATGGCCTGCGAGTTGTTCCTTCTTCTGTTACTCTCATTGTACATTCTCTTCTCACCTTACTCCCCTCAAATGTAACTCGAGGTTTCTATTATTGATGTAATGGTGCATTATGGGATCATCCAAGTTGGTATGTCCAAGGATCATCCAAGGTGGTATGTCCAAGGAGGTGACAACAAAAGGGCAACCAAGAAAGGAAGAGAAGGAGCTTGTGAAGACTCTTTTCTTTTCTTAGGCTTTTATGATATTCTCATTGGCTTGAGAATATCACATAGTTTGGGCTATAACCATGTCACGTTTATTTTCTTGTAAGCATGAGATGCATGTTTTATATTTGTATGTGATGCATGTATAAAACAACCGGAGATAACAAATTGGTGAGATCAAAAGAAAAATCCCTCAAACAAATATTAAGTCATTAAATGTGATGCCTTCCAGATGTTGGCACTCGTCAAGACTTTGATCCACATTAGGTGGGTTTGCCAAAGCAAAGCACCTATGTTCTTCTTGGTGAGACGCGATGGGATAATAGTGATATCCAAACTGCTAACTTTGGGTTCGACTTAACTAAGTCATCCTAATAGGATTAGGGACTTAGAGGCCTAGAGTTGGGCGTAAGCTCATGAGATGAGCTTGGACAAGTGTTGTTCACCCAACTATCCAAGAGTTGCATAAGATGCAATTGGCAAGGAGTTGCCTACCTAAATAACTGTAACTTGAGAGAAAAGCCAAAGCTGACTCAGGTTGTTCAAATATGGATCTTGGCCCACTAGAATACCTAAGCACCGAGGTGTTCTGAAATAATATCGAGGATTATTATTTTGAGGAAAATAGTGGGAGTATCGTTTAATAAAAGTCCTTATTAAATGAATTAAAATACATGACTCTTACACTGCATATTTACTGTTGTAAATAACCATGGCACAAAACACATCGACACTTTCGTTGCGATCGATCCTTGAGAAGGAAAAACTGAATGGGACCAACTTTCTCAAATGGTACCGAAACTTGAGGATAGTCCTCAAGAAATAGAGAAAGGCTTATGTCCTAGAGTAGCCCATGGCGTGGAGCCTCATCGTTTATAGTCATGGTGACTGGTGGAGAGACTTCTGGGAGGAAGAACGCCTGGAGGATGGATCGCCCAAGGGAGTGTGCCTGAAAGCTCAGAAACAAAGGGTTAGGAGGCCCCCGGAGTGTTTTTCCGGGGGGGGGAGCCTCCGACGCCCAAGTCAGTGGTTGGCTGAGAAAAAGGCAAAGGTAATAGCACACAGGGCTGAAGAGTCTTGCCTGGTAATTTTCTCAGAGTGTGGGAGCAGTGTTTTGCCAACCAACCTCCTGCCAAGTATTAATTCCTGGTATTTATAGGAGTGCCTAGCCCGTTCAGATCACGACACGTGTTCGGTCGGATGTTCCTGAATTTCTGGGCGTAGGAGACAGATAGCTGGTAGCAGGTTGCCTTGAGCCATGTGCTGAGATGGGCCATGATGTGATTCTGATGGCGTCCGTGTGTCAGAGCGCCTTTTGAGGCGGCTTGTGACGTCTGTGAAAGGACGTGTCAGAGGCTTCCTTAAATGCTTTCATAAATGCTCCTGCCGTACTCCCGAGGTCCCTGGGTGAGGTCGTCCTTTGGTACGGACAGAGCCTCTTCGGGAAACAAGCCCTCAGTTTGGGGGTTCCCAGTTTCAGGGAGTTTCGCCTTCGGGGATATCATGTTCGGCTCGCTATGTCTGGTGCCACTTTCCGAAGGCGATCTGTTCACAACCTTGGGGGGGCAAGTAGTATCCTTGGGTTTTCCTGGCGTGCCGGGCTCGGAGCTCTTCGGCTATCTCCCGAGGTGCATGATCACACCTTTTCTCGGGTAGCGCCAGCTTCTTCTGGCCATTCTTGTGGCAGGGAGTTCGGCCAGATAGAGGCGATAGCGTTTGGGTATCACATGGCCCCCTTTGGAAAGCCAAAGTGAAGACTTCGATTTTGCATCTCTTTCCTAGGTTGTTTATGGGAGTCTCTTTGGAAGCTCAACCTGTTCCGAGGATGCGCCTTTTGCCCGAAGATCATGGGCTCTTCGGCCTTGGCCTGTTCTTTGGTGTCTTCGAGGCGGAGCCTGTGCCGAAGATACACCTCATGCCCGAAGGTCATGGGCTGTTCGGCCATAGCCTGTCTCTTGGTGTCCTTGAGTTGGCCTGCTCTTTGTTTCTGCAGGTCTGTTTGGCCAAGCGTGTCAGTCTGAGCGGCGCGTCCCAGTTTTCCAGGGATGTCAGAAGACGTGTCCCTCATTTTTGCGCAGCGGTTGACACGTGGCACTTTGCCATTGGAGGAGAGTCGAGTCGGTTACAGAGGGCACGCCTTTTCAGGTGCAGAGAGCAGTTACGGCGGCGGTTCGCCTCCAAAGGGTACTTATGATGATGTTTCGGTTACTCACCTCTGGCTTATAAATAGCCCATTCCATCATAAGTTCCTTTTGCTTTTTCTTCTGCTCTTTTCTCTGCTTTGCCCCTGTTCTTGCACTTTCTTGCTTTCTGTGGCGGAGCTACCTTAATCAGAGCTTTTTTCCAGCCAACTTTCACGACGGCGTCCTCAAATTTTGGCAAATCTTTCGAGAGTTGTTTTCCGTTTTTCCCGAGCGTGATGGCTCAAGGGACTTCGGAAAATTGTCTCTGTGCTTATTTCGGCGAGTACTTCTACGACATTCTTGTTTCCCATCTTTCCCGAGCATGATGGCTCAAGGGACTTCAGAAAACTGCCTCTGCGAGATTTATCCATCTTTTCCCGAGCGTGATGGCTCAAGGGACTCTGGAAGGTCAATATGCGCTTTATTACGGCGAGCATCTTCGTGGAATTCTGCTTTGCATAATTTTGGATACTTAAGAACTTTCCTTAAGAGCATTCTGCCAATTCCTCCGCTTCATCTTAGGCATAGAATTTTTTCAAGGCGTCTGAGTGCCAAGTATTTTTCAATTCTACGCCTTCGGCGTCGCCAAGTTTGTACACGCTTTTTCGTACTTCGGCGAGAACCAAATAAGGTCCTTCCCAGTTTGCTTGAAGTACTCCGTGGGACGGCCTTCGGGGTGCAAAGTTAGCCTTTCGGAGAACGAGGTCTCCCTTCTTGATTTCTTTTGGCCTCGCCTGTAAGTTTACAGCCGCGGCCACTCTTTGCTGATCTTCTCAGCTCGGTTATTTCTCTGTGTTCACCGACGAGGTCGAGCTTGGTTCTGAGGCCGAGGTCATTTCCACCTTCATCAAATATTTGCACCCGTATTGATGGTTTGACTATCTCGACTGGGATAATGGCCTCTGTCCCGAAGACTAGTGAAAAGGGAGTTTCCCCTGTGGCCTTTCGAGGCGTCATTCGGTAGCTCCACAATACGCTTTGGAGTTCTCCTGGCCATTTCCCTTTTGCTTCTCCCAGTCTCTTTTTCAGGCCATCTTTTATGGTCCTGTTCGATACTTCCACCTGCCCGTTACTTTAGGGGTGAGCTACTGGGGCGAAGTGCATCTTTATTCCGAGGTCGCTGATAAATTCCTGGAATCCTTTGTCTATGAATTGGGATCCATTATCAGCTACTAGTACCCTCGGTATGCCAAATCTGCATACAATGTTCTTCCATACGAACTTCTGTACTTTTTTTGCCGAGATAGTTGCCAACGGTTCTGCCTCGACCCATTTAGAGAAATAGTCCACTGCTACAACGCAGAATTTCACGCCTCCGGGTGCTGTGGGGAGTGGCCCAATATGGTCTATACCCAGACTGCGAAGGGCCAAGGATAGTCAGCCGAACTTACCGTTTCCGAGGGTGCTCTCTGGATGTTCGCGTGTCTCTGGCAGCTACCACATTTCCGGACGAACTGTCTTGCGTCCTTTCTCAGGGTAGGCCAAAAGTATCATTGGCGAAGTATCACTGTTGCAAGGGCATCAGTTCCGATATGTGAGCCACACATGCCTTCGTGGACCTCTTCAAGGATCATTTCAGTATCCTCTTCAGCCACGCATCTCTGCAGCGGGTTTGCATATCCCTGCCGGTATAACTCTTCATCAATCAGGAAGAATCGCCCGGAGTGTCTTCGCAATCTCGCAGCGTCGCCGGGGTCTTCGGGGAGCATATTTTCTGCGAGGTATCTCTTTATGGGATCTTTCCATCCTTTTCCCGAGGTCGCTATGCTCAGCACTGAGATGCTCGAATGGTCTAGCACCTCGGTGTATGTTTTTGACTTCGCCAAGCAATCCGCCTCAGTGTTATTCCGCCGAGGTACATTTTCGATCCGTACGGCGTCAAACTCTTGGATGAGCTTTGCTACCAGCTCGTGGTATTTTGCCAAGATTGGGTCCTTCGCCCCATAATCTCCTGCCGTCTGCCGAACTACCAGCTGGGAATCGCTGTGAGCTTTTAAGTTTCTCACGCCAATCCTTCTGGCCAAGCGTAATCCCGCTATGAGGGCTTCATACTCAGCCACATTGTTTGTGACGCTGAAGCTGAACTTGATAGCCTTCATTACCTCCAGGCCTTCGGGTCCTCTGATAACTATTCCAGCTCCCTGGTGTTCGGAACCCGAGGCTCCGTCAACATGCAAGGTCCATTCTGGCTCACCCTCGTTCGGATCTTGGTGGCTGTCCTCAGTGGTGGGTATTTCGGCGATAAAATCTGCCAGTGCTTGGGCCTTTATGGCCTTCCGAGGCTCATATATGATTTCGTGCTCGCCAAGCTCTATGCACCACTTGGAGAGCCTTCCCGAATGATCAACTTTCTTCATAACATCCCGTAGTGGTAGACTACTTCGGACGATGATGGGGTGAGCCTGAAAGTACAGTTGCAGCCTTCTTCCTGCAAGCACCAAGGCGTATATAGCTTTTTGAAGCAAAGGGTAACTGATTTCGGCGCCATGCAGGGACTTGCTGACGTAATAGACTGGCCATTGCTTTGGGCCTTCTTCTTTCACGAGGACCGAGCTTACAGCTTTCTCCGTGACAGCGAGGTACAATACGAGTGGCTCTCCCTCCCGAGGTTGTCGTAGAGTCGGCAGGCTGGCCAGGTAGACTTTGAGTTCTTCCCAGGCCTTTTGGCAATCTTCATCCCAAGGATGATCATTCCTTCTGAGGTCGCCTTCCCTTTTTGCTGCCTTTGTTAGGACTTTGAAGAAAGGTCGGCACCGATCTCCGTACCTAGAAATAAACCTGGTTAGGGAGGTTATTCTTCCGGTGAGCCTTTGCACGTCTTTGACCGTGGCAGGAGTTCAGAATTCAAGCAGAGCCTTAATCTTCTCGGGGTTAGTGTCAATGCCTCTTTCGGATACCATGTACCCAAGGAAATTTCCCGAGGTTACCCCGAAGATGCACTTTTCAGGATTGAGCCGAATCCCAAAGGCTCTGAGCTTTTGGAAGGTTTCCTCTAAATCTGCAACGTGGTAGCCAGGCAGCTTGCTCTTGACTACCATATCATCAACATATACCTCCATGTTTCTTCCCATTTGGTCCTTAAAGACCTTGTTCATCAACCTTTGGTAGGTGGCTCCTGCATTCTTGAGCCCGAAGGGCATCCTGATATAGCAGTATGTTCCTCCCTCGGTGATGAAGGCAGTTTTTTTCTTCATCTTCGGGGTCCATCCTTATTTGATGGTAGCCACTGAAGGCGTCTAGGAAACTTAGGAGCCCATATTCCGCAGTTGAATCTACCAGCTGATCTATTGGCGGCAGAGGGTATGAGTCTTTCGGGCAAGCATCGTTCAAATTTCTGAAATCGATGCACATCCGGAGTTTGCTGCTACCTTCTTTTGTGGCGATGACCACGTTGCTTAACCATTCGGGGTACTTCACTTCCCTGATAACTTTGGCTTCCAACAGCCGCTGGACTTCGGTTTTGACAAAGTTGCCCTTATGGGCTGAGATGCTTCGTTTCTTTTGCCGGACAGGCCTTGCTTCCGGGCTTACTTTGAGGCTGTGCTGTATTATGCCAGGGTTCACCCCCGGCATATCTTTTGGCGAGTAGGCAAACAGATCTTTATTTTCCAGCAGAAAGGATACAAGTTTTTCCTTGTCACCTTCGGCCAAGCTCTTCCCTATTCGGGTAGATTGTCCTGGGACAAGATCTACTGCTTCCGTTTCTGCCTTTGCGGGATCTTCTCCTTTGCCTTTCTCCTGCGCCTTTGCCTCCACCGTTTGTGTAGAGTTGTTTGCCGGAGCCTTTCGTGCTTTCACAAACACATTTCTTACCTCGGCCTGGTCTATGAAGATCTCTGCATCTCCATCCTTGGTGGCGAATGTGACAGTCAAGTACTTCACATCAGGGCGAATGTGCAGGTTTCCCTGTGTCTGCCTTCCAAGGATGGCGTTGTACGAGGACGGGACGTCCATGACGATGAACCTCGCCATTGTGGAGGCGTACAACTCAGCTGCTCCGTCTACCGAAGTCCCTTTCATCATCAGTGGGAGGTCGATCCATCCGAGGATGGGTAGTTCGGATGGCCCAACGCCGAAGGTGGGCATGGTGACAGGCTTAAGCTCGCTGCTGGAGATGCCCAAGTTCGGCAGTAAGTGCGAGAATAGGACGTCAGCATTTGATCCATCATCAAGTAGCACCCTTTTGACGTCCCAGTTCCCTATCCTCGCCGTTATCAGCAGCGGATCGTCGTGGGGGAAGACGACGGTGGATCCATCTTTGCGGGCCAGTTTCTTCGCTGGTCTTTGATATTCCATGACCGCAATCTCTCTGGCTTTCCGCTTTCTTTCCGAGGATGGGAGCCCCGTGGTGATTGTTTGTATAACCCCTGCCGGAGGTGGAGGGCGCCTTTTTGGACTTCGGTTTCTCCGCCTGTCGGAGTCGTAGTCCTCATCTTCGGCCCTTCCTTCCTCCTTTTTTCTGCCTTTTGGGGAGGGCATCCACAGGTATTTGCGAAGTTGGCCCTGTTTTATCAGCGACTCTATGTACTTCTTCAGCTGGAAGCAGTCTTCGGTGTCATGACCGTGGTCGCGATGAAACTGGCAGAACTTCTTTGCATTCTTCTTATTATCGGCGGTCATGGCCCTTGGCCGCCGAATCTGCGTCCCTTGCCTTTCCAGCGCCATGAGGATGTTGGTCCGTGTGGTGCTCAGGGGCGTGAAACTTTGAGGCTTCCTTCCCCGCATCCTCCGAGATCGTCCTGCCTGTTCGGTAGGATTACGGGCTTGCTGATTGGACCCTTCGGCGCGGTGGTTGTCTGACTTTGGCCCAGCCATTCTCAGCTCCTCGGCTGTCATGTGCTGTTCGGCCCTTCGGTAAAATTCTCCGAGGGTGTCCGGGGGGTCCTTTGAGAACTCGTAGAACAGCTGTGAGTCCCGCCGAAGGCCCCGTGTCATGGCAAGAATGCGGATTTCGGGCCGAAAGTCTGGGACGCTCAGGGCTTCCCTGTTGAACCTTTCGACATAGTCTCGGATGGTCTCTCCGTTTCTCTGCTCTATGTCGAACATCTGGACAGGCATCTTTGCAGTCGGCCTGCTCCCGATGAATTGCTGCGTAAAGGCCGTGGACAACTCCTGGAACTCAGTGATGGTCCCTGGAGGCAATGAATTGTACCACGCAGTTGCTGGCCCTGTGAGGGTGACTTCAAAGCATTTGCACATGGTAGCGTCATCAGCACCGTGCATTATCATGCTGCGTCTGTATTTCATCAGATGGGCCTGTGGATCAGTGCGGCCATCATATATCTCCAGCCGAGGCACTCTGAAGTCACCTGGCATGGCTGCTTCAGCAACGGCACGAGTGAAAGGGGAGTCATCTTCGCAGAAGGTCCCCGAGAGTCTGGCCCAGACAGGTTTTCTGGCCATTTGCTTCTCCACTCTATCTAGCCGTGCTAGTATCCTCTCCATAAGCACTGTGGTACTCGGCCCTCCTTCGGGGAAGGGAGACTGCCGGCGCCTCTTCGGGGAGCGAGTTCGGCGCTGAGGGGACGGGGACCTCGCCTCAGCCGACGAACTTCTTCGCTGCAAAACCCTTGGTCGCTCAGACCTCTTTCGTCCCACAGGCTGTTTCCCGATGGGCATATTTTCCGTGGACGATTCTTCGCGCGGATCTCCACTTCCCGAGCTGCAATGAGTAGACTTGGGGCTTTTCTCCCGAGGGCGTGTTGGTGAGGGGGGGCTCTGGGCCTGTGTTTGCTGCGGCCATCTCCGGTCGATTTGCTGGGTCATTTCAGCCACGACCGAACGTTGGAAGTCCCTCAGGAAACTCATGGTGATTACCAGAGGGCGGTCTTCCTCAGGCATAGAAGTCTCTGGGAGTGTTTGCTCAGCAGCCGGTTGTGTCTCAGGCGCGGACTGGGACTTTGGGAGCCCCTTGTCCTTAGAACGCCGAGTTTCAACGACGGCGATCTCAGAGCGGGTTCCCACAGACGGCGCCAAATGATGGCGTGGAGCCTCATCGTTTATAGTCATGGTGACTGGTGGAGAGACTTCTGGGAGGAAGAACGCCTGGAGGATGGATCGCCCAAGGGAGTGTGCCTGAAAGCTCAGAAACAAAGGGTTAGGAGGCCCCCGGAGTGTTTTTCCGGGGGGGGAGCCTCCGACGCCCAAGTCAGTGGTTGGCTGAGAAAAAGGCAAAGGTAATAGCACACAGGGCTGAAGAGTCTTGCCTGGTAATTTTCTCAGAGTGTGGGAGCAGTGTTTTGCCAACCAACCTCCTGCCAAGTATTAATTCCTGGTATTTATAGGAGTGCCTAGCCCGTTCAGATCGCGACACGTGTTCGGTCGGATGTTCCTGAATTTCTGGGCGTAGGAGACAGATAGCTGGTAGCAGGTTGCCTTGAGCCATGTGCTGAGATGGGCCATGATGTGATTCTGATGGCGTCCGTGTGTCAGAGCGCCTTTTGAGGCGGCTTGTGACGTCTGTGAAAGGACGTGTCAGAGGCTTCCTTAAATGCTTCCATAAATGCTCCTGCCGTACTCCCGAGGTCCCTGGGTGAGGTCGTCCTTTGGTACGGACAGAGCCTCTTCGGGAAACAAGCCCTCAGTTCGGGGGTTCCCAGTTTCAGGGAGTTCCGCCTTCGGGGATATCATGTTCGGCTCGCTATGTCTGGTGCCGCTTTTTCGAAGGCGATCTGTTCACAACCTTGGGGGGGCAAGTAGTATCCTCGGGTTTTCCTGGTGTGCCGGGCTCGGAGCTCTTCGGCTATCTCCCGAGGTGCATGATCACACCTTTTCTCGGGTAGCGCCAGCTTCTTCTGGCCATTCTTGTGGCAGGGAGTTCGGCCAGATAGAGGCGATAGCGTTTGGCTATCAGTTCACCCAACTATCCAAGGGTTGCATAAGATGCAATTGGCAAGGAGTTGCCTACCTAAATAACTGTAACTTGAGAGAAAAGCCAAAGCTGACTCAGGTTGTTCAAATATGGATCTTGGCCCACTAGAATACCTTAGCACCGAGGTGTTCTGAAATAATATCGAGGATTATTATTTTGAGGAAAATAGTGGGAGTATCGTTTAATAAAAGTCCTTATTAAATGAATTAAAATACATGACTCTTACACTGCATATTTACTGTTGTAGATAACCATGGCACAAAACACATCGACACTTTCGTTGCGATCGATCCTTGAGAAGGAAAAACTGAATGGGACCAACTTTCTCAAATGGTACCGAAACTTGAGGATAGTCCTCAAACAAGAGAGAAAGGCTTATGTCCTAGAGCAGCCCATTCCGAATGAGCCTGCTGCCACTGCTCCAAGAGCTGAAAGGGATGCTCACAAGAGGCATTCTGATGATGCTTTGGATGTTGCATGCCTCATGCTTATTACCATGGAATTTGAGCTTCAGAAGCAACATGAGAACATGGGGGCGTTCGATATGATCGAACATCTCAAAATGCTTTTCCAAGAGCAAGCTAGGCATGAGAGGTTTGAGACCTCTAAGGCATTGTTTCAGTGCAAGATGTCTGAGGGAAGTCCCGTGGGTCCTCATGTGCTCAAGATGATTGGGTACATTGAGAATCTTGAGAATTTGGGATTTGCTCTTCAGAAAAAGTTGGCTATTGATGTAGTCTTGCAATCATTGCCTGAAAGCTGCAGTCAGTTCGTCATGAACTATAACATGAACGACCTTGACAAGTCCCTCCCTGAATTGCTCAACATATTGAAAACTGCTGAGCAAAACCTTAAGAAGCCTAAGCCCATTTCGATGGTTCAAAAGGGCAAGGGAAAAGGAAAAGCCAACAAGAAGAAGGATAAAGCTAATGGAAAGTCCAATGGTAATTCTTCTTCAGTTACATTGAAACCAAAGGGTGATGTGGCAAAGAAAGGGGAGTGCTTCCATTGTAAGCAACCTAGACACTGGAAGCGCAACTGCAAGCTCTATCTTGAAGAACTTGCTAAGGAAAAGGGAAGTGAGACTTCCACTTTAGGTACTTTTTTTTTAGAGGCTAACTTTTCTACTTCCTCATCTTGGGTATTGGATACTGGATGTGGATCTCACATTTGTGCAAATGTGTAGGATCTAAGTAGAAGTAGAATATGGGCCTGAGGTGAAGTGCACCTACGTGTTGGAAATGGAGCAAGGGTTGCTGCCTTAGCCATAGGTGTTGGGTTTCGGGAGCCAAACAGCGCAGCGGAATTTAACCGAAACCCTCCAGGATCCAAGTGAAAATGGGTAAACTGGGTGTTCGAAAATTTTCATACCTAATTTTGGATTGAGATCTCTCACTCAACTGTAGAGTCGAATCACAAAACCTGAACAGTTGACGTGTTCAGGCTGTCTATGGTATCCACATGAGCCTCTCGGGATCACCACGCTTCCACCATGTCCCGGTAGATGCGTTTCTCTTGCGCTCGCAGTGCTACCTTGCGTCCTCCAAGGAATTGCAAGAGAAGAGTGCGGCTGTCCTTTTTGGAGGCTAGGGCAAGGAGACCTGCGAATTTCTCACTTAAAAGTTGTATTTATAGTGAGACTCAACTTCCAGGCCTAATAGGTTTCAAAGCCCTAATCCAATTAGGATTTAATTTCGGGCTTAATAATGGCTCAACTTTTGGGCCCATTATTAATACGAAATTAAAGTGAAACCATAACCCAAATAATTAGCCCATGCACTCTAATGATCCAAAATGCTCTATGTGTGCAACCCAATAGGCTCTTATCACGTTGGCAATGATCATAAATCACATTTATGATCATAAGCAATGAGCGGTGTCTAGCAACACATCATTGCTACCCAAGTGACAAGATTGTCGATGATTCGACTATACCTTTATGATCATCACCGATATATGCCATTGTCCCTTTGTCCAAGATATCAAGACTAAGCACGAGACATGGAATGTGTCACTCTCGTATAGCCCAATCTTTGGTTTCTTGATTACCGAGTAGACTAACTTAAACTGATGACATTGATATCGTATATCAACTCATCCGAGCATGGCCATGCATTTTCTAAGTCTCACTCTATCAAGGGGCCCGAAGATATCACTCCCGTTACATAGGAGGGACAAATCCCATCTTGATCATACAAATCCCTCCGCATGATATGTGACATACCCAATGACCTCCTTCAAGTTCACTCAGTTACGAGCAACAAAGGAAAGTATCAAAGTATGTGACTCACATGTAGGGAACCTTGATGATCTTAGGTCGAAGGACTACATATACCCTGATCACTATGGGAATCACTTATGACACTCATATAACGATCCATGTAGTGTTCTCATGGTGGGTCGGTCCAGTACACAAGTTCTCCAACTTGTACCCATATGTAGACTACATATCTCATATTAGTCTCCACATATGCTAGTCGTTATGTATTATTGCAACCCGCTCCACAATAATACTAGACCAGGGACTTTTAAGAATATCATTATTCTAGGGTTACAATTATGTTTGTTAAGTTACGCAGGAACAAAACAACAAACATAATTGCTGGATTAATGCCTTAATAAAATATCATGACTCAATGTGCAAAAATACAATCATCTCATGACTGGCTTTTGGGCACAACACTAACAATAGGGACTTATGTTCTCACTTTACTTACTGGATTAGTTTTAGAATTAGATAGTTGCTACTTTGTGCCTACTATTAGTAGAAATTTGATTTATATTTCTTGTTTGGACAAGAAAGGTTTTTCATTTATAATAAAGGACAAATGTTGTTCTATTTATTTGAATGAAACCTTTTATGGTAGTGCTCAACTTAGCAATGGGTTGCATGTTCTAGACCTCGAAGATCCAATACTGTGAATTTGCTTGAAACCTTTTGCAACCAATCATCCATTAAAGGTAATCACATTACCATCCATGTCAGTTTTCTTCTTGCAAACCCATTTGCACCCTATGGGTTTTACCCCTTTAGGTGGGTCAACCAAAGTCCATACTTGGTTTTCATACATGGATTCCATCTCGGATTTCATGGCCACTAGTCACTTCTCAGAGTTAGGCCCCGACATAGCTTGTTGGTAGGTTGTGGGCTCACCCTGATCCATGAGCGTCACATCACCAATGTGAGTCACAAGAAATCCATATCTCTCAGGCTCACGCCAAATCCTACCAGACCTACGTGGGCTCTGTTGTAATGCCCGAAAAAATCCAAACTGATTAGGTCCCGGGGTAAGTGGATTGGGAGCCAAAGAATTTTCCTAATTTGGGAATTTAGCTCAATTAATGTGAGGGGACATTAAATTAAGTGTTAAGGATTCATGAAATTAAGCTTGGCTTAGGCCAAGAAAAATAATGGTGAAAATGGTGGATTTCGAAGATGAAGGACTCAATTGAACAAAGGAATTGTTGTAAGTTGGGCTCAATTGCCCAAATTCAAAAGATTGGAGGACTAAGTGGGGAATTGACCCATTTTCATGGCCTTGGATGCCATGGCCAGCCATGTCCATTCAAAATAATATATTTTATGCCACCTCCACCTCCACCCACACCTCCACTCACCTTTGTCCCCCCACCTTCACCACTTCATCATTTAACTTCACCAACTCTTCCAATTTGTCCCCCCACTTTGTCTCCCACTTCCCATTTGAATTATTACTCCACTAAGGTATTATTCCCACCCATTTTGGACACCCATAACCGGACATACACTCCCCCATTCAACAAAATACATTTCTTCACTCATCTCACCTCATTCAAGCCATTTCACTCTCTTTCTTCAATCTCTCTCTACAAACTCTCTCTCCCTTCTCTCTAGTTTTGGCCAACACTTGTTCTTCTCTCCAAGAACATTTCTAACTCTTTTCCTTCCTCCAAAAAAATTCTGCCATCACTAGAAATCACCCTTCCATAAATTAAAACCAAGTGTTCTTGGTGGAATTCATGCTCTAAACACCCAAAAAAGCAAGAATCAAGTAAAAGATTCAAAGAAAACCAAGGAGAGAAATTCGGCCATCTTCATTTCTTGGAGGTTTTGAACTCTTCTCAAGGAGTTCTTTGTGTATATGAGCTTCTAAGCTCATTGGGATGAAGAATCAAGAAGAAAGTCCGAAGAACATCAAGCACACAAAATTCGGTCTCACCTCCTAGTCGAGGTTTCGTAAGTGTGAACCAAGTATTCTTGGTATTTTGATTTCTTTAAGATAATTACCAAGTGTTCTTGGTATTTTATGGATTACTAATTTATTTGGCCATTTTGGTTCTTGTGCTAGAAAATCATTTCTAGAACCAACAAGCGAGGAAATCGAAGGAAAACAAGCTTCTAAGAAGCTTTCGGTATTGGTAAGGATTCCTATACTCTTTGAGTATTCGGGCCCCTAGGTGATGGTCAAAGAACCATATGATCCTAGGTGTGCTAAGAGGGCATAAGTTAAATTATTGCTTCGGCAATTCTGTATCGCTCATGAGCTAAGTTAAGTAAGCAAGCATTATGGGCTAGGATTTAAGTAGGCCGCAAGCATTATGGGCTAGGATTTAAGTAGGCCACCTTAAATTCCTATGCTAAGTGAGATCTCCGAAAATGAAAAGTATGTGAAATTAATAAAATGAAACTTGAGGGATGCTTGCTGCCCTTCTGTAAATCAAGGTGTTAAGTGGCGTTTGTTTGCGTGCTTCTATGAATTTGATGTGCATGCTAACCCCCGATTTCGATTATTATTGTATATGCATGTATCTTTGTGTTTTCTTTGTCTTTATGTTTTCTTTGCAGGAATTTTGGAATAATTATTGCCATTACATTCTTGGCATATGTTGGGCCTTAAAGGCCATAAGTTAGGCTTTGGAAGCCATATGGAACCCTTATTGAGATTTAAATCTCACCCGCCCTACTCTACCTTTGTAGGAAAAAGTGTGCTCGAAAGATTGAGCTAAGAGTCTTAAGTACTCTTTCTGTGGTGTTGAGGTTGAGTATGTAAATAGTATTTGCTCAATTTATTCTAAGTATTTACCTTTAGTTGCTTGAAAATCAAGCTAATAAAATGTGGACTTTGTGTGCAGGACTACGAGTCTAGAAACTGTGGGAACAACGTCTTAAGGTGGATTTGTGTTCTTTGGATTATGGCTTGCTTTTAAGCATGTAATAGTTGGTCTTAGTTAAATGACCAAATTTATGGACTTAGCTAAAATTTGGCCAAACTTAGTATTTTGGGCTTGTAATATGGACTATGGACACTTTGGGTGTTTTTATTGCTTGGTGGACTTACCAAGGCCCATGCATGTTTTATGGAAGTATGATTTTCATGAAAACTGGAAGCATGTGTAAATTGGGCTTAAATGTGTGTAATGGGCTTAACTAAGATTTTGGACAAAGTTGAATATGTTCTTATTAATTTTGGGCCATATGCATGTTAAGTACAGAAAAGGCCCATAAGCCCATGTTTATGTGAAAACATGCTATGTTTGGTTAAGTATGTGCACACTAAAAAGAACATGCAAGAAAACTTAGAAAAACATGAAATTTGGATGCATGTGTAAGGAATGGCTAATAAGAAGAATAGGTGCACATATGTGAATTAATGTATGCCTAAGCATTAGTTTGCTTTTAAAAGCATTAAGAGATTACGTGCACTAGTGAACACCAAAATACATAAGCATGCGAAGCATATGCATGAAATTAAGTTTTCAAACTTAAGTTGGTGTTTTGGTTGCCATGCATAATCTTGGCTAAAGCTTGGTTAATACCATGAAAATGAACACATGAAATCCACATAGGTGCTAGTTTGTTTCCAAGAGCATTTAAGCTTAAACCTTTAATAAGAACACAACAAGCTAGTACCAGTAAGTATCCTGGGGTTCGTGCCCATAAGTCTTAGTGAGTAATAAAAGCCCCTTCGGTTTAATTAAACTTCCGCTGCATGTCTTATATAATTGGGCCCAAATGGGCCAGAGGCAGTTTAGGGCACGACATCTGTGCTACAGGAACAGACTCTTGAACCACAACATCTTGTGGTGTCTATTCAGGTTCGATGTCCCCTTATTGTTCTTGAATTTCTTTTAAGTTTTACTTTTCTCCCACTGATTTCTTTAGAGATAAACTCTTTCTCTAGAAAGACACCAGTTCGAGCAACAAACATTCTTTTCTCAAAAGGAATGTAGAAACAATAACCCTCAAATTGGGATGCCTCCCACTCCATATCTTATATGGTGTCTTTTGAACCGATTTAGATGGAACTCGGTTTAGTGTGAAAGCGGTTGTCTCTAGAGCATGTCCCTAAAAAGTGTTTGGAAGGTTAGCTTGACTCATCATAATTCAAACTATTTCAAACAGAGTTCGATTTCTCCTTTCAGATACACCATTCCATTGAGGTGTACCAGGTGGAGTGAGTTGTGACACTATACCACACTCATTTGAATAGTCAAGGAATTCTTGATCCAAGTACTCTCCACCTCGATCTGATCAAAGTACTTTGATACTCTTCCTGAGTTTATTTTCCACTTCATTCTTGAATTTTTTAAACATTTCAAAGGATTTTGGCTTCTGTCTCATGAGATACACATAGCCATATCCACTGAAGTCATCAGTAAGGTAATGAAGTATTGGAAGCCTCCTCTAGCATATGTAGACATAGGGCCACATACATCACTATGTATGAGTCCTAGTAAGTCATTAGCCCTTTCACTTTGTCTTGTTAATGGGTCTTTTGTCATCTTGCCCAACAAACATGACTCTCATGTATCATATGATTCAAAATTGAATGAGTCTAAGAGTCCATCCTTATGGAGCTTGGATATGGTGGTCTCATTTATTTGCCCCAAATGATAGTGCCAGAGATAGGTCAGGTTCGAATCATTCAATCTGACCTTCTTGGTATTCACATTATAGATTGGATCCTCAAGGTTTAGAACATACAACTGATTGCTAAGTTGAGCGTTGCCATAAAATATTTCATTTTTGAAAATAAATAGAACAATATTTGTCCTTTATTATAAATGAAAAACCTTTTTTTGTCTAAAGAAGAAACAGAAATCAAATTTCTACTAATAGTAGGCACAAAGTGGCAGTTGTCTAATTCTAAAATGAATCCACTAGGTAAAGTGAGAACATAAGTTCCTACGGCTAGGGCAATAACCTTGCTCCATTTTGCGTAGGTCCACTTCACCTCGGGCCAATCTTCTACTCCTACTAAGATCCTACACATTTGCACAAATGTGTGATCCACATATAGTGTCCAATACCCAAGATGAGGAAGTAGAAAAGCTAGCCTCTATAACCAAAATACATGAAGTGGAAGCCTTACTTCCCTTCTCCTTAGCAACTTCTTCAAGATAGAGCTTGCAGTTGTGCTTCTAGTATCAAAGTTACTTATAATGGAAGCACTCCCCTTCCTTTGCCACAGCACCCTTTGGTTTGAGTGTAGCTGAAGAAGAATTAGCATTGGACTTTTCTTTAGCCTTATCCTTCTTCTTGTTCACTTTTCCCTATCCTTTGCCCTTTTGAACCGTCAAAATGGGCTTAACCTTCTTAAGGTTTTGCTCAATAGTTCTCAACATGTTGAGCAAGTCAAGGAGGGACTTGTTATGGTCGTTCATGTTATAGTAATGACAAACTGACTCTAGCTTTCAGGCAATGATTGCAAGGCTACATCAACAACCAACTTTTTCTGAAGAGCAAACCCCAAACTCTCAAGATTCTTAATGTACCCAATCATCTTGAGCACATGAGAACCCATGGGACTTGGTTCAGACATTTCGCACTAAAATATTGGATGAGCATTTTGAGATGTTCGATCATATCAAATGCCCCCATGTTTTCATGTTGCTTCTGAAGCTCAGATTCCATGGTAATAAGCATGAGGCAAGCAACATCCAAAGGATCACCATAATGCCTCTTGTGAGCATCCCTTTCAGCTCTTGAAGTAGTGGCAGTGGGCTTATTCAAAATGGGCTGCTCTAGGACATAAGTATTTATCTCTTGTTTGAGGACTATCCTTAAGTTTTGGTACTATTTGAGAAAGTTGGTCCATTTAGTTTTTCATTCTTAAGGATCGATCGCAATAAAAGTGTCGATGTGTTTTGTGCCACGGTTATCTACAACAGTAAACATGTAGTGTAAGAGTCACGTATTTTAATTCATTTAATAAGGACTTTTATTAAATGATACTCCCACTATTTTCCTAAAAATAATAACCCTCGATATTATTTCAGAACACCTCAACATTAAGGTATTCTAGTGCGCCAAGATCCATATTTTACCATAACCTGAGTCAGCTTTGGCTTTTCTCTCAAGTTACAGTTATTTAGGTAGGCAACTCCTTGCCAATTGCATCTCATGCAACTCTTGGATAGTTGGGTGAACAACATTTGTCCAAGCTCATCTCATGAACTTAAGCCCAACTCTATGCCTCTAAGTCCCCAATCCTATTAGGATGACTTAGTTAAGTCAGACCCAAATTTAGCAATTTGGATATCACTATTATCCAATCACGCATTACTAAGATGAACATAAGTGCTTTGATTTGGCAAACCCACCAATGTTGATCAAAGTCTTGACGAGGGCCAACATTTGGAAGGCATCACATTTAATTTGGAAGGCATAACATTTAATGACCTAATATTTGTTTGAGGGATTTTTCCTTTTGATCTCACCAATTTGTTATCTCCGGTTGTCTTATACATGCATCACATACAAATATAAAACATGCATCTCATGCTAACAAGAAAGTAAACATGACATGGTTATAGCCCAAACTGTGTGATATTCTCAAGCCAATGAGAATATCATAAAAGCCTATGAAAAGAAAAGGGTATTCACAACCTCCTTCTCCTCCTTTGTTGGTTGCCCTTTTCTTCTCACCTCCTCGGACATACTACATTGGACGATCCCATAATGTACCATTACATCAATAATAGAAACCTTGAGTTACATTCGAGGGGAGTAAGATGAGAAAAGAATGTACAATGAGAGTGATAAGAAAAGGCACAACCCGTAGGCCGTATTCACAAGTACAACCAATCAAGGGCTATAACCAGGTACCATGCTTTAAACACCAATCAGCATATCATGTCAAATCTCATTCAACAAAAATGCATGGCAATTAACATGCATTGATTAACCAGTAAGAGTATTATTTACGTGGCACTTCACATACAGTGGTCCCATTGGCTGGTCAGCGAGCAGTGGTCCTAATCCATATAGGTATCTCATACCAATCAATTTCAGGATAATCTCATTAACCAATTTGTGTCATTTCTTGATATATCTCATATGTTCATTACGAGTTCTGATTTCATGCATCATGAATCAATCTAATTAATCATGGTGGAACACAACTAAACACAACATCATGTGATTAGACATTCAATCCCGACTTAGGGTTTCACCAGTAGCTCTAATACTATTGTTGGGTTTTGGAAGACAAACAAGTGCAACGGAATTTAACCTAACCCTCTAGGATCCAAGTGAAATGGGGTAAACTAGATGTTCAAAAATTTT
Source organism: Aquilaria sinensis (assembly GCA_005392925.1). NCBI lineage: Eukaryota > Viridiplantae > Streptophyta > Magnoliopsida > Malvales > Thymelaeaceae > Aquilaria > Aquilaria sinensis. The sequence goes on from SMDT01000237.1 coordinate 156,765, forward strand.
CATACCTAATTCGGTTATGATATTTTGCCCAACTGTATAGTCAAATCACAAAAAACCTGAACAGTTGACGTGTTCAAGCTCTCTATGGTATCCACACGGGCTTCTCAGGATCAACACACTTCCACCACATCTTGGTAGATGCATTTCTTTTGCGCTTGTAGTGCTAGCTTGCATCCTTCAAGGAATTACAAGAGAAAAGTGTGGCTATCATCTTTGGGAAGCTAGGCTAGGAGGTGAATTTCTCACTGAAAGTCGTATTTGCAATGGGACTTAACTTCTAGGCCTAATGGGTTTCAAAGCCCTAATCCAATTAGGCTTTAATTTTGGGCTCAATAATCGCTTAACTTTTGGGCTCATTATTAATACAAAATTTTTATCAAACCATAACCCAAATAATTAGCCCATGCAGTCTAATAATCCAAACAGCTCTATGTGTGTGACCCAATAGGCTTTCACCACGTTGGCAATGATCATAAAATACATTTATGATCATAAGCAATGAGCGGTGTCTAGCAACACATCATTGCTACCAAAGTGACAAGAGTGTTGGTGATTTGACTAAACCTTTATGATATTTACCAATATATGCCATTGTCCCTTTGTCCACGATATCAACACTAAGCACGATACATGGAATGTGTCACTCTCGTATGGCCTAATCTTCGGTTTCTTGATTACCGAGTAGACTAACTTAAACCAAAGACATTGATATTGTATATCAACTCATCTGAGCGTGGCCAAGCATTTTCTATGTCTCACTCTATCAAAGGGCCCAAAGATATCACTCCTGTTACATGAGAGGGGCAAATCCTATCTTGATCGTATAAATCCCTTTGCATGATATGTGACACACCCAATGACCTCCTTCAAGTTCACTCAGTTACGAGCAACAAAGGGAAGTATCAAAGTATGTGACTCACATATAGGGAACCTTGATGATCTTAGGTTAAAGGACCATATATACCATGATCACTATGAGAATTACTTATGACACTCATACAACGATCCATGTAGCATTTCATGGTGGATAGGTCTAGTAACAAGTTCTCCAACTTGTAGCCATATGTAGACTACATATGTCATATTAGTCTCCACATATGCTAGTCGTTATGTATTATTGAAACCTGCTCCACAATAATACTAGACTAAGGATATTTAAGAATATCATTATTCTAGGGTTATAATTATGTTATTACATTACACAGAAACAAAACAACAAACATAATTGCTGGATTAATGCCTTAATAAAATATCATGACTTAATGTGCAAAAAATACAATCATCTGATGATTGGCTTATAGGCATAACACTAACAGGGAGGTATTTCTTCCATCAAGGATGGTAGACTTATATTTCCAACGTTGGTAATGTACACTTCTAAGGGTGGTATAGAGCCTTTTCCCATGGCTAGTTGTATACTTTTCCAATGGTGGTGTGGAGCCATTTCCTAAAGTTGGTCGTATCCTTTTCTGAGGGTGGTGTTAGGTCCACTAATAGAAAGCTCCTATGGGCAATAGCCTTTTGGCTATAACATGCCCCCTCCAAAAAAAGCAAAGTTGTATCTTTGGTCTCCTCATATTTCCCTTCAACCAAAGATCTTAGTCTTTCTGAGGTTGCCTCCTCGACACAACAGTATTATTTTCAGTCTGAGATTTGTCAGTTTAGATGGAGTTACACCCTCGGCTAATAAGGGCTACTTTAGCAAAAGGTTCTCTCTTTTTTCTGAAGGTACATTCTTGGCATAGATGTGTTACTTCAAGCCAAGACTTTGACTTGGCAAAGTTATACCTTCAAGAAAGATGATTTATTCTGCCCTTAGGGCTTTTCCTTTTGCCATCCACCAGTGGATCATCTTACCTTTATAGATGGGGAGTCGTGTCACTTCATTTTGCGTGTTATATAGATATTATCAGATCAAGAAATGTGCCCTTGTTTTTTTTGTTGTATGACATGTGTCCCCAAGTCAATGGCTATGTTTCCTGCCAATTACATCGGTTACATCCCTTCACCTGCACAGGGTCATTATGGCATCATTTTGCCTGCCCTCATCGGGCTATATAAACCCACCTCTTATAGTGGTTCTTCACTTCTTTGCTTCCTTCTTTCTCTCACTCCATAGGTCTCCTATTCTCTTGTGCTGGTGCTCTAGCGGTGGAGCAATTTCCAGCAGCTTTTCACGGTGGTTTTCTTGCGTCAAATAGGTTGGACAAGTTCAGTGGCAGCTGGTTAACGACTATGCCATGAAATTGGCAAAAGTCACTCACCATATTCAAGGGGGATACAAAAGACCCACCTTTAACTCTACCCTAAAAATGGTAACCTCATTATGCGAAGGAAGGTAGTTTGGCTCACCAATACCAGGGAGCCTAATCTTAGCATAAAAAGGAAGAAAAAACTTAGTTGTCCCTTTTTCAGCTTTTCTAAAGTGGCGTAACTCAGGTGAGAGTTAAATAGACTCCAACTCTCAGGAATGGGACAAACTTTGGCATTCAAGGCAGACACCTTTGGAATTGATAAGGGAAGAGTGACTACATTTTGTAGATGAATGGTTAAAAGACAATGTGAAGAGGGAACTTCAGTGTGATTTTGCAGAGGACCGAGCCCATATAGGGTGGATGATGGACCACGCTTGGAAGTGAGCCATTCAAGATTCGAAGATCCCTAAAGATAAAGTGCCGAGAAAATTTTTTTAGACTTTCACCATAGACATGGACTTGTTTTTGAAGAACTTTCAAAAGATGGTTCCTCAATTGCAAAGGGCATTATCACAAATATAACCTTCCAATCTTCGATAGACGATTGTCTGAAATAGGAGATTCTTGCTGCTCGGATTTCCGAGCACACTGGTCAGGTAATCCTTCTTTCTTTAGTACTTTGAAAAAATTTAGGCCTCCAAGTTGTTGTATCTCACATAAATCTCTCTCATGTTGCTGTTGTTCATTTATGAGGGCTATCTTCGGGCATGGGCATCAAAGCAATCCCCCATCCGAGGTCAATCGTAGGAGAACTGGGCTAAGGCCAAATAGATGTTCATGAGCTCATGGCTCAAGTATTGTGAACTCAACAAGATCATGAAGGAAGACCTAGCCAAGCTTCATCAAGAGGTTCTAGAGAGGCAGAGGGAACTTTTCAAGGAGTGTTCTTCCAAAATTTCCAGCCTCGGGGTGAAGCTAACGGAGCAAAGTTTAGTGGCAAGATTATTCAAATGGAGATCGAGCATACAATTACTGATTTGACTAAGGCATTAAAAATCAATGCTAAACTTATTGTCGAGGTTGATCATCTGAAGAAGTGGAAGAAGAAGAAGAAGAATGTAGAGAAGCAGATGAAGGCCTAGAAGAAAAAAGGTAGAAGTTTTAAAGGTTGAGAAGGCCAAGGCAGGTGAGGTAACAAAATCTTTGCTCCAGTACCATTTCTACCTTGCTCGTCGTCAAATTCTCTCACATTATCCTTGTTGGGTTTCGAGAGCCAAACAGCGCAGCGAAATTTAACCAAAACCATCTAGGATCCAAGTGAAATAGGGTAAACCGGGTGTTCAAAAATTTTCATACCTAATTTTTGGTTGAGATCTTTCACTCAATTATAGAGTCGAATCACAAAACCTGAACAGTTGACGTGTTCAAGCTCTCATGGTATCCATACAAGCCTCTCAGGATCACCACACTTCCACCATGTCCCGACAGATGCGTTTCTCTTATGCTTGTAGTGCTAGCTTGCGTCCTCCAAGGAATTGCAAGAGAAGGGTGCGGCTATCCTTTTGGGAGGCTAGGGCAAGGAGACCTGTGAAATTCTCACTAAAAGTTGTATTTATAGTGAGATTCAACTTCCATGCCTAATGGGTTTCAAAGCCCTAATCCAATTGGGCTTTAATTTCGGGCTTAATAATGGCTCAACTATTGGGCCCATTATTAATACAAAATTATTGTGAAACCAAAACCCAAATTATTAGCCCATGCACTCTAATGATCCAAATAGCTCTATTGTACGACGCAATAGGCTCTTACCACGTTGGCAATGATCATAAATCATATTTATGATCATAAGCAATGAGCAGTGTCTAGCAAACACATCATTGCTACCCAAGTGACAAGGTTGTTGATGGTTTGACTAAATCTTTATGATCATCACCGATATATGCCATTGTTCTTTTGTCCAAGATATCAAGACTAAACACGAGACATGGAATGTGTCACTCTCGTATAGCCCAATCGTTGGTTTCTTGATTATCGAGTAGACCAACTTAAATTGATGACATTGATATCATATATCAACTCATCCGAGCATGGCCATGCATTTTTCTAAGTCTTACTCTATCAAAGGGCCCAAAGATATCACTCCTATTACATAGGAGGGACAAATGCCATCTTGATCATACAAATCCCTCCACATGATATGTGACATACCCAATGAGCTCCTTGAAGTTCACTTAGTTACGAGCAACAAAGGAAAGTATCAAAGTGTGTGACTCACATGTAGGGAACCTTGATGATCTTATGTCGAAGGACTACATATATCATGATCATTATGAGAATCACTTATGACACTCATATAACGATCCATGTAGTGTTCTCATGGTGGGTTGGTCCAGTACAGAAGTTCTCCAACTTGTACCCATATGTAGACTACATATCTCATATTAGTCTCCATATATGCTAGTCGTTATGTATTATTGCAACCCGCTCCACAATACTACTAGACCAGGTATGTTTGAGAATATCATTATTCTAGGGTTACAATTATGTTTATTATGTTACGCAGAAACAGAACAACAAACATAATTGTTGGATTAATGCCTTAATAAAATATCATGACTCAATGTGCAAAAATACAATCATCTCATGATTGGCTTTTTGGGCACTACACTAACAATCCTAACCTGAATATCACCTTCCTTAGAGCCTTCAACATTCCTTAGGGACCATCTTCATCATCGTCAAAGAGGGAGTTCCTCAACCTTCCCGAGCATCCTTTTTTGGCTGAAGACATTGATGATAATTATGATGATGATGAGAATGACACCAAGGATGCTCGAGTTGAGGATCCAGAAGATGGACAAGAAAAGCTATGGGGCCTTCGTAGCACCTTTTTTTTTTTTTATTATTTTCTATTTCACTTCTTTCTTTGTAATCCTTATTTTTGGCACCATAATTGGACTACCCCGAAGTGGGTAACATTGGAAGGTTCCATGTATCCTAGAAATTATTAGCCCAACCATGACATTGCTACTCCACTAGGGTGAACCAAGTAATGGTGGATAGGTATATGCCTTGGCTGAACTTATAGTGCACTTGTTGCCTAGGCAAGTTTATTTGAGGTACAAGGGAAAACCTAGTGCAGTATTGGCAAGAATTTAAGGTGGAAGGTTAGTGCACAAGTGACCTCAGCAAATCAAAAGACTTGAGGCACTATGTGGAGGCTTTCGTACACCTAGTGAGTTCCTTGGAACTCAAGCGAGATGCATCTACCATGTTCACTTGTACAACAATTAAGGGAAGGATATTTAGTGACCTTAGTTCACTAGGGGGTGACATCTGTTGAGGACTAGAAGGAGGAGGAGTCCTAAAGGACTCGAATATATGCGCATATGTTAGGCCTCATACCACAAACACATGTAGTAGACTTCATATATTTTATATATATGTGTGTCCTAGTATTTTTCTTATAGGTTGAAGGATCCTTTACTAAGGATCATTGATTCTCACTCTCTTAGTCTTTGCTGTGTAGATATGTTCCATAAGGCTAGCAACCACTCAAGGTTGTTAAGCTAGGCTCATGTGCAGGTATATTGTTTATTTGAATCTTTATGATTCTAGTTTTTTTTTTTGCTTGTTAGTTATGTTATGGTACTAACTACAGTTGTCTTTTAGGCTGATAGAGGCTAGTAAAGAACAAGGGAGGAATTTTGAGCTAGCCATTAGGAGTTGCTTTAAGGTGGGAACTTAGTTATAGATCTTAGTAATGTTGTTTAGTGTATAGCCTTCATACACTAGCTTGTCTCTGATGTTCATGTATGACTAGTGTACTCTAGAGTCACTTTTGAGGGTGAACATAGTCTTCTTATGCTTCGATGCTCACACATGGTTAATTATGTGTAGTTAAACTCATAAATGTTTTGTATGCTTTGATGGTTTTTATGTTATGTTTAAATGAATTCCATAGTAATGTGTTATGCTTTATTTACTTATTTTATTACTTATGTCCACGCATTACTCATGCATGGTTGGATAGTAGGTTAATTAACTAGAAGCATGAAGGTTTTAACTTATGTGCATGTAATCAATTTGCCAATTGTGACTAGTATGGGACCTATTTTTATAGGCTTCCTGAGCAAGCACATGAGAGGTCATGTCAAAAAAGGAAGATGAAGCCTAGTAGTGGAGAAGAAGCCATAAGTCAAAATAAATTGAAAAGGAAAGCACTAAAAGGTAATCTTTATATTTGTTATAAACTTATTTTGTGCTATATGATACTAGTGCATCCATATCCATTACTTCTGCTAGACTAGTTAGAGAATTAAACTTAGATGTTACAACAATGGCTCAATTGTATATGATCAAAACAGTTGGAAATGAAATGATGTTTGCACATCATAGAGTCAAGGACTGCATCATTTGGTTGGATAAGCTGGAATTAAAGGCTAATCTGATAATTCTGGAAACTATTGAATATCATATAATATTGGGCATGAACTGGCTTGCTAAGAATAATGCTATTATAGATTGTCAAGGTAGAAAGTTGATACTACCTAATAATGAAAGGGCTATTGCCTAGTCTACCTTTAGACATAGAAGGTCTCAACATAACTCTCGGATGCAAAGCCTCACCCAACCTTAGAAAACCTACCCACCACCCTCGGGCAATGAGCAACTCTCTAAAAGTTGATAGCACCTTCCGTAGAGCCCAATCAGTACTTCGAAGGAAGGTGGCAAACATTTAGCTTCTACGGATCACTGACAAGAAACCTTTACGTGCCCTTAACTGAAGGACTATGCATGACTGCTTAAGGCCAGCTGGAAACACCTTCCCAGGGTATGGACCAAAGGTCCCTCAAATCCAACCAACCATGTCCCCAAATCTCTTAGGCTGTGTAAAGCGGCTTTCTCCTCAACCCCCTATATATACTCAGGAGGCTACCAGGTAATATATAAGAGACACAGTTTCTATCTATTACTTTCACAAACCTCTCCCTTGCACATTAACTTGGGTGTCAAAGATCCCTTCCCCGATAACACTCGGGGGAACCCCATGACCCCTGTTTAATCTTGTTTTGGGTACTGTTTCAGCCAAAGAAACTATGGACGCCACAATCTCATACATCGAAGATGTGCTGGAGCATCACCTGGTACCCTCTATAGGAAACCATTCCCAGATTGCTGTTGTGGAAACTCGGCATTATAAGGACAAGAGAGTTCCTAAGTCCTAGTCCGCACCAGAGCCTCAAGCAATAGCAGATCAACCGCCCAATGCCTTCTCTACCAAAGGATAACATCTTTTGATGGTCATAGTAGGCTTTTTGTATGACTTCCAGCGCTCTTGTACGACCAAAAGTGGTCACAACCTCATTCACATGTAAAGGCACCCAACATAGAAGCCCGCCTAGAAAGAAGTCGTAGATCATCTCACTGAAGCTTGGCCAGTAGAAGCCTCCATGATGAGCTCTCATTGCAGAACTTACCGTCTCATGGCTGCCACATGGTGTGGCCAAGATCAAAAGAACCAAGGGTTTCATGGCTATGGAGTCCTTCTCCCCACGAGAAGAGCCCATTTTAACATCAGGGAAGTTATTAGCCAATAAGGAGACATCATTCCCCTTTGCCATATCATTCTTGGCAACAAGGAGAATATAGTAATACTATTTTAATGGGAAAGATCTTGGAGAGGTTGGATAAGGTTGAGAAGCAAGTCTTTCGAAAGCTTGTTTCGTCGAGGTTGTCTGAGACCTTTACCCGAGATGAGTCCCAATTCATTCGAGTAATGGTGGAAGCTCCTATGCCTAGTGACTTCCAAGTACCTCACCTTGAAAGCTCAATTAACGAAGTGACCCCCAGGCTCATCTAACCAAATATAGGAGGAGCATGGTGCTACATGGGGCTGATGACACCACCCTCTATGGGTGTTTTGAAGTAACCCTATCAGGACCAGCTTTTGTGTGGTATAACTCCTCGGCACATGGAACAATTACCTGGTTCTAAGAGCCATCCATGGAATTTACCCAGCAGTTCACTGGAGGTAGGCCGACGATGAAGATGCCCGTCCAAATGTTTGACATAGCCTAGAAAAATGTGTTAGTGTTGTGCCTAAAAGCCAATCATGGGATGATTGTATTTTGTGCACATTGAGTCATGATATTTTATTAAGGCATTAATCCAGCAATTATGTTTGTTTTTCTGTTTCTCCGTAACGTAATAAACATAATTATAACCCTAGAATAATGGTATTCTCAAATATCCCTAATATAGTATTATTGTGGAGTGGATTGTAATAATACATAATGACTAGCATATGTGGAGACTAATACGAGATATGTAGTCTACATATGGGTACAAGTTGGAGAACTTGTGTACTGGACCAACCCACCATGAGAACACTACATGGATCGTTGTATGAGTGTCATAAGTGATTCTCATAGTGATCATGGTATATGTAGTCCTTCGACCTAAGATCATCAAGGTTCCCTACATGTGAGTTACATACTTTGATACTTTCCTTTATTGCACGTAACTGAGTGAACTTGAAGGAGGTCATTGGGTATGCCACATATCATGCCGAGGGATTTGTATGATCAAGATGGCATTTGTCCCTCCTATGTAACGGGAGTGATATCTTCAAGCCCCCTGATAGAGTGAGACTTAGAAAATGCATGGCCATGCTTGGATGAGTTGATATACGATATCAATGTCATCAGTTTAAGTTGGTCTACTCGGTAATCAAGAAACCAAAGATTGGGCTATACGAGAGTGACACATTCCATGTCTCATGCTTAGTCTTGATATCTTGGACAAAAGGACAATGGCATATATTGGTGATGATCATAAAGGTTTAGTCGAATCACCGATAATCTTGTCACTTGAGTAGCAATGATGTATTGTTAGAGACCGCTCATTGCTTATGATCATAAATGTGATTTATGATCATTGCCAACATGGTAAGAGCCTATTTGGGTCGAACACATAGAGCTATTTGGATCGTTAGAGTGCATGAGCTAATTATTTGGGTTATAGTTTCACTTTAATTTTGTATTAATAATGGGCCCAATAGTTGAGCTATTATTAAGCCATAAATTAAAGCCTAATTGGATTAGGGCTTTGAAACCCATTAGGCTTGGAAGTTGAGTCTTACTATAAATACAACTTTTAGTGAGAAATTCGCTAGCCTTCTAGCCCTAGCATCCTAAAAGGACAGCCGCACTCTTCTCTTGCAATTTCTTGGAGGACGCAAGCTAGCACTGTGAGCGCAAGAGAAATGCATCTGCCGGGACATGGTGGAAGCATGGTGATCTCGAGAGGCTCGTGTGGATACCATAGAGAGCTTAAACACATCAACTGTTTAGGTTTTGTGATTCGACTCTGTAGTTGAATGAGAGATCTCAACCGAAAATTAGGTATGAAATTTTTTGAACACCCTGTTTACCCTATTTCACTTGGATCCTGGAGGGTTTCGGTTAATTTTTGTTGCGCTGTTTGGCTCCCAAAACCCAACAAAATGGGGAAACCAATCATAACTATGATGAAAGATTAAATCACGAGGCCTTCAGTCTCCCTGACTTTTGGCTAGAAATCTAAATTTTGGTAATGATCTGAGGGCTCAAAAAGGAGTCTTAGCTCTTTTAAAAATTCTCAAATGACCCCTAGAGACATTAAGGGAATTGTACAGAAGTGCTAAATAGCACATGACCGCCGAAACACTGAGGGTGGGAAGACCAAGGTCAAATCATTACTCTCAAGATGGATAGAATCGCTAACCTAGATATCAAACCGATGCTAGAGGAAAGGCCTTAAAATTGTGAAGGAAAAGGCCACTACATTCACCCCCTTGAACACCAAGAGGACTAACATTTTGATGATCTTAGAAACGCAAGGGACTTCAATCCAATGCCCAAAGGAGATGACCTTGGACAACAAGAAAAATTTGAAGAAGTACTGTCAATTTCATTGAGACCACAGGCATGACACTAAAGATTGCTTCCAGTTGAGTAAGTACATCAAGTCCCTAATTAAACAAGGTCAACTTTAGTGATACTTGCAAATGCCCTCACCTAAGCCTAGGGAAAATAGGGACGAAGAAGGAAAGGGTGAAGGTGAAGAGTATGACACCGATAGGCATTGCTAAAACTGAATTCCATGGAAAATCCCCTCTTTCGGCTGGGGTCATGCCGACAATTACCATTAGAATACCTTCAGCTAAAAGAAAAATGAAGGTTAGAGATATGGCTGTAGGGTTTCATGAGCCAAACAAGCGCAGCGGAATTTAACCAAAACCCTTAAGGATCCAAGTAAAATGACGTAAAGTAGGTGTTTAAAAATTTCATACCTAATTTGGTTAAGATATTTCACCCAACTGTAGAGTCGAATCACAAAACCTGAATAGTTGTCATGTTCAAGCTCTCTATGGTATCCACTTCTTGGTATCACCATGCTTCCAACATGTCCCAGCAGATGCATTTCTCTTGTGCTCACAATGCTAGCTTCCATCCTCCAAGGAATTGCAAGAGAAGAGTATGGTTGTCTCTTTTGGGAGGCTAGGGCAAAACCTACAAATTTCTCACTAAAAGTTGTATTTATAGTGAGACTCAACTTCTAGGCGTAATGCATTTCAAAGCCCTAATCCAATTAGGCTTCAATTTCGGGCATAATAAAGGCTCAACTTTTGGGCGTATTATTAATAAGAAATTATTATGAAACCATAACCCAAATAATTAGCCCATGCACTCTAATAATCCAAATAGCTCTATGTATGTGACCCAATAAGCTCTTACTGCGTTGGCAATGATCATAAATCACATTTATGATCATAAGCAACGAACGGTGTCTAGCAACACATCATTGCTAACTAAGTGACAAGATTGTCAATGATTTGATTAAACCTTTATGATCATTACCAATATATGCCATTGTCCGTTTGTCCAAGATATCAACACTAAGCACGAGACATGGAATGTGTCACTCTAGTATAGCCCAATCTTTGGTTTCTTGATTACCGAGTAGACTAACTTAAACTGATGACATTGATATTGTATATCAACTCATCCGAGCATGGCCATGCATTTTCTAAGTGTCACACTATCAAGGGGCCTAAAGATACCACTCCCATTACATAGGAGGGAAAAATCCCATCTTGATCATACAAATCCCTCCACATGATATGTTGTTAGGACCACCCTTCTAAGCTTGGATAAGGCCAAGAAAAAATAAGAAACATACTATAAAAATATAAAAAGGGTCTCAGCTGAGCAAGAAGGTAGTGCTGAGAATGCAAAACTACAGGACCACGTACCTTACGTACACCTAAATGAGAGACTATGGTGAGTTTGACAGAAAATAAAGTTGAAGGGCTAAACTGCACACAAGGACTAGTGGTGCAAACAAAACTACAAGGTATGAGTTGATGATTTTGGCCATGCAAAACTATACAAGGGTTAATGGCAAACTAGACCAAATTAAGGCAGACAACAATGATAACTAGTCACATCATGTCTCCCACTAAGGTAGTAAGCATTATTACTTAGTTAGTCTAACTAGTACTTACACTAGTTACTTGGTCGGTTTCACATGGGAGAAATGACACCTTGGGACTTGTGTTGACTTGTGCATGGCATTATAAGCCATGAAGTAACCTAAGTGCCTAAGTGAACACGTGATTTAGTGATGGATGTGTGACCGTGAAGATGTGAGGGCTTCATTGCACCATGCAAACTTGTTGAGGCCGAAAGCTAGCTTAATTGCCAACTTAATTACATGTGTCTTGTAACCGATTTGCCTAAGACCACTTAAGCCTTTTGTTTTCATTTCAGGCTTCATTTCTTTTGGCTGAGAGCTAGCTTAGCTAGGTGTTCTTGGCCTAGCTCTTGAGTTCCTCCAAATTGGTTTCGATTAAGGAGCAATTAGAGCTAGATTGAAGGAGGCAAGCTAGGATGCTTTGATTTCGGCACTACATAACTCAAGTTCAAGTTTTGTTCTTGAAGAAACAAAGGAAGCCCGAGATGTTTCCAAGCTAGGGTTTGAGGTAAACTTATGTTCTTCCTTGAATACATGGTAGATATTCCATGAACAATGAGTAATGGTGTTGATTTGGTGTTATACTAGGCCAATTGTGTGAAGAACATCACGTTTTGGAAGTTGGGTTTTGGCCGAAAGATTGTTTGAGGTAGGGTTCACTTAACATCTTGATTGCTTGGTAATATACCATGATTCAAGTGTTTAAAGTAACTAAGTGATGGTTAAAATGTGCTAAATGATCTTAGTTGCTTGATGGGCTACTTTGATTGATTCGGTTATGGATGTTGATTACCTAATTAACTATGGACATGTGCTAGAAATGCTAGTGAATGTGGCCATTTTGCTAGACATTTCGGAGCTCTAGTGGAAATGGAGAATATGGTGAAGTTTTGTGTGCAAAAGTGCACAATGGCACATGTTATGGTATTTGGCCGAACGGTCATGGTGTCTGGTGTATGTGTTCAATATGTGCTTGAGTGATTCTTTGTGCTTGCTAGCCAAAATTATTGTTAGTGTAGCTTATATGTCTCGGGTACTTTAGCATGTATATGTATATGTTGTGTTTTCCTTGTCTTTGTGTTTGTTTTGCAAGTTATGTTGAGCAAATGGGAGGTTAAGCCTTGAGTTGTATACTCGGCTTAACTAAACAAACTCTTAATTGAGTTGGTATTGAAAGTGAACTCTACTGAGTTATATGCTTATTGCCCATATATATTGTTTTTTCAGGAAAAGACATTCGGCTTGAGTAGTGTTGCTTGAGTTTGTGCTAGTGTGTTGTGCTAGTTTGCTTGTATATCAAGGTATGTGCCAATGTGTGCTTGGCTTAATGGTTTTGTACATTGCAAGTCTTATTTTGAGGTTGGCCGAGACTTATGTATTAAGTTGTGTAGGCTTGTAGAGTTGGGACTTGTCTAGGTGGGCTGCTATGGACATGTGGACTGGCTCTGATCATAGTTTTCACTTTCATGACCATGAACATGGCCATGGTTTGATCATAGAAGACTTGGAATCATGGCATGTAGCCATGTATGTGTACTAGGTAGACTACTTTTGTATGTACATAATGTGTAGTCTTGGGTGCCGAGTTCTTTTGTGGTACATGGAGCACCTTTGTAGCCAAAGATATGTTTGCACTTTTGGTGAATGGTTTTGACTTGTAAATGATGAAAACTTATAGGATTATGTATGTTCTGGCATGAATGTGATGTATATTCCATTTATGAACCCCCTTTGTTCTTTTTGGCCAAGAGGTACATGTGCATTAAAATATGGTTTTCAAACTAAAAGACTACTCTGGGCTTCTTGGTTGCCATCCTAAGTAGCACACTTGAATCCTCACATTCTAAAAACTTGAATTGCACTAAGTGTTTGCCTTGTTTGTCATGCAAGTAATCTATTAAAGCCTTGCTTGTCCTGCAAGTTAGTGGATTTGGGCCTTACTTCTACTGCAAGTAACTAATTGGAATCACTCATAAGCGTCCTAGGCCCCCTCCCAGGCTAAATACCTTATGAAAATAAGACTTAAGGTTAAGTTTTGTTAGTTGGCCGAATTGAAAGGTTAGAGATTAAACTTCAGGTTTAGGAGTTAATATTTGGATTTGGGCCAGGGCCTGTATGAGGTGTGATAGGCTTTGTTTGGTATCAGAGCTTGAGGTTAAGTATGATCAGAGCATTAGCCTAGACAGTGTCCCATTTAGGTCTAACTTATATAAGACTTGTATTACTAGATATATGTGAATATCTACAATTGAAAGTGCAGGATGAGAACAAGAGGCAGGGACAGAGATTCCCTGAGACAAGGGGAAGCCACTGCAGCCCATCAGACAGTGGGACTGCAGGAGAATGTGCCTGAAACACAGGCAGAAGACATGGAACATAGTTTGGCCGAAGAGCCAAATGCCAGGTTACAAGTACCTGGACCTAGCAGGGACAGACAGGAAAGAATGGAAGTGATGATGGAGTCACTGTATGCTACTGTTGCTTAACTAGTACTGGGAATGCAAGCCTTGGCTAGAGGCCAAGCCCAAAACCAGGAGAATTCAGAGCCAGTAGAGACTGAAGGAAGAAGGAGGAGAAGAAGAGCTGGCAAAGAGCCAGTGGGATATGATCAGTCGAGTAGAGCTGAAGGGAATCAAGAAGAGGAGGAAGCAGATGAAGAAAGGAGGCACCCCAGGGCTAGGAGACTGGGATCAGAAGTGAGACAAGAACCCAGGATTGAGGAGGAAGATGATGACAGCCCAGACATAAAAGAAAGAGATGCATATATATACTCTAGAGGGACTAAACCCTCTGCTGAAGAGATCACAACAAGAAGCAGGTCATCAAAAGACATATCTAGGGGTATGGAGGAGAACAGGGGAAGGCATAGAAGAGGAGGACTAAAGGAGGGCCAGTTAGAGGGGTTCCTGGCATTAAAACCTCCAATCTTTAGAGGAGACTGTGACCCAGATGAGGCAGAGTTCTGGGTATACCAAGTAGAGAAAATCTTTGAAAGAATGAAGGTCACCTCTACTCAGAAAGTACTGCTAGCCACCTTCGGGCTAGAAGGTAATGCTGAGCTTTGGTGGAGAGCAGTACAGAGAAACTATCAAGAGAGAAATGAAAGCAGCAAGGAGGAGGTCTATGAGATGGGCAGACTTTCTTCAGGTCTTTCATTAGCAATATGTCAGCGAGGCCCAGAAAAACCAGAAGCAGGTAGAGTTTGACCAGCTGGAGCAAGGGGACCTCAGTGTGCTGGAATATGAGAAAAGGTTTAACAGCCTGATCAGGTATGCCCCACAATATGAAGGACAATAAGAGCTGAGAACCAAGAGGTTTATTAGGGGGCTAAGACCTGAGCTGAGATAGATACTCAGGGCAGTGGGAGCTAGAGACTACTACTCTGTTATGCAAAGTGCCTTGGCATTGGAGCAAGAATTCCAGGAACAGTTTAAAAGTGGTTCTAGAAGTGGAAATAGAACTCAGAAGGGCCATCATTCAAAGAAGCCGAGAGAAGAAAAAGACACAAGTAGAGGCAGGAAAGGGAACAAGAAGGAAAGAGGATCACAACCACAGCAGTATGGTCCTCAGTGCAACACCTGTGGAAAGTTTCATGGCAATAAGCCATGTTTCAAGACTTCCACTGGATGTCATAGATGTTGAGTGCCAGATCACTGGGTTAGAGATTGCCCAAAGAGGGGTGAGGACAACAGGAAAATGCTAGGAAATTTCAATCCCAGGGGACCTAGAGGGCAGATGCCTATGCCCCAAATGAGGACTGAGATGCCAGCCTAGGGAGGGAGACCAGCACCTAGAGTACCTCAGGAACAAAGAAGACCTGGTGCACCTCCAGGCAGAGTGTTTCAGCTAGAATCTTCTAGAAAAGGGCAGGAAACACCTGAAGTTGAACATACAGGAAGGGAGACTAGTTAGTAGAGGACTAGCATGAGGGCCTTGAAAGGTACAATTTACCTTAATGGCCAATTAGTATCTGTTCTATTTGATACTGGAGCTTCATTGTCTGTGATTTCTAATAGCTTGGTTAAGGCCATGAATCTAGAAGTAAAATATATGACCAACATGTACTTGGTAAGAACAGCTGGCAATGAAGTTTTATTTGCCTATTACATGGTTGAAAACTGTGAGATTCAGATAGACAAGCTGAAACTGAGAACCAATCTCATAGTGTTAGAGACACATGACTATGATGTAATTTTAGGCATGAACTGGTTAGGGAAGAATAAAGTGATTATTGATTGTCAGGCTAGACAATTAATAATGCATGGTGGAATACCATATGACTTAGATAAGTCCCTAGAGTTAGCCATGGACTATCACTTGGAAGTGCTAGAGCTGGTAACTCCAGGAAGTGAGTAGGAGTGCCTGGAACTCAATGACCAGGAAGCATGAGATGAACTTAGGAAAATACCTATAGTTTAAGAATTTCCAGGAGTCTTTCCTACAGACCTGCCTAGTTTACCACCCTTGAGGGAGGTGGAGTTTGAAATTAAGCTGGTACTAGGAGCAGCACCAGTATTTACTGCTCCATATAGAATGGCATTGCCTGAGATGGTAGAACTCAGGAAACAGTTAGATGAGCTGCTGGATAAAGGGTTCATCAAACCCAGTAAGTCTCATTGGGGAGCACCTGTGTTGTTTGTGAAAAAGAAAGATAGGACCCTTAGACTCTGTATTGATTACAGAAAATTGAATGCATTGACCATAAAGAACAAATATCCTCTCCCAAGGATAGAAGATTTGTTTGATCAATTGAAGGGAGCAACAGTGTTCTCCAAAATAGATTTGAGATCTGGATATTTCCAGTTAAGGGTAAGGGAGGAGGACATACCTAAGACTGCTTTCAGGACTAGGTATGGGCACTTTGAATATACAGTAATGTCATTTGGGCTTACTAATGCACCTGCATTCTTTATGGATTTAATGCAAAGGGTGTTCAGAGCACACCTAGACCACTTTGTGGTGGTATTCATTGATGATATTTTGGTATATTCCATCGATGAGGAAACTCATAAGGAACACCTAAGAATAGTGCTTGGCTTGCTTCAAGAACATAAGCTTTATGGAAAGCTGAGTAAATGCAAATTCTGGACTCAAGAAATTGGGATTTTGGGTCATATAATAAATGATCAAGGATTGGCTGTAGATCCTAAAAAGGTAAGATCAATCCTGGATTGGAAGCAGCCCCAGAGTGTGAGGGAAGTCAAAAGCTTCCTGGGGTTGGCTGGCTATTATAGAAGATTTGTACCAAAATTTTCTGTTCTAGCAACACCTATGACTCAATTAACCAAAAAGAACTAGAAATTTATCTGGGAAACAAAGTGTGAAGAAAGCTTTAAAGAGTTAAAAAGGAGACTGACTACAGCTCCTATACTAGTCCTACCATACCCTAAAAAGGAATATGAGGTGTACATTGATGCATCTCATGTAGGACTAGGATGTGTCCTGATGCAGGAGAAACAGGCTATTGCTTTGGGGTCTAGACAGTTGAGACCCCATGAAAAGAAATATCTAGTACATGACCTGGAATTGGCAGCAGTGGTCTTTGCTCTTAAGCAGTGGAGACACTACCTTCTTGGTAATAAATTCCAAGAGTTTACATACCACAAAAGCCTCAAGTACCTTTTTACACAGAAGCACTTAAATATGAGACAAAGAAGGCGGTTGGAATATTTGAAGGATTTTGACTGTGTAATTGAATACACAGCTGGGAAAGGTAATGTAGTGGTAGATGCTTTGAGTAGGAGCTATACTGGGATACTCAAAGGTGGTGAAGTTGAACATAAGGCCGAGAGCCTGAGTATTACTTACCTAGCAAACCAATGGCTAGCTAAGGAAGGTGAGCAACTGAATGTACTCACCATTACACCAGAATGGAAGGAGCCTATCAAAGAAGCTCAAGCTGGCAATAAAAAGATAGAATTGATTTCTAGCAGGAATAAGGGAGAACTATTCGAAGGTTTTTCCTTTAAACAAGGAGTTCTACACTTCTAGAATAAGTTGTATGTGCCTGAAAAGGACAACCTAAGAGTGCAAATACAGGAGGAAGCTCACTTTAGTAAGCTAGGTATGCACCCAGGGGCCAAAAAGATGTACCATACTCTTAGAGTGTATTTTTGGTGGCCATATATGAAGAAGGACATTAGCACACTTGTGGCTAGTTGTGAAACATGTCAACAAGTGAAGGTGGAGCACCAGAAACCAGGATGGAAGCTACAAAGCTTGCCCATACCTAAGAGAAAATAAAGATCCATATCAATGGATTTTGTAGTGGGTATGCTACTAACAAGGAGGAAGCATAATGCCATTTGGGTCATTGTAGACAGATTGACCAAGACAGCTCATTTCCTTCCTATCAATCTTACTAATTCTTTGGATAAACTGGCACAACTCTATATAAGAGAAATAGTAAGATTACATGGAATACCTGATGACATAGTATTAGATATGGATCCTAGGTTTGTTTCTAGGTTCTGGAAATCCCTACATCAGGCATTGGGCACCAAACTCAAGTTTAGTTCTACTTACCATCCTCAGACTGATGGACAGACAAAAAGAACTATACAGACTCTGGAAGATATGTTGAGGTGTTGTGGAATTGACTTCCAGGGTGAATGGGATGTGCATCTCCCATTAATAGAGTTTTCCTATAATAATGGCTATCATTCAGTGATAGGAATGGCTCCTTATGAAGCCTTATATGGTAGGAGATCTATTACTCCTCCCTGCTGGCACCAACCAGAAGACAAATTGGAGTTGGGGCCAGACATTATTAAGGAAACTGCTGAGAAAATAAAACTGATCCAAGCCAGGATCAAGACTACAAATGGTAGGCAGCAAGCCTATGCCGACCTAAAAAGGAGAAGAGACCTAGAATTCCAGAAAGGGGACTGGGTGTGGCTCAAGGTTTCTCCAATGAAAGGAGTAATCAGATTTGGGAAAAAGGGGAAACTAGCACCTAGGTATGTTGGGCCATATCAGATACTGACTAAAGTTGGGAATGTGGCCTATTAGTTGGATCTGCCACAAGAACTTGGGAACATACACAATGTGTTTCATGTGAGCTTGCTCAAGAACTATGTTCCAAGCTCCAAGCAGATAGAAATACCTACTGCTATAACTGTGGCACCAAACCTCACTTATGAAGAAGTGCCAATTCAGTTCTTGGCTAGAGATACCAGGAAATTAAGGACCAGGTGGATTTCTATGATTAAGGTACAATGGAGTAACCACACTCCTGAGGAGGCAACCTGGGAAGTAAAACAGGAAATTGCCAACAAGTACCCTCAGCTGCACCCTAAGTTGCTGAAGAATTTGGAGGACCAAATTCTTTATGGAAGGAGGAGTTGTTAGGACCACCCTTCTAAGCTTGGATAAGGCCAAGAAAAAATAAGAAACATACTATAAAAATATAAAAAGGGACTCAGTTGAGCAAGGAGGTAGTGCTAAGAAAGCAAAACTACAGGACTATGTACCTTAAGTGCACCTAAATGAGAGACTATGGTGAGTTTGATAGAAAATAAAGTTGAAGGGCTAAACTGCACACAAGGACTAGTGGTGCAAACAAAACTACAAGGTATGAGTTGATGATTTCGGCCATGCAAAACTATACAAGGGTTAATGGCAAACTAGACCAAATTAAGGCAGACAACAATGATAACTAGTCACATCATGTCTCCCACAAAGGTAGTAAGCATTATTACTTAGTTAGTCTAACTAGTATTTACACTAGTTACTTGGTCGGTTTCACATGGGAGAAATGACACCTTCGGACTTGTGTTGACTTATGCATGGCATTGTAAGCCATGAAGTAACCAAAGTGCCTAAGTGAACACGTGATTTAGTGATGGATGTGTGACCGTGAAGATGTGAGGGCTTCATTGCACCATGCAAACTTGTTGAGGCCGAAAGCTAGCTTAATTGCCAACTTAATTACATGTGTCTTGTAACCAGTTTGCCTAAGACCACTTAAGCCTTTTGTTTTCATTTCGGGCTTCATTTCTTTTGGCCGAGAGCTAGCTTAGCTTGGTGTTCTGGGCTTAGCTCTTGAGTTCCTCCAAATTGGTTTCGGTTAAGGAGCAATTGGAGCTAGATTGAAGAGGCAAGCTAGGATGCTTTGATTTCGGCACTACACAACTCAAGTTCAAGCTTTGTTCTTGAAGAAACAAAGGAAGGCCGAGATGTTTCCAAGATAGGGTTTGAGGTAAACTTATGTTCTTCCTTGAATACATTGTAGATATTCCATGAACAAGGAGTAATGGTGTTGATTTGGTGTTATACTAGGCCAATTGTGTGAAGAACATCACGTTTTGGAAGTTGGGTTTTGGCCGAAAGCTTGTTTGAGGTAGGGTTCACTTAACATCTTGATTGCTTGGTAATATACCGTGATTCAAGTGTTTAAAGTAACTAAGTGATGGTTAAAATGTGCTAAATGATCTTAGTTGCTTGATGGGCTACTTTGATTGATTCGGTTGTGGATGTTGATTAGCTAATTAACTATGGACATGTGCTAGAAATGCTAGTGAATGTGGCCATTTTGCTAGACATTTCGGAGCTCTAGTGGAAGTGGAGAATATGGTGAAGTTTGGTGTGCAAAAGTGCACAATGGCACATGTTATGGTATTTGGCCGAATGGTCATGGTGTTCGGTGTGTGTGTTCATTGTGTGCTTGAGTGATTCTTTGCGCTAGCTAACCAAAATTATTGTTAGTGTAGCTTATATGTCTCGGGTACTTTAGCATGTATATGTATATGTTGTGTTTTCCTTGTCTTTGTGTTTGTTTTGCAAGTTATGTTGAGCTAATGGGAGGTTAAGCCTTGAGTTGTATACTCGGCTTAACTAAATAAACTCTTAATTGAGTTGGTATTGAAAGTGAACTCTACTGAGTTATATGCTCATTGCCCATATATATTGTTTTTCAGGAAAGGACATTCGGCCTGAGTAGTGTTGCTTGAGTTTGTGCTAGTGTGTTGTGCTAGTTTGCTTGTATATCAAGGTATGTGCCAATGTGTGCTTGGCTTAATGGTTTTGTACATTGCAAGTCTTATTTTGAGGTTGGCCGAGACTTATGTATTAAGTTGCGTAGGCTTGTAGAGTTGGGACTTGTCTAGGTGGGCTGCTATGGACATGTGGACTTTAGCTCTGATCATAGTTTTCACTTTCATGACCATGAACATGGCCATAGGTTTGGTTTTACAGTGTGTTCTGCTGTATGGGATACTAAAAGTGTTGTTTGTCCATTAGTGGTCTTGGGTTGTAACTTAACTTGGCATGGAAGACTTGGAATCATGGCATGTAGCCATGTATGTGTACTAGGTAGACTACTTTTGTATGTACGTAATGTGTAGTCTTGGGTGCCTAGTTCTTTTGTGGTACATGGAGTACCTTTGTAGCCAAGTTATGTTTTCACTTTTGGTGAATGGTTTGGACTTGTAAATGATGAAAACTTATGGGATTATGTATGTTCTGGCATGAATGTGATGTATATTCTTTTTATGAACCTCCTTTGTTCTTTTTGGCCGGGAGGTACATGTGCATTAAAATATGGGTTTTCAAACTAAAAGACTACTCTGGGCTTCTTGGTTGCCATCCTAAGTAACACACTTGAATGTCACATTCTAAACACTTGAATTGCACTAAGTGTTTGCCTTGCTTGTCATGCAAGTAATCTACTAAAGCCTTGCTTGTCCTGTAAATTAGTGGATTTGGGCCTTACTTCTACTGCAAGTAACTAATTGGAATCACTCATAAGCCTCCTGGGCCATCTCCCAGGCTAAATACCTTAAGAAGATAAGACTTAAGGTTAAGTTTTGTTAGTTGGCCAAATTGAAAGGTTAGAGATTAAACTTCAGGTTTGGGATTTAATACTTTGGATTTGGGCCAGGGCCTGTGTGAATTGTGACATATGTGACATACCCAATGACCTCCTTCAAGTTCACTCAGTTACTCACATGTAAGGAACCTTGATGATTTTATGTTAAAGGACTAGATATACCATGATCACTATAAGAATCACTTATAAAACACATATAATGATCCATGTACCATTCTCATGGTGGGTTGGTCGAGTAACAAGTTCTTCAAGTTGTACCTATATGTAGACTACATATCTTATATTAGTCTCCACATATACTAGTCGCTACATATTGTTGAAACCCGCTCCACAATAATACTAAACCAAGGACATTTAAGAATATGATTATTCTAGGGTTATAATTATGTTTATTACATTACGCAGAAACAAAACACCAAACATAATTGCTGGATTAATGCCTCAAAAAAATATTATGACTCAATATGCAAAAATACAATTATCTCATGATTGGCTTTTGGGCGTAACAATAACAATAGCAATGATAGAATTTGATAGCCCCACAAACAAGCTCAGCCAAAGGGATGGCTCGGTCATAAAATTTCCACATGATGACCCTATCTAATTATGGCCAGAATTGGAAAATGGTATGTCAAAAAAGTACTTTATGATGACAGTTCAAATGCTGATGTCATATTCACCCATTTACAGTTAAGGATGGGTATTCCCAAAAGTGGGGTCAGGTCTATGACTTCACCCACATTTGGGGTTGGCCCCGCAAAACTCCTAGTCTTGGGATCGATTAATTTGCCATTAATGTTAAAGGGCACCTTGGTCAACTTTGGGGAAGAACACTTTGCTTCCACCATGATGCTTCATCCTACAACGCCATCTTTGATAAGCAAACTTAGGGAAACCTTCACCTCTGAACTGATTTGAAATACTTGACAATCACATTCGTAATGAAGGAAGGGTATGTAGAAATATACATCAATGAAGCCAAGGTGAGAAAAGTGTTTGTTAAAGCAAGATAGATTCCTGCCAAAGTCAATGCCTAGGATGCAAGAAAGGGCGGTATGCCCACCAAAATAAGGTTAGGGGAGGAAAAGTATGATATTGAAAAAATACAAACTGCGGATCTGGAGTTAGTTCATTGCTGAAGCACCCGAATAGGGAAACAACTGGCCAAAAATGAAAAAGATAGACTTGAATCTTGCTTATTAATGAACAAAGATCTATTTGCTTACTCCTTAAAGGATATGCCCTAAATAAGTTTGGACATAATCCAACATAGTCTAAAAGTATGTCCCAAAGCTAAGCCTATTTGGCAGAAAAAGCACAGCATCTTAGCGCACAATAATGTCTTCATTAAAAAAGAAACTCAGTGACTCTTGGAAGCCAGTATAATAAGGAAAGTTAAATATCCTGACTATCTTAGCAACAACATCATTGCCACCAAGGAAGGAAGTGACAAACTCTAAACGTGTATCAACTTCAGGAGTGTCAATGATGCTTCTCCTAAAGACTCATAACCCTTACCTTCAACTGATCTATTGGTAGAATCCACAACTGAATATGGATTATTGAGCTTGCTCGATGCATTCAGTAGGTATCACCAAATTCAAATAAACCCTAATGATGACAAAAAAATAGCATTCATAACCGATGAGGGAATGTACTTCTATGAGAAAATGTCGTTTGGACTCAAGAATGCAGTGCCGCATATCAAAGGCTGATGAATAGGGTGTTTGATTCCTAGATTAAGAGGAATATGGAAGCATATGTTGATGAAATGATAATTAAAAGAACACTATCAAACAATCATATCACAGATGTACAAGAAACCTTCCAGTAGCTCTAAATGCTTGAAATTCATTCCACCCCCAAAAAAAGCATATTCTAAGAAATAGATGGCAAGTTCCCTGGTTTTATGGTATTCGAGAGAGTCATAGACACCAACCTAGAAAATATTAAGACCCTGCTTGGATCTTGAGCGCTCACACACATCAGGGATATACAGAGGCTCACTAGGAGAATAATGACACTTAATAGATTCATATCCAGATACAGGGATCGATGTCGAGCTTTCTTCAAAGTATTGACTAATGCATCCAAAAGTGAGGTCAGGCCAAGCTCTGAAGAATACCCTTGGAAAAAAGAGTGTCGAAACAATTGGGATGAACTAAAAAACTACATACCTTGCTTACCAACGCTTGAACAACCCAAGGAAGGAAAACCCCTCATCCTTTACCTCACTGTCAATAAAAAACTGTAAGTTCAATGTTTGTTAGGGAGGAAGGAGGAAAGCGATGGCCAGTATAGTACGTTAGTAAGTCCTTGCACAAGGCCGAAGTAAGATACCCAATATTGCACAAAGGAATTTTTGGCCTACTATTAGAAAATATGCTTGGCAGTTCGTCAAATGATGCCCTAGGTGCCAACAACATATGCTTGTTCAAATAACACCTTCCAAGGTAGTGACCTTGGCAAATGGGCAATAAAGGCCCAAGCATTGGTAGATTTCATTGCCAAAGGACCAAAAACTGAAGATACCACGTGATGGCCAAGGTACCCATCACGGGTCGAGCTCCCAGACTCGACGGAGTACCGACCTCGACAGAGGAAAACTATCAGCCGAGGTCGGAAGGATAAAACGACCCCCTGGCCTTATGCCGGGAATTCGCCTCCTTAGGGAGAGGTAGGACCAACCTCAGCAGAACAATCAGACCCTCTTCAAAAGCAGAAGTATCCCTCGGAGGGACCATCCTCGGAGAATGTACTACTACAAACGATAGAGTAACCTCGGGGAGTACGAACAGAGCATTCAAGGAGCCTCTGACACCCCCCATAAAGTCACCCTCCAAGTACGTTCTGACACGCTACCACTGGAGCACGCCATCAAAATGACACCTTGACATGACACTCTCGGAATGCCTAGGCTTCTAGCTAGGTGACTTTCACTGAGATAAGTGTCCCTTCATTCCCCAAAAAGCCGGGATCACGTCCCAGCGAACACGTGTCGCAATCTGGGATGACCACATGGAAAAAGGATTCTATACGCCCCTTTTATAAATGCCCAAGAAACATCCCAGGGAGGTAAGAAAAAGTTCTCTTGCCATACATAAAAGAGCACATAATCTAGTTACCTACAAGTGCTGACTTGGGCGTCGGAGGCTCATCCTCAGAAATACACTCCGGGGACCTCCTAACCTATGTTTTCTGGAGCATTTCAGGTATCCGCCACTGGGGAATCTCCTCCCAAGGCATTCTCCTCCACCAGAAGTCCTTCTTCCTCGCACAATGGCACACGACAAAGCCGCCACAGGCCACCAATTGGTGCCGTCTGTGGGAACCTTATCTCATATCGCCGTCGTGGAGACAAAGGGCTTTCAAAACCCCCCATCGCACCCGAGACTCAGCAGGCGGCCACTCTGCCTGTGGCAGAAACTTCTATGATGGAGGACGATCGTCCTGTAACGGTGATGATGAGCTTCCTACAGGATTTCCAGCATTCTATCGTTGCCGAAATCACTCAACAGCTCGATCAGAGGTTGCCGCAACCTCCACCAACTCAGAGGGCTTCACCCCCAGCCGTTCATCGGGAAAGGAGCTCACAATCTACTCATTGGAGTTCAGGGAGTGAAGACTCCCTTAATGCATATTCAACACACAGTGAACCCGTTGAGGTCCACCCAGCCGGAAGGGGAGCCCCAAAAGAAACCAGGGCCTCCTGTCAACGGAGCGCGTCCCCTTTCCAGAGGTCCCCCTCTCCCCTCCGCCGAAGTTGTTCCCCAAGGTGAAGGAGAAATTCGCCACTACCAGCGAACACACGGTGGCAGGAAGCAACCAGCACTGCCGCCCTTATGGAAAGGATCCTGGGAAGGCTGGAAAAGGTCAAGAAACAGATCTCCCGGAAACCAGTCTGGTCCCGGTTGTCCGACTCCTACACAGGAGAGGAGTCACCTTTCGTACGCGAGGTAGTAGAGGCGCCAATGCCCGGTGATTTCAGGGTACCTCGCCTGGAAACGTATGATGGGCGAAGTGACCCCCAGGCGTACCTGACAAAATACAAGCGAAGTATGGTGCTGCACGGCGCAGACGATGCCACACTCTACAAATGCTTTGAGGTAACACTCTCAGGACCAGCAACAGCGTGGTATAGCTCTTTGCCCCAAGGAAGTTTGATTAGCTTTCAAGCGCTATCTACTGCTTTCACCCAACAGTTTATTGGTAGTAGGCCAACTGCCAAAATGCCAGTGCAAATGTTTTACATAGCCCAGAGAGCAGGGGAGACCATCCGCGATTATGTGGAAAGATTCAATCGAGAAGCACTGAGCGTACCAGACTTTCGGCCAGAAATTCATATCCTCGCAATGGTCAAGGGACTGCGGAGAGACTCCCAGCTGTTCTACGAGTTCTCCAAGGACCCCCCAGAAACACTTGGGGAGTTTTACAGGAGGGCCGAACAACACATGACGGCTGAAGAACTCCGAATGGGAGGACCTGAAGGCGAACACCCTCGCACCGAAGGGCCTAGTCATCAGCCACGCTAGCAGAATGAGTCAGAGCGGCCTCGAAGGTAAAAGGGATAGAGGCCCGTAGCATTCACCCCCCTGAACACCACAAGAGCCAGTATTCTGATGGCACTAGAAAGGCAAGGGACCACAGTCCCAAGGCCAAAGGCCATGGCCCCGGAGAATAAAAGCAATATGAAAAAATTCTGTCAATTTCACCGGGATCATGGCCATGACACTGAAGCCTGTTTCCAGTTGAAAAAGTACATCGAGTCCCTGATCAAACAGGGTCAACTCCGATGATACTTGCGGATGCCTTCTCCAAAGGGGAGAAGGGAAGAGTGATAGCAGAAGGGCTATTGCCTCTATCTAACCCGAACTCGGAGCGTCAGGAAACTCGAGGATACTATTAGCCCCCCCGAGGTACTAAACAGATCACCTTTGGAGATGAAGAATCAGCTATTGTAGCTGAAGAGAATCTCCCCGAAGGTGGAACCCTGAATCAGGGAACCCCCCGAACTACGGGCATATTTCCCGAAGGGGCATCATCCGCGCCAGAGGACGACCTCGTCCAGGGACTTCGGGAGTACGGCATGAGCATTTAAGGAGCCTCTGACATGTCACCCATAGACGTTACAGGCCGCCCCAAACGGCGGTCTGACACACCGACGCCATTCAGGTCCCGTCACGACCTGTCTCGGTTCAAGGCTCAAGAAACCTGCCACCGGCTGCTTGTCCCCTACGCCCAAAAATTCAGGAAAGATCTGACCGAACACGTGTCATGATCTGAATGGGCTGGATACTCCTATAAATACCAGGAAAATAAACCTGGGCAAGGGATGGATCCTTGAGTAGACTCCTCTCCTTGAGAAAACACAAACGGGCAAGGCCTTTCTACTTTTCAGTGCTCCTCCCTTATTTTCTTTCAGGACACTGACTTGGGCGTTGGAGGCTTCTCCCCGGAAACACACCCCGGGGACCTTCTGACCCCCTCTTCTGAGCTTTTCAGGTATGCTCCCCTGGGCAGTTCGGGACTCTAGGCGGTCTCCCTCTCAAGAAGTCCCTCTACAAGTCTCAATGTCACTCCAGAAAGATGCTGACTGGCATCATTTGGCGCCGTCTGTGGGAACCCGCTCTGAGGTCACCGTCGTTGAAACTCGGCATTCTAAGGACAAGGCACTCCCGAGGTCCTCGTCCGCGCCTGAGAATCAACCGGCTGCTGAGCAAACATTCCCAGGGACTTTTGCGCCCGAGGAAGACCGCCCTCTAGTCATTACTATGGGTTTCTACGGGACTTTCAGTGTTCTGTCATGGCTCAGATGACACAGCAGATAGACCGAAGGTGGCCATAACAAGCTCAGGCCCAAAGGCCTCCGTCACCAGGACGCCCTCGGGAGAAAAACCCAAAATCGACCCATCATAGTTCGGGAAGCGGGGACCCATGTGAAGAGTCCTCTACGGAAAACATACCCCTCGGGAAATGGCCTGCGGGACAAACAAGGTCCAAGCGACCCAAAGTCTCACAGCGGAGGAGTTTGTCGCCTGAGGCAAGGTCCCTGTCCCCTCGACGCCGAGCTCGCTCCCCGATGAGGCGCCGGCAATCTCCCTTCCCAGAGGAAGAGCGTAACGCCACGATCCTTATGGAGAGGATATTAGCGAGACTAGACAGGGTGGAGAAACAGGTAGCCCGCAAACCTGTCTGGGCTAGGCTGTCGGGAACCTTCTGCGAGGATGAGTCCCCGTTCACCCAAACTGTAGTTGAGGTAGCTATGCTAGGCGACTTCAGGGTACCTCGGCTGGAGATCTATGATGGCCGCACTGACCCACAGGCCCATCTGACAAAGTACAGACGCAGCATAATAATGCACGGAGCCGATGATGCTACCTTGTGCAAATGTTTTGAGGTCACCCTCACAGGACCAGCAACTGCATGGTATAACTCATTGGCCCCAAGAACCATCACGGGGTTCCAGGAGTTATCCACGGCCTTCACACAGCAATTTATTGGAAGTCGGCCAACGGCAAAAATGCCTGTACAGATGTTCGACATAGAGCAAAGAAATGGAGAAACCATCCGTGACTATGTCGAAAGGTTTAACAGGGAAGCTTTGAGTATCCCGGATTTTTTGCCCGAAATACGCATTCTCGCCATGACACGGGGCCTTCGGAGGGACTCGCAGTTGTTTTATGAGTTCTCTAAGGACACCCCGGACACTCTCGGGGAATTTTACCGAAGGGCCGAACAGCATATGACCGCCGAGGAGCTGAGAATGGGTGGGCTAAAGTCCAATCACGGCAGCGCCGAAGGGTCCAACCAGCAAACTCGGCATTCAACCGAACAGGCGGGCCGACCTCGGAGAATGCGGGGAAGGAAACTCCCAGCTTTCACACCCCTGAACACTACACGGACAAACATCCTCATGACGATGGAAAAGCAGGGGATGCAGATTCGACGGCCAAGGGCCATGACCACTGATAACAAGAAAAACATAAAGAAGTTCTGCCAGTTTCACCGTGACCACGGCCATGACACCGAAGATTGCTTCCAACTGAAGAAGTACATAGAGTCGCTAATAAAACTGGCCAACTTCGACGATATCTACGGATACCTTCCCCAAAGGGAAGAAAAGATGAGGAAGAAAAGGCCGAGGATGAGGACTATGACTCTGCCAGGCGAAGAAACCGAAGTCCGAAAAGATGCCCTCCACCTCCGGCAGGAGTAATACAAACAATCACGATGGGGCTCCCATCCTCGGAAAGAAAGAGGAAGGCCAGAGAAATAGCAGTCATGGAATATCAGAATCCGACAAAGAAACTGGCCCGCAGGGATGGATCCACCGTCATCTTTCCCCATGACGATCCGTTGCTGATCATGGCGAGGATAGGGAACTGGGACGTCAAGAGAGTGCTGATCGACGACGGATCGAAGCTGACGTCCTGTTCTCACACTTACTGCCAAACTTGGGCATATCTAGCAGCGACCTCAAACCCGTCACCTCGCCTACTTTCGGGGTAGGACCGTCCGAACTGCCTGTCCTCGGATGGATCGATCTCCCCTTGATGATGAAAGGAACTTCAGTGGAAGGGACGGCTGAACTCTATGCCTCCACAATGGTGAAGTTTATTGTCATGGATGTCCCTTCATTGTACAACGCCATCCTTGGGAGACAGACATAGGGAAATCTACACATTCGCCCTGATGTGAAATACTTGACTGTCACTTTCGCCACCAAGGATGGAGATGCAGAGATCTTCATAGATCAAGGCGAAGTAAGAAAGGTGTTCGTAAAGGCACGAAAAGCTCCGGCAAACAACTCCGCACAAATGATGGAGGCAAAGGCACCAGAGAAGGGCAAGGAAGGAGATCCCGCGAAAGCGGAAATGGAAACAGTAGAGCTTGTCCCAGGTCAATCTTCCCGAATAGGGAAGAGCTTGGCCGAAGGTGACAAGAAAAAACTTGTATCATTTCTACTGGAAAATAAAGATCTATTTGCCTACTCACCAAAAGACATGCCAGGGGTAAACCCTAGCGTAATACAACATAGCCTTAAAGTTAATCCTGAGGCAAAACCTGTCCGGCAAAAGAAACGGAGCATCTCGGTCCATAAAAGTAACTTTGTCAAAACCGAAGTGCAGCGCTTGTTAGATGCTGGTGTCGTCAGGGAGGTCAAATACCCCGAATGGTTAAGCAACGTGGTTATTGCCACAAAAGAAGGAAGCAGTAAGCTCCGGATGTGCATCGACTTCAGAAACCTGAACGATGCTTGCCCAAAAGACTCATACCCCCTCCCGCCGATAGACCAATTGGTAGACTCAACTGTCGAAAACGGGCTCCTAAGTTTCTTAGACGCCTTCAGTGGGTATCATCAAATAAGGATGGACCTTGAAGATGAGGAAAAAACTGCCTTCATCACCGAGGGAGGAACATACTGCTACGTCAGAATGCCCTTCGGGCTTAAAAACGCAGGAGCCACCTACCAGAGGTTGATGAGCAAGGTCTTTAACGACCTGATGGCCAGGGGCCTCATCGTTTAGAGTCATGATGACTGGAGGAGAGACTTCTGGGACGAAGAACGCCTGGTGGATTGGATCGCCCAAAGGAGAGTGCCTGAAAGCTTAGAAACAAAGGGTTAGGAGGCCCCCGGAGTGTTTTTCCAGGGGGGAGCCTCCGACGCCCAAGTCAGTGGTGGCTGAGAGAAAGGCAGAGAAAATAGCACAAAGGGCTGAGGAGTCTCGCCTTGTAATTTTCTCAGAGTGTGGGAGCAGTGTTTTGCCAACCAGCCTCTTGCCAAGTATTAATTCCTGGTATTTATAGGAGCGCCTAGCCCGTTCAGATCGTGACACATGTTCGGTCGGATGTTCCTGAATTTCTGGGCGTAGGAGATAGATAGCTGGTAACAGGTTGCCTTGAGCCATGTGCTGAGACGGGCCATGATGTGATTCTGATGGCGTCAGCGTGGCAGTGCGCCTTTTGAGGCGGATTGTGGTGTCTGTGAATGGATGTGTCAGAGGCTTCCTTAAATGCTTCCATAAATGCTCCTGCCGTACTCCCGAGGTCCCTGGGTGAGGTCGTCCTTTGGTACGGACAGAGCCTCTTCGGGAAACAAGCCCTCAGTTCGGGGGTTCCCAGTTTCAGGGAGTTCCGCCTTCGGGGATATCATGTTCGGCTCGCTATGTCTGGTGCCTCTTTTCCGAAGGCGATCTGTTCACAACCTTGGGGGGGCTAGTAGTGTCCTCAAGTTTTCCTGGCGTGCCGGGCTCGGAGCTCTTCGGCTATCTCCCGAGGTGCATGATCACACCTTTTCTCGGGTAGCGCCAGCTTCTTCTGGCCATTCTTGTGGCAGGGAGTTCGGCCAGATAGAGGCGATAGCGTTTGGCTATCACATGCCCCCCTTTGGAAAGCCGAAGTGAAGACTTCGGTTTTGCATCTCTTTCCGAGGTTGTTTATGGGAGTCTCTTTGGAAGCTTAACCTGTTCCGAGGATGCGCCTTTTGCCCGAAGATCATGGGCTCTTCGGCCTTGGCCTGTTCTTTGGTGTCTTCGAGGCGGAGCCTGTGCCGAAGATACACCTCTTGCCCGAAGGTCATGGGCTGTTCGGCCATAGCCTGTCTCTTGGCGTCCTCGAGTTGGCCTGCTCTTTGTTTCTGCAGGTCTGTTTGGCCAAGCGTGTCAGTCTGAGCGGCGCGTCCCAGTTTTCCAGGGATGTCAAAAGACGTGTCCCAGTTTTCAAGGGACGTTTGGAGGACGTGTCCACCATTTTTCCGCAGCGGTTGACACGTGGCGCTTTGCCATTGGAGGAGAGTCACGTCGGTTACAGAGGGCGCGCCTTTTCAGGTGCAGAGAGCAGTTACGGCGACGGTTCGCCTCCAAAGGGTACTTATGACGATGTTTCGGTTACCCACCTCTGGCTTATAAATAGCCCATTCCATCATAAGTTCCCTTTGCTTTTTCTTCTGCTCTTTTCTCTGCTTTGCCCCTGTTCTTGCACTTTCTTGCTTTCTGTGGCGGAGCTACCTTAATCAGAGCTTTTTTCCAGCCAACTTTCACGACGGCGTCCTCAGATTTTGGCAAATCTTTCGGTGGGTTTTTGTTTTCCAGAGTGTTTTGATCCCTCTGTTCTTTTGAGTTTTTCTCTGGAAACTGTTTTCTTCCGTTTTCAAACTCGTTTTCATGTCAAAAATGCCCATTCCTAAGAGCTGGCAGCCTCTTTTAGCCCATCCTTGTTGCACCACCCCTGTAAAGTTAGAGAGATGGAAGAAAAAATTCTTTTTTCCCTCTTACGCCATTACTAGGCTGCCTCGTTCTAGCCATTATGCTTTTTCAAACCATAGTAAGGAGGTTACCATTTTCCGAGCCCAGCTGAAGGCCGGTCTTCGGTATCCTCCCCCGAAGATGGTGTGCGAGTTCTGCAAATTTCATGGCATTGCTGTGAACCAGCTTCCCCCGAACTCGTTCTGCTATTTTAACGCCTACCTCTGCATGTGTGGCGTCTTCGGGATAGAACCCCATTTCATAATCTTTATGCAGTACTACAAGCTCTCTGTGGTCCCGAAGGGTGGCTTCTATTTCATGCTACCTCGGGGATCCGGGAGCAAGAAATTCATGTTCACCTTCGCCACTAAGGATAGCAACTGGCGGGGGTGGCAACAGAAGTTCTTCTTCCTGAAGATGGACGAGGCCTGGTCGTACGTTCCGACCAAATGGGCTCAGGGAACACTGGATGTGGACGTTGTTGATCCGAGGATGCTGCTGACCCCAGAGTTGGCTCCCGTGTTCGCGGATTTCGACGCCCGCATTCGGGCTGTCTCTGACTGGGATCCCGAGGTCGCTCCGCGCGCCCTTTACCCTTTTCCAATCAACTGGAAGTTGATGACCGAAGAGGTCCTTCGGGAACTAAAGGTGGTAAAGGAGCACAAGACTGACCTCAAGATGCCAGCTCCTGCCATCGCCGGGAAGGATTCCTGGTTGGTCAAGCTTCTTAAGGAGGAGATTTCTTTCGAAACGCTTGTCGAAAGTGAGTCATCTTCTACTCCTTTGCTGTTTTTTTCCTCGGACTTACGCTGATGTTTCTCTCCTTTTTCAGAGATGGGCGACGGGACTGCCGCCTATTACAAGTCCCTTTTCACCGGCCAAGTGGAGAAGGGCGATCAGACGAAGAAGGCGGCTTCCCGAAGGCGAAAGTCCGTTGGTGCTGGTCCCTCGTCTAAACGGGCGAAGAAGACTGTTATTTCTTCCCATTTGGAAAGTATTAGGGAGGGCAACGAGGACGCCGAGGTTGCTGTCACTTCGCCGCCTGATGATTCGGCCGAGGTCCCCTGCTCAGGTTCCTCTAGAAGAAATTCCCGAGGAGACTGCTGAGGAGCCTGGGACAGCCGAGATTCCGGCGCCTGAGACTGCTGTTTCCGAGGTCCCTTCAACCGACGTCCCTCCTCAAAGTCCTACTGCGTCGCAGGCCCTCCTTGATGTAGTGGTAGAAGTACCTTCTGCCGAGGAGCGGCGCAGGCGGAAGGGCAAGGGCATTTCGACCGAGGAGGCCGAGGACTCCGAGGACGTCGTTGTCGAGGTTCCACCAGGTTTGTTTCCAGACAAAGTGTACTTCCTTTGTTTTTTCTGGATTGCCTTCTTTGTCTTTAATCTCCTTCTCATTCTTGCCACGCAGGGGAGTTGACTACCCCTGACTGGGCGGCCGAACATGCTCGGAAGCGAGCTCTTCGGGACGCCAAAATCCCGCAAGGGAAGATACCAAAGGAGCCTTTCTGGACGTTCACGGAGGACATGAATTTGTACTCCGAGGACTGTCCTCAAATGGCGAAGGAAATTTCGAAGGGGGTGCTCACCGAGGCCTCCTTCAAGGCTATAGCGGCGGCCCATCCGGGGGATAACACTCTCGCCGCAAAGATCACCGAGCATGCTGCTCAGGTATATCCTTCACAGCTCTTTCCCTTCAATTTTTTCCTAAGTGTTTGGCTCTTACTGACCTTGCGTTTTATCTTTTTGCAGCTGCTGGGGTACGCCGGCTTTCTCCGAGTTCGGGTGGCCAGGGAGGTTGCCTTCCGAACTTCGGCCACTCAGACCATGAATGAGGCGAGGACCGCACTCGCGGAGTCGGCCGCCAAAAACCAGCAGCTGAAAGAGGCTGCTGAGAAAGAAGTGACTGCCCTTCGGGAGGAGTTCCGGAAGGAAAAAGAAGAACTTCAAAAGGTCTCCTCCCAGAAGATTGCTGACCTCGGTGAACAAATAAAGGGGATGCTCGCCGCCAACGAAGATCTTCTCAAGCACAAGGCTGGTTCTGACAGCCTTATAGTGTCGTTGACGAGTGAGAATAATACTCTCCGGGCTGAGGTCGAGTCTTTGAAGAAGGGGTCCAAGGGGACGCTGGAGATAAAGGCGCTGAAGGAGGAGGTCGCTGAACTGGAGGACGAGCTTTACGACCTCGAGCTTGATAAGAACGAGTCTGATCAAATGGCGAAGGTTGCCTTTCAGGACGGCTTCTGCCTTGCTCGTCACCAGATTCTCCAGAGGTTCCCAGATTTAGACCTCTCTTTTCTGGAGGCCCTAAATATTCCTGAGGGACCTCGGTGGGAATGGTCCAAGGTCGAGCATCTGAAACTTCCTCCTTCAATGCCGGCGCGAAAGGTGGTGGAAAAGGGCGGGCCAGCGAGTGGCTCTCGGGACGCCGCGAACCCCTAGGCTATTTTTTAGGGCCCCTTTTCCTTCCCTTCCACTTTGTACTCCTTCTTCGGTCACTTCTTCTGTAAAGCAGCTTTGCTCTTAATGAAGATTTTTTTGGCTAAGTCTTTTCTTGCAAGTTTCTTTATTTCCATTGTCCCGAACACGTTCGCTCAAGAGACTTCGGAAAACCTGCGATCAAAGAAACTTTTTTACCTTCCCTTGGCCGAGCTTGTTCGCTCCAAAGGCTTTTTGGAAAGTCTGAAAAAATTTGACTAAGTCTTTTTGCAGGCTTTTGCATTTCCAATTTTTCCCGAACATGATTGCTCAAGGGACTTCGGAAAACCTTCAGTCAAATTTTTGTTTTTCCAGGTGTCCCGAGCATATTTGCTCAAGGGAGTTCGGAAAACCTTCCGCGAGATTTTTCACTTCCCATTTTCCCGAGCACGTTCGCTCAAGGGAGCTCAGGAAATTATCTCTGCGCTGGCTACGGCGAGTACTTCTGCGATATTTTTGTTTTCCATCTTTCCCGAGCGTGGCGGCTCAAGGGACTTTGGAAAGTCATATCTACGCTTTATCATGGCGAGCATCTTCCAGAGCGCGGAATTCTGGAGGTTTCTGCGCTTTATTACGGCGAGCATCTTCACAACTTTGCACAATTTTGGATACTTAAGAACTTTCCTTAAGAGCATTCTGTACTTACAATTCCTCCGCTTCATCTTAGGCGTAGAATTTTTTCAAGGCGTCTGAGTGCCAAGTATTTTTCAATTCTACGCCTTCGGCGTCGCCAAGTTTGTACACGCCTTTTCGTACTTCGGCGAGAACCAGATAAGGTCATTCCCAGTTTGCATGAAGTACTCCATGGGACGGCCTTCGGGGTGCAAAGTCAGCCTTTCGGAGAACGAGGTCTCCCTTCTTGATTTCTTTTGGCCTGGCCCGTAAGTTTATAGCCGCGGCCACTCTTTGCTGAAAAGCTTTTCTTCTCAGCTCGGCTATTTCTCTGTGTTCGCCGACGAGGTCGAGCTTGGTTCTGAGGCCGAGGTCGTTTCCACCTTCATCAAATACTTGCACCCGTATTGATGGTCTGACTATCTCGACTGGGATAATGGCCTCTGTCCCGAAGACTAGTGAAAAGGGAGTTTCCCCTGTGGCCCTTCGGGGCGTCGTTCGGTAGCTCCACAATACGCTTTGGAGTTCTCCTGGCCATTTCCCTTTTGCTTCTCCCAGTCTCTTTTTCAGGCCATCTTTTATGGTCCTGTTCGATACTTCCACCTGCCCGTTACTTTGGGGGTGAGCTACTGGGGCGAAGTGCATCTTTATTCCGAGGTCGTGGATAAATTCCTGGAATCCTTTGTCTATGAATTGGGATCCATTATCGGCTACTAGTACCCTTGGTATGCCAAATCTGCATACGATGTTCTTCCATACGAACTTCTACACTTCTTTTGCCGAGATAGTTGCTAGTGGTTCTGCCTCCACCCATTTTGAGAAATAGTCCACTGCTACCACGCAGAATTTCACGCCTCCGGGTGTTGTGGGGAGTGGCCCAATAAGGTCTATACCCCAGACTGCGAAGGGCCAAGGATAGTCTGCCGGAGTTACCATTTCCGAGGGTGTCCTCTGGATTTTCGCATGTCTCTGGCAGCTACCACATTTCCGGACGAACTGTCTTGCGTCCTTTCTCAGGGTAGGCCAGAAGTATCCTTGGCGGAATATTACTGCTGCAAGGGCATCAGTTCCAATGTGTGAACCACACATGCCTTCGTGGACCTCTTCAAGGACCATTTCAGTATCCTCTTCATCCACGCATCTTTGCAGCGGGTTTGCATATCCCTGCCGGTATAACTCTTCGCCAATCAGGAAGAATCTTCCGGAGTGTCTTCGCAGTCTTACAGCATCGCCGGGGTCTTCGGGGAGCAAATTCTCTGCGAGGTATCTTTTTATTGGATCTTTCCACCCTGTTAGGATGATCATTTCCTTCCGAGGTTGCCTTCCATTTTTGCTGCCTTTGTGAGGACTTTGAAGAAAGGTCGACACCTATCTCCGTACCTGGAAATAAACCTGCTCAGAGAGGTTATTCTTCCGGTGAGTCTCTGCACGTCTTTGACTGTGGCAGGAGTTCGGAACTCAAGCAGAGCCTTAATCTTCTCGGGGTTAGCATCGATGCCTCTTTCGGATACCATGTACCCAAGGAATTTTCCCGAGGTCACCCCGAAGATGCACTTCTTCAGGATTAAGGCGGATCCCGAAGGCTCTGAGCT
>SMDT01000238.1:0-193042 GCA_005392925.1 Aquilaria sinensis
TTCCTTCCCAATTTTTGTGCCAACTTACACATCCTTGGTAGAACTCATCCTAAAAAACGAGCTTGTTGAGGTAAAGGTACCCAAGGCTATATAAGCACCTATAATGCGCCTTTTGGAGGTGATTTTGGCTGGTATCAGAATGAATCTTAAACTCCCATCAATTCCACAATTTGACTTGTACAATTCTACTACTTTACCCCCTTTGTTCTATTTCGATGTAATCGGGTCATGATTTTAATAACCTCGGGCCGAAGTTTAGCCAATTCTTAATTGAAAATTTTAAATTATTCAGCAATTATGAAAAAAAAAAAAAAAAAAAAATGTATTTTATGATTAAGTTTAAGAGTACAATTATGAAACAGTAGATTAAAATTTCAAAAGTCAATGTGAGATAATTAATTTGAGTTAACAAATTTTGTCAAATTCTATATCAAAATAAAATATTTTTTAATAAATTTAGAACCAAAATGAAAACTTTTAAATAGATTTAAAAAAAAAAAGATTACCTAACAATGATGGATTTGTTGAACACATTATAAATTATGCACCCTTCCTATAACATTTTGAGTAAAAACAAAAAAAAATAAAAACACCTGAAGCGGTTAAGTTGGTAAATGCAAGTTAGAGTAACACTACAAGCATTACGCGTTCGTTACTAGTTTTAGGACGAGATGAAAAAATTTTCGTACTCACAACCGCATACAGATCTGACTCGACTCACCCCACCAAGCACAAAGTCCGACACTGGCCCTACGGATTTCCGGATTCAGTATTAAAGCAAGATCCCCCACCCCCCCCCCCCCCCCCCAATCACCGACCTTTCCTCTCCCATAATCCACAACCCCCCCAGACCCATGGCCCCCATCGCGCCGCCCCCCCCCCCCCCCCTCCCCCCTCCCCCCCCCCCCCCCCCCGCCCCCCCCCCCCCCCGTCCCCCACTATTCCCCCCCCCTCCCCCCCCCCCCCCTAACACTCTCCCCGACACCCATCTGAAGTGATGAAAACCATGAAAACCACCGAACACAAGCCTTGACCTGCGATCCAAATCTGAAAGGGAATTGATGACTAAACTCAAAAAGACCCTATTTTAACTTAAATCAACATAAAATATATGGTCGGTAAAGACTTTAAAAAAAATTATAATTTAATATATGTTAGTAACCCACTTTTCTTTATTCTGTTGATTTGTTTTGCGTTGTAGAGCGAGACGAGTGAGAGCTATGAAGGAAATGATTAGTGAAACAGTGATAGAGAGATATAAATAATTAGGTTTTAGAAATTATAGTACTCTAACAATTTCCTTATTCCATATTTTTTGAAATATTTGACTTTTTTTGACTTAAATTTGAATTAAATTTATTCATATACCTTTCTTTCTGTTTTAAATTCTTTGAATCATTCATATTTTAACTAATCTAGTAATTTATAAATTTTTTATTTTCAACATTTTAATATATAAATAAAAAAAATTATACATGAATGATAAATCAAGAGTCCTATAATTTTTAATATATTTTTTTAAAGTTTTTAATAAATAATAATATAAACAAATTTAAGTCAAACTAGTAAAAAAAGTTAAATGGAGTAAAGAAAATGGGACGGATGAAGATTATTTGTTAGAAAAAAATTTAAAAAGTATATATTTAGAAACTATAGGTCTTTATTTATTATTTAATATAATCATTTTTTATTTATATATTAAAATGTTGAAAATAAAAAATCATAGATTAATCGCTAAATAGTGAATGTTACAAAGAACTTCGGCATAGAAAGAGTATTTTATTAAAGAAATTATATATTAATATATCTTTATAAATTTTATATTATTTTTTATGTCTAGTTAAATTAAATTTTAATCAAAATTAAATAAAAAAATTGAATCAATTAAGCCATTTCAGCATTATTTATTAGTGAACTGAGTAAACTCGACAATCAAGTTAAATCTGGATATATGACCCGATAACCTGACCTGATTGGATCCGAACCTAAATAAATCAGGCCTGACCCAACCCAAATCAGAAATTTACTTAACCCAAACCCAAATAACCCGACCTGGACCTGAATACATGCTAACCTGATTAAACATGAACCTGAATGACCTAACCCAAACCTGACCCAACCCACCCAATTGACATCCCTAAGTCCTACTGGCATCCCGGGCAACGAATAAATATTGGTGGTTCAATTAAACAATTCGAATAATATAGGGACCATATAGATCCTGGTCAACTGTGACCCATTCTTTTAATTTCGTCCGGCGATGAATCTCTCGCAGCCGGCCGCCATAGCTCTTTACCTCGCAACCTCTCTTGTTGTGTTTCGATATAATCTCTATAATTTTTCCTCCTAATCGGCGACAAAGTTCTTTTTAGGGTTCGATGGAAGACGAAGAAGGAAGAGGAGAGTTGCTGGGGGAAGAAGAAGGGAAGCAGAAGAAGAAGCACGAGGGCAAGCACGATAGGCCCAAGCCCTAGGATGAGGACCCTAACATCGCCCCTCGTCGTGGAACCCTGACGGTTTACTCGAAGTCAGCTCATTCTCCACTTTTTTCCCATGCTACAGAGGTACTTGCTCTAGATTCTGAATATAACTAGCATTGCTTTCTGAATTCCGCAACCATGAAACTTTCTGTTTGTAATGCGTTTTGTTTTGTTTTTTCATTTTCCTCAAGAAAAGTACTTGTAAGAAACTTGGCTGTCGGTGAAACTTTGAAAGAGTACGGTATTGCTTGTGAGTTGAATTTGGTGAGTGTTGGTCGTTGTATTGTATTATTTATTCGAGTTGAATTTGATTGCATTATTGTTGTGTTGAGGGGACTTGCACTTTAAGTTAGTTCTTCGTGCTTTTTGGCTTTGTTGTGGTTTGAGTAGATGCACTGATTCGTTTTTAAAGAGGTTTCTTCTCATTTATGACATTTGGTAAGTCTAATGCTGATTGATTGATTGGTTGATTGATTTGCGTTAGATTCAAGTGATTTGAACATTTTTCACCGTGTCTTCTTGTTGGTAAGGTCGAAGGTTCAATGACAGTGTCCACAACAAAGAAGATAAAGGACCCTTGCATTATCATGAAAGCCCGGGATCTAATCAAGCTTCTCTCAAGAAGTGTTCTTGGGCATCAGGTAAACTTCTGATGAACTCACATCCTGATGCCCGGCAGCATCTTCGTTGTACGACATGGTAGGCCTGATAGGGACTTCTGGTATGGAGATGCCTGGTAGAGGAGACTTCCGGTGTGAGATTGCCTGAAACGCTCAAAAGAACAGAGGTTAGGAGGTCCCCGGAGTATGTTTCTGGGGAAGGAGCCTCCGACACCCAAGTCAGTATTTAGCAAGCAAGTAAAGGAGCAGAGAGTCGAGAGTCAAGAATAGAGAGAGTTCTATATATCTTTACCCAGGATATTCTCCAAGTATTTATAGGAGAGCGTTGGGAAAAGGACATAAGACGTGTTCGTGTTCCTCGGATGTGATCCGTATCTTCGGGGATAGGGGACCTCCAGCTGGCTATAGACCGTTCTGTCCAGGAGTCAGGGCCGTGGGAGGTCTGTGTGTCAGGGGTGTGTGCGAGGTCTTTGTGTCAGAGGCTCCTTAACCATTTTTTTCTTATTTCCGTAAGACCCCTTCGGGGAACGGAACCCCTTCGAGGTATGAGACCCCTTCGACGTAGGAGGCCCTTTTCGGCTAGATATCAACACCGAGGGCTATCAAGATGAGTTCTTCGGCAGAGTGAGGCGCCCTCAGGAGAAGCTCTACCTCGCCGAGGATGGTGGTTTACCGAGGTTAGAGGGTCAAGGACTGCGTACCCTCTTTTCCCGATGATGCAAAACCCCTATGGTATAAAGACCATGAAACGCGCCCAAGATGTGATTCAAGCTCCACAAGACATCAAAAAGACTAGGTTTGAAACCCCCACCCCTAATCAACCCTTGATTAGAAACAAGAAGTATAGAACTCCAAGAACACAAGCACACTTGTGCACCAAGGCAGTCCACAAAGAACCAAAGAGAAAACCTCTCCAAAGAGCAATATTATTTCGGCAATAATCTGTGTATTTACATCTAGAATATGTGCCTTTATATAGGCCTAAACTAGGGTAAAAATCTGGGCAAAATTCGCAGCCCAAGTCACCTAGGAAACCTAGTTACAAAGGACTCAAGAAAACCTAGTCAAACTAGGACTCCTAAACCTTTCTAACCTTGTTTAGTGTATGCAGCGTATGCCACTTGTCCTAAGTGACCTGAATTAATTCCATAGCCTAAATAACATCCTAAATAATGTATCTAAACAAGAATTGAATGAAAGAAAAATGCAAATACAAGATTAAACCCGAAAACCCCCAAATAGCCTTTTTGGGTGCATTTTTGGGCACTTTAGGGTTTTCACTTGTATCTTCAGCTC
Source organism: Aquilaria sinensis (assembly GCA_005392925.1). Lineage (NCBI taxonomy): Eukaryota > Viridiplantae > Streptophyta > Magnoliopsida > Malvales > Thymelaeaceae > Aquilaria > Aquilaria sinensis. The sequence goes on from SMDT01000238.1 coordinate 4,397, forward strand.
CAAGCTTGAATCTTTGAGTTCCAATGGCATGAATCTTCCTCTTAGATGTGGTAAAGAGGTCCGGAAAAGTTAGAGCTAAAAAATCCAGCTTGTGGGCACAAAATGCATCAAGAACACTTAAGGGGGCTCAAATGGTGCACTTTGAGTGGTGTCCTTGGTGTCCTTGCTTTGTGGCTTGTCTAAGCACTCTAGAACTGAGTACCAAGCATGTCCATCATCTCCATATGGTGTCTTGAGAGTTCCAGCAGCTCCTTGTGAAGTTCCATGTCCATTCTCCATGAAGAAACTTGAAACAAAGCCTTGTAGTGCACTTGAGAGCTCCTTAGCTTTCTTCCTTGTCATAGGTCCACTAGAAACCTTCAATGGGTCCTTGCCTTCTCCATGTGTGCCTTCCTTGATCATATCACCCGAGGTTGCCGCTCGCCCACTCTAAGGGCGATACTCGACCTTTCTGAGGGTGATGCTTAACTTTTACCGACGGTGCTGCTCGTCAGAGCTTAGGAGTTCATAGGGTAATAGCCCTTTGGCTATCACATGCCCTCCTCGGAGAGCTGAAGAAATGTCTTCGGCTTTTGAGCTTTCGAGAGTCGATCGTGGAGCCCTTTCAGAGGCCTAACTGGACCCCGAAATTGCTAGAGTTACCCTTTTCGGATTAGAGTCTCTTTGATCCAGAACATCTGTTCTTTCCAAGATAATGGCATTTGTCTTTTTGGGAGAGGTGTCTGGTGTTCCCGAGGTTGTCTCTTTAGTTAGAGTGTGTCCGTTCTAGGCTTTTTAATGCCTGTTAGTGGACCGTCATGTCTACTTGACGCGTTCCCCTGGGAAAGGCCTAAGTCTGACAATTGTCAAGGGCACGCCCTCATTTCCCCCACTGGGTGACACGTGTCACCTGGTCACTGGGGAATGGTCGCATCCGTTTCATCAGGCGTGCCTTTTTGTCTTCAAGGGGCAATTATGGCGACGCTTCACCTCCTTCCTTCGGCCTATAAATCCCCCATTCCTCATTAGTTTTTTGGCACTTACATTCTCTTACTCTCTTCTGCTCTAGAATTTTCTCCCATTTTCCTACGGCGGCGCTAGCGACGGTACGATTTCTGGCAAGTTTTCACGACGGCGTCCAGAAATCCCGACTTCGGCAAAAGTTTTGGTGGGTTTTCCTTCCCAAAGTCCTTCAATTTTCTATTTTTATAGCCTTTTCTTCTTTTCAGAAGTCATCTCCTTCTTTCGAAGTCGTTCTTCGGCATTGTTTCCTTCTTTTCTTTTAGCCTTTCTGAAGTTAGGTTTCTCTCTTCCAAATGTCTTCCCCCGTTCCGCTCATGTCTGTTCAGACTGTCCCCGAGAGCTGGCTTCCTCTTAATTCTCATCCGAGTTGTACCACTTCGGAGAAGTTAGCGAAGTGGACAACTAAATTCTTTCTCCCTTCTTACTCAGTTATCAGGCTACCTACTCCTGGCCTGTTCAGTTACATGAATAATTCGGACGAGGTGACCATTTTTCGGGCCCAACTGAAGGCCGGACTTCGGTTTCCTCCGCCGAAGATGATTTGCGACTTCTGCCAATTCCATGGCATAGCCGTGAATCAGCTTCCTCCCAACTCTTACTCCTACTTCAATGCTTTCCTTTGCATGTGTGGGGTTTTTAAGATAGAACCTCACTTTATTTTTTTCATGCAATACTACAAACTCCACCCCGTCCCGAAGGGTGGCTTCTATTTTCTGCTTCCTCGGGGTTCCGGGAGTAAGAAGTTTACATTTACCTTTAACACGAAGGATAGTTGGCGAGGGTGGCAGAGGAAGTTCTTCTTCCTGAAGGTGGCTGACCAGTGGGGGCACATTCCAACCAACTGGGCGTGGGGGACTCTGCCTATAGATGTAGTTGACCCCAGAAAACTGCTAACCCTAGAATTGGAGGCCCAGTTCGAGGAGTTCGATAGCCGTATTCGGGCTGTCGTGGACTGGGACCCCGAGGTTCCCCCCTGTTCCCTGTACCCCTTTCCCATCAGATGGAACTTAATGACCGAAGAGGTCCTTCGGGAACTGGGGGTGATCAAGGAGCACATTACCGACCTGAACATGCCGCAACCTCTTTTTGACGGGAAGAAGTCATGGTTGGTAATGCTCCTTCGGGGCGAACTCACGTACTCGGCCCTTAAAGAGAGTAAGTTCCTTTCCAAATTTTTCATCTTTCTCTGTGCGTACTTACACTGATATTCTTCTTTTTGCAGAGATGGGTGACAAATCTGCCGCCTTCTACAAGTCCCTCTTCCTCGGCCAGGCCGAGAAGGGGGAGCAGACTCGGAAGAAGGTGGCGGCGAAGAGAAAGAAGCCATCCGGGGGATCATCTTCGGTTCCGAGGTCGAAGAAAATGAAAGAGGACCTCATTCCTCCGCCTCCTGAAGATGACGTGGGGACTGAGGACCAGACCCATGTTCGGGAGGATCTACCCTCGGAACCAGCTATCCATTCCACTCCCCTTAGTCCTAGTATGGCGGCGGAGACTTTGGGGACCTCGGTTGGGGGGTTTTCGGCCGAGGAGCTGGATGAGTGCCGAAAAAGGAAAGGCAAAAATGTCCCCGATGAGGTCCTTGAAGTCAGCAACTCCAACGGCGATGACACAGAACTTCCACCAGGTTTGTCCCTTAGCCTTTCTTCTATGAGTTTGGGAATTTTTTGTGTTTTAGATCTTATAGACGAGTGGCTAAGGGATAACGTACTGATGGAACTTTGGCGGGACTTTACAGGCAAAGCAGTGCAGGCTCCCTGGGTGGAAGATCATGCCTGGAAGATGACCATTCGGGACACCAAAATCCCGAAGGGAAAGATCCCAATTGAGCCCTTCTAGTCATTCACGGAGGACATGAACTTGTTCTCCAAGGATAGCTAGAAGATGGCTTCTCAGATGGCTACTGGGTCATCACACACGCCATTTTTCAGTCTCTGATTGAAGAGTGCCCGAATGAGGAGATCCTCTCTACGAGGATGACTGAGCAGGCTGCCTAGGTAAACTCCTACACTTTTGATACTCAGTGATTTCTTTTTGTTTGCCTTATGCTCCTTACTCAAGATCTCTCTTTTGCAGCTCTTGGCATACACAGGGTACTATCAGGCCTGGGCAGCCAAGCAAACCTCAGTCTGAACTCACTCCGAGGAGTCTCTGGCGAAGGCCAAAGAACTCTTCACTAGCTCTGTCGTTAAGTACGGCGAGCTAAATAAAATAACCAATGAGGATCTGGCCAATCTTCGAGATGAGATGCTCAAAAGCCAAGGGGAGCTTATCCAAGACTTCTCTTCGAAGATATCAGACCTCGGAGCGAGGTTGATAGCCATGACCTTGGCCAACGAGGTTCTTCAGAAGGAGAGAGACGATGCTGCTGCCCAAGTGGCGAAGGCCTTCGATCTCAACTCCAGGCTTCAGGCCGAGGTCGAGAGGTTAAAGAAGGAGGGAAAGAAGAAGAAGAAGAAGCTGGAGAAAGAGATCATGGAGCTTTGGCAAGATCTGGAGGATTTGGATGTGGAGAAGACGAAGTCCGACAAAGCAACCAAAAGGTCTTATTAGGACAGCTTCTGCCTCGCCCATCACCAAGTCTTATCAAGATTTCCGGATCTCGAACTCTCCTTCTTGGCGGCCCTGGACATCCCCAAAGGGCCATCTTGGCAGTGGTCAAAGGCGGAGTTCCTCAACCTCCTTGCTATTCCACCTCCGACTCCTAGATCTACTGATAAAGATTCTGAAGGTTTGGAGGCCGAGGATGGTGAGGAACCGACAGATGCCTAGGATCGCGAATAGGCCTTCTTTTTCTTCTTTCCTTTCTGTAATCCATCCGTAGTATTTTTTTACTGATGTTAATAAAATTTGCTTTCTTCAAACTCTGTTGTATTTGGTCAGTACTTCTTCGGAAAGTACCATCTTTTGTGAAACTTAACCTTTTTTCGAATCATGACTAATCAACGTTTTATACACAAAGGTATGGTTTGGTAATATACACACTCGGATGACTAGCTTCGGCATTCATAGCGTTTGTTTCCAAAAAAATTTCCAAGTTCCAGGCACGTACTTGGGGAAATTCTCCTTCGGGAACTACGTTCAATCGAGGAAAACACCTATCTTCAGGAACAACCGTCCTAGGCCATGCTTCCTTGGTGTTTTTGCATGACTAAAAATTTTTTTCTAAGTGTCCGTCTAGGCACTTTTAGGGGATAAACGCCTTTGGTACCCACTATCGTCATATGCTTGCCGAAGGCTAGACATTTTTATGAGCTTATCGCTTCGGTGTACCCATGATCGGAAATCCGGCTAATCATCGATTGTTGTCATTATTTGGGAGTGGGTATGTTCAAGATTTATTTGCTCAGATGCCTTCGAAAGAAGTCTCATTACACCATGTTTGGTTAATTACCTACGGGGAGAATAATACAATTTTTCCTTTTCCTCAGAAAATTCTAAGTATAGAATCTTCTTAAAGAATTTGAATGCCATGTATTTTTCAATTCTCCACCCTTGGTGTCACCGAGCTTGTACACTCCCGATCGTATTTCTTCGAGAACCAAATAAGGCCCTTCTTAGTTTGCGCGAAGTGCTTCATGCGATGATCTTCGGGGTCCGAACACTGCTTTTCAGAAAACGAGGTCTCCCTTTTTTATTCCTTTCTATTTTACATGTAAGTTAGTAGTGACGGCTGCTTTCTGCTGGAAAGCTTTTCTTCTTAGCTCAGCCATTTCTCTATGTTCATCAATGAGGTCCAATTTGGTCCTTAATCCAAGGTTGTTTCCTTCTTCGTCGAACACCTGTACCCTAACCGATGGCTGGATGATTTCTATGGGAATAATGGCCTCTGAACCGAATACGAGTGAGAAGGGTGTTTCACCCGTGGCTCTCCTCGGGGTGGTTCGGTAGCTCCACAACACGCTCGGGAGCTCTCCTGGCCATTTTCCCTTTGCTTCTTTTAGCCTCTTCTTCAGGCCATCCTTTATTGTCCTGTTGGACACTTCAACTTGCCCATTGCTTTGAGGATAGGCCACCGGGGTGAAGTGCATTTTAATTCCAAGGTCGGTTATGAATTCCTGGAACCCTTTATTGGTGAATTGGGAGCCATTATCGGCTACTATTACCCTTGGGATGCCGAATCTGCATATGATGCTTTTCCAGATGAATCTCTGTATATCCTTTGCCGATATTGTTGCTAAGGCCTCTGCCTCAATCCATTTGGTGAAGCGGTCTATGGTGACTACACAAAGTTGGAACCCTTCGGGAGCAGTTGGGAGAGGCCCAACGAGGTCGATGCCCCATACTGTGAAGGGACAGGGATAGTTGGCCGAAGTTATCTTCTTCGAGGGTAGTCTCTGGACAGGAATGTGCCTTTGGCAATTATTGCATTTTTGGACAAACTGTCTTGCATCCTTCCTCAGAGTGGGCCAGAAATACCCTTGCCGAAGGAGGACTCTGGCAAGGGCGTCGGTTCCTATGTGTGAACCGCAGGCTCCCTCATGGACTTCTTTGAGGATCGCTTTGACATCCTCTTCACCGATACACCTCTGTAATGGGGTGGTGTATCCTTGTCGATACAGCTCTTCCCCTATCAGGAAGTATCTTCCTGATCATTTTCGCACTTTGGCTGCTTCGAGGGAGTCCTTGGGGAGTTCCGAGGTTGAGAGGTATTTTTTGATAGGGTCCTTCCACCCTTTTCCCGTGGTTGTTACGCAGATTACCGCTATACTCGGATGGTGCAGTACTTCTGTTGACTCTCTTGACTTGGCCAGTGTGTCAGCCTCCATGTTATCTCGCCGAGGTACATTTTCTATGTGCACTGTGTCAAATTCTTGGATGAGTTCTTTGATGAGGTTGTGATATTTTGCCAAGGTTGGATCCTTTGCGCCATATTCTCCTGCCATCTGTCGGACCACTAGCTGAGAATCGCTGCGGGCCTTTAGATTTCTCACGCCCACCCTCTTTGCTAGCCGTAAGCCTGCTATGAGGGCTTCATATTCGGCGATATTGTTGGTGACATTGAACCCGAATTTGATAGCCTTTGTGGCCTCCATTCCTTCAGGACCTCGGAGAACTACTCCAGCTCCCTGGTGTTCAGAACCCGAAGCTCCATCGACAAATAGCGTCCACTCAGGTTCATCTTTTATGAGCTCCTCCAAGGTATCTCCGGTTTTTGGGACCTCGGCAATGAAGTTTGCCAATGCTTGGGCCTTTATGGCCTTTCTTGGCTCATAGGTGATGTCATATTCACCGAGCTCAATGCACCATTTTGACAGTCTTCCCGAGTGATCAACCCTCCTCATGATATCCCGAAGAGGTAGGTTACTTCGGACACTAATAGGGTGTGCTTGGAAGTAAGGTCATAACCTTCTACTTGCCAATACTAAGGCATAGATGGCCTTTTGTAGAAGAGGGTACCTGACCTCGGCTCCATGTAGTGACTTGCTTACATAGTATACCGGCCACTGTCTCCCTCCCTCTTCTTTTACAAGCACCGAACTTACTGCTTTTTCACTGACGGCGAGGTAAAGGATGAGGGGTTCTCTATCCTTCGGCTGCCGAAGTGTCGGCAGGTGGGTTAAGTAGGTTTTCAGCTCATCCCAAGCTTTTTGGCAATCTTCGCTCCAAGGGTGCTCTTCAGCACCGAAGGTACCGTCATTTTTTGCGGCTTTAGTGAGCACTTTGAAGAACGGTCGACACCGATCCCCATATCTGGAGATGAACCTACTAAGAGAAGTGATTCTCCCCGTTAGCCTTTGCACATCCTTGACTGTTGTGGGAGTTCGGAATCCCAGCAGGGCCTTGACTTTTTCCGGATTGGCATCGATTCCTCTTTCCGACACCATGAATCCGAGGAACCTGCCTGCATTTACTCCGAACACGCACTTCTCCGGGTTTAGACGAATTCCAAATTCCCGAAGTTGGTGGAATGTTTCAGTTAAGTCTTCGATATGACCGCTAGGCAATTTGCTCTTAACTATCATATCATCGACATATACTTCCATATTCCTCCCGATCTGGGTGTCGAACACCCTGTTCATTAGCCTTTGGTATGTGGCACCAGCATTCTTTAGACCGAAGGGCATTCTAATGTAACAGTAAGTTCCTACTTCGGTGATGAAAGCAGTTTTCTCCTCATCTTCGGGATCCATCCGAATTTGGTGGTATCCACTGAAGGCATCAAGGAAACTAAGTAGGCCGTATTCGGCAGTAGAGTCCACCAACTGATCTATTGGTGGTAAAGGATAAGAATCCTTAGGGCAAGCATCATTTATGTTTCAGAAATCGATGCACATTCGGAGCTTATCACTCCCTTCTTTCATAGCAATGACAACATTGCTAAGCCATTCGGGGTACTTGACTTCCCTTATTACGCCTGCTTCCATTAAGCGCTGTACTTCGGTTTTGATGAAGTTGTTCTTATGTGCCGAGAGGCTTCACTTTTTTTGTCGAACGGGCTTTGCCTCTGGGCGCACCTTAAGACTATGTTGGATTATGCGAGGGTTTACCCCAGGCATGTCCTTCGGCGAGTAGGCAAACAGATCTTTGTTCATTAACAGAAAAGATACAAGTTTTCCCTTGTCACCTTCGGCCAGTTTCTTCCCCACTCGGGTACTTCGGCCTGGGACAAGTTCCACATCTTCTGTTTCTATTTTTTTGAGGTCTACTGTTTCTTCTCCCTTTGCCTCTTCTCTGAGCACGGCCTTTGCTCCCGAAGTCTGTGTGTGGATCTTTGCTGGGCCCTGTCTTGCCTTCACAAAGACCTTCCTCACTTCTCCTTGGTCGATGAAGATCTCAGCATCTCCATCCTTTGTTGCGAAGGTGACAGTCAAGTATTTCACATCTGGACGGATGTGGAGATTCCCTTGCGTCTGCCTCCCGAGGATTGCATTGTATGACGAAGGGACATCTATGACGATGAACCTTGTCATTGTGGAAGCAAAGAGCTCACCTTTGTTTTGCGATGAAGTTCCTCTTAGCATCAAAGGTAGGTCGATCCATCCGAGGACAGGGAGTTCGGACGGACCTACCCCGAAGGTAGGGGAGGTGACAGGCTTGAGATCGCCTTTTGTGATACCCAAACTCGGCAGCAAATGGGAGAATAAGACGTCGGCGTTGGAACCATCGTTGAGGAGTACTCTCTTAACATCCCAACTCCCTATCCTCGCCATGATGAGGAGTGGGTCGTCATGAGGAAACATCACGGTGGATCCATCCTTCCGAACAAGCTTGTTCGACTGGTGACCGAACTCCATGACCGAGATTTCCCTTATCTTTCTCTTCCTTTCAGCCGATGGTATCCCAGTGGTGATCGTCTGGATTACTCCTGCTGGTGGTGGTGGATGCCTCTTGGGACTTCGATCCCGACGTCTGTCGGAATCATAGTCATCATCTCCTTTCCTCTCCTCTTCCCTCCTCCCCTTCGGGGAGGGCATCCGCAGGTAGCGCCGAAGTTGGCCCTGCTTTATGAGAGACTCGATGTACTTCCTCAGCTGGAAGCAATCCTCTGTGTCATGCCCATGGTCTCGATGGAACTGGCAGAATTTCTTCATATTTTTCTTGTTTTCCGAAGTCATGGCCTTCGGACGCTGGATTGGATTGCCTTGCCTTTCCATGGCCAGTAGTATGTGTGTTCTGGAGGTGTTCAGGGGGGTGAACGAACGGGTTTTTTCCCCTTCTGCTTCCGGGGTCTTCCCCCGCCCTCAACAGAATAGCGATTTTGGTGACTTTGTCCTTCAAGCTGATGGCCATCGGACTTTGGTCCCCCATCCTCAGCTCTTCGGCCGTCATATGCTGCTCAGCCCTTCGGTAGAACTCGTCGAGGATGTCCAGGGGGTCATTCGAGAACTCGTAAAAGAGTTGCGAGTCTCGCCGAAGCCCTCGTATCATGGCGAGGATGCGTATTTTGGGGTGGAAGTCCGGCACGCTCAAGGCCTGTTGGTTAAATCTTTCGACATAGTCGCAAATGGTCTCTCCGTTTCTTTGCGCAATGTCGAACATTTGAATCGGCATCTTCGCCGTCAGCCTACTGCCGATGAACTGCTGCGTGAACGCCGTGGACAGCTCTTGGAAACTCATTATAGTTCTAGGGGCGAGGGAGTTGTACCACGCGCTTGCCGGGCCGGAGAGGGTGACCTCAAAGCACTTGCAAAGGGTAGCATCATCGGCGCCGTGTAGCACCATACTACGCCTGTACTTGGTTAGGTGGGCTTGGGGGTCACTTTGCCCATCGTACGTCTCCAAGCGTGGCACCCGAAAATCGCTTGGCATAGGTGCCTCAACTATTGCTCGGACGAAGGGTGACTCTTCTCCGGTGAAGGTTTCTGACAACCTTGACCAGACAGGCTTCCGAGCCATCTGCTTTTCCACTTTCTCCAACTTTTCTAGGATCTTTTCCATGAGGATGGTGGTGCTAGGCTCTTCTCTCTGCCTGGAGGCCTCCGGCAACGGAGAACGACACCTACTTTTCGGGGAATAACTTCGGCGAAGGGGGGATTTTGATTTCTCCTCCGATGATGAACTTCGCCGGCGGGAAGTTTTGGCCCCTTTTGACGCCGTTTCTCTGGTACGTCGGCCTCTAGGAGTTACGTCATCCGTTGAGGATTCGTCGCGAGTCTCCACTCCCTAAGCTCCGGTGAGTGGACTTCGGGCTTTTCTCCCGATGGGGAGTTGGTGAGGGCGCCCTTTGGCCCAAATGTGCCTGAGACCACCTTTGGTTCCACTGTTGCGTCATTTCAGCCATAACAGAGCGCTGAAAATCACGTAAGAAGTCCCAACGGCGGGTGCTTTGGTCGCCGGTTGATTCTCCGACGGGATGGGGACTTCGGCAGTCCCTTATCCTTAGAACGCTGAGTCTCAACGACGGCTATGTGAGGGTGATTTCCCACAGACAACGCCTAATGATGCCCGGCAGCATCTTCGTTGTACGACATGGTAGGCCTGAGAGGGACTTCTGGTGTGGAGATGCTGGTGGAGGAGACTTCCGGCGTGAGATTGCCTGAAACGCTCAAAAGAATAGGGGTTAGGAGGTCCCCGGAGTGTGTTTCCGGGGAAGGAGCCTTCGACGCCCAAGTCAGTATTTAGCAAGCAAGTAAGGAGCAGAGAGTCGAGAGTCAAGAGTAGAGAGAGTTCTATATATCTTTACCTAGGATATTCTCCAAGTATTTATAAGAGAGCATTTGGAGGAGTCTGTTTGACATAGCTCGCTCAGATCATGACACGTGTTCGGTCGGGTGTGATCCGTATCTTCGGGGATGGGGGACCTTCAGCTGGCTATAGACCGTTCTGTCCAGGAGTCAGGGCCGTGGGAGGTCTGTGTGTCAGAAGTGTCTGCGAGGTCTTTGTGTCAGAGGCTTCTTAACCGTTTGTCTTATTTCCGTAAGACCCCTTCCGGGAACGGGACCCCTTCGAGATATGAGACCCCTTCGACGTAGGAGGCCCCCTTCGGCTAAATATCAACACTGAGGGCTGTCAGGATGAGTTCTTCGGCAGAGCGAGGCGCCCTCAGGAAAAGCTCTACCTCACCGAGGATGGTGGTTTACCGATGTTAGAGGGTCAAAGACTGCGTACCCTCATTTCCCGAGGTTGCCACTCGCCCACTCCGAGGGCGATACTCAACCTTTACCAAGGGTGGTGCTTAACTTTTACTGAGGGTGGTGCTCATCAGAGCTTAAGAGTTCAGAGGGTAATCGCCCTTTGGCTATCACATCCCAAGACATATATAAATAATCACTTATTTCTTTTTCTAGTGTACCAATATTTGTGGACTGTTTTTATTTGGTGATGAGTGACTTTGAACGACAAAAATGATTGTGGGTAGTAACCTAATACAAAGTTCTTTGGCTGTTTATTAGAGAGAACTGAGATTGCAAAGCCACTGTTTTTATTTTCATTATGTTGATGCTTATGGTTGTTCTTTTTCTTAGGCAATCAAAATACTGAATGATGAAGTGCAGTGTGATATTATCAAAATTGGCAACTTAGTCCGCAATAAGGTGTGTATTGCTGAAGATTTTTTTACTTGTTTTGTGGACCTTTTCCATGTATGAGCAATTTTAGCAAGGGAGTGTGAGCAAGACCTCAGCGCTTGCTGGATTCCAGTGTCTTATCCTATGTTTGAAATGCATTTTAAATTGCTGTTAAGTCATTGTGGTCTGTGGCATCATCTTCCGTTCTGTTTTGCCTACCTTCCCTGGTATCATATTGTACTTAAAGCTGTTTTGCATCAGCTACCTGCTTGGTGTAGTCCTTCAACTGGATTATTATTATTATAGATATCTTGGCGCCCAAACTCATGCATACATTGTCTTCGCAGTTCATTTTGATGCCCCTTCAGCAGTCACAATGGGTTTAATCTTTTTCTATTAACTCAATTTCTTAAAAAGCTGATCGATATTATGATACCCCTTCCATCACAAGGGATAATTTAGAAAATGATTTCCTTGTTCATGGACTCATTTAATGGAAACTATTGCATAAATCTATGAATCAGTTTAGAATGCTTTAACAGCACTGTTGATGTTATGAGGAACGTTTTGTTAAAAGGAGGCAGCATCTTGTGGGTCCAAACTCTTCAACTTTGAAGGTGTGCATCATACTCAGATGTGATGTTTCATACAGATATTTGTTTTCGAGAGATCACTTAAACAAAAGGCTGAAGCCTGGGCTTTCGTATGAAATGTGCTCATTGCTATGTTTTGCTAATATTTTACTGATTGATGCAGGCACTTGAGATTTTAACTGGATCCTACATACTTGTTCAGGTAATTCTTGTCCCCTCATTTTGTTTGCTTATTCTTTTTGTTGTTTTTTCTTTTGGGTACAATGTTCTTCCCTTTGATTCTGCAGGGAAATACTGTTGCTGCTATGGGTTCTTTCAAAGGCATGAAACAAGTAAGAAGGATTGTGGAAGACTGCATACAAAATAAGATGCATCCGGTGTACCATATTAAGGTGCAAATTCTTTTCTATCAAATAATTCTAGGGCATCAATCAAATGCATTAAGATGCTCAGTTTCAAAGTTATGTTGTAACCAACTGATCTCTCCTGCTTTCTCTCGCGTCTTTTGGGATTTAGATCCTCATGATGAAAAAGGAACTTGAGAAGGATCCAGCAATGCAAAATGAGAACTGGGACCGGTTTCTTCCAAAGTTTATGAAGTATGACATATACATTGTCCCTGTATTTTTTTATTGCCTTTAACTACAGTTAAGTGCTAATATGATGTTTTAGTTTGTTACATATATATCTGAAGCCTGCAATATTAATTTCCAGGAAAAATGTTAAACAAAAGAAGGTCAAGAGCAAGAAGAAGCAACCTTATACACCGTTCCCTCCTCCACAGCCACCTAGTAAGGTAATGGTTCTTCTGCTTTCACCATGAAAGACTACTTCTACCCAGTAAGATGTGTATGTGTTTGAATATTTTTGGCCTCTGTACTTTAGGCATACAAAAGTTCTTCATTTCCTTCATTGCTTCTTCTTCTTCTTCTTGTTATTGGCTTTCTTTTTATATGTTTTGAATTTCAGAAATTATTTCAGTTTGGTGCTTGTCTGTTATGTTCATCAAAGAAATTTTAGGTGTCTTTGGCTAAATATTGCTGATATTTTTAGGTTGATTCACAATTGGAATCTGGAGAATACTTCATAAATGAGCAAAAGAAATTAGTAAAGCAATGGCAAGAGAAACGGGCAAAGAAAACAGCTGAAAACAGAAGGAAGACAGAAGAAGCGTTTATTCCTCCCAAGGTTCTTGGCATCAGATCTATATCTATCAAACTGTTGGTATCCTTGAAATTGAAATATTTTTTATGTCTATGATACATAATTGCATTGCATTTCAGAAGCCTTCTGATTACGATTCTAAGAAATCTGGGAACAACAAGGAAGACCTAGCTGCTTTTGCCATGTCACTGAAGGTAGTTCTGATAATCTGTTATTGTTTTCATGAGTTGCATGATGGGGCACCACTTCTTGGAGGGTGATTCGTTGTCTAATCTTTCTTCTCCTCTCGTTGTTTTTGCCAGGAGAAGGCCAAGGATTTGGGGAAGCAGAAAAGGGCAGACTGTAAATGCTGAAGAATACATAGCATCTGGGGCAGAACCTTCAAAGAAGAAAAGTAAGCCAAAGCATAGTTAGTTTGATGAGATGAATTGTCATTGGATGCTAATAGCTCTTGATCTGAGTGTCTTCTGAGTTAGTTGCAACAGTCCCCTTGCATTGTTCTTGTCAAGGCTTCAGTGGTTTGTCTGTTGATCTGGCAGGTCACAATAGTCTTTTGTCTGTTGACTTTAGTGTTAATGGCATCCAAAGTTTGGACGAATTTTTCATTGTTGGTTTTGATGAAGTGCACACAACCTCTCAGATCTCAACCGAATTGAATCAAATTGTTATTGATAAACCAAATTCCGAATCCAAAACAGAGTTTCAATTACAACATCAGTATATAGGGTGAATTGATAGGTGTTGATCATCAAAAAATTCTAGCAGGAGCAGCAACCAAATCATCTAGTTTTATCGAGGAGAAAGGCTTCGGCATGGCTGGCCATTGAGCATTGGTTAGGGCCAGAGAAACTTGACGCATGGTGGGTCGCTGGGGAGGTTTTGCTTGCAAACAGGCGATTGCAACTGCTGCTACCAAGGCAACACTCTCCACAGCTAGCCCTTCTGGTGGAGGCATGCGTTGGTCTATCACATCTACAAGAAAAATACTCTGCCCCTCTTGGATTAAGTCCCCTGGATGTCTTCCCATGATTACTTCCATTGCCACCACTCCAAAGCTATACACATCGCATTTTTTGTTCACTCGCATCATGTAAGCCAATTCTACAGGAAGGTAGGATCAATTACGGTTAGTGAAATGCTCAATTGAGTAGACTTGTTACCCAAGCAATGTAATTTACCTGGAGCTATGTAGCCAAAGGTTCCAGCAAAGGAGGTCCAATTGGAAGAGTCCGGCTTCAAGAGCCTCGCTGTACCAAAGTCAGAGACATGGGCCTCAAAATCCGAATCCAAGAGAATATTGTTACTGGAAATGTCTCGGTGGATTATTGGTGGGGTGCAATCATGGTGCATGTACGATAAAGCATTGGCCATTCCTCTCACAATGTATACTCTTCTGTTCCAATCCAATTCCTTTGCTTCCTGCACATCACTCAATATGCTTTTCAAGCTCCCCCTTTCTATGAACTCGTAAACCAAAAAGGTTAACTCCGGTTGTTGACAGAAGCCATACAATTTCACAATATTACGATGTCTGATATCTGCTAATGCACATATCTCATTTTTAAATGCTTTTGAATGAACAGATCGGTTGGCATCTTCAGATTTGTGTAGCTTGTTCACAGCAATTATGTGACCGTTGGGCAGCAATACTCTATGGGCATTCCCATAACCTCCTGAACCAATGCAATATCTAGAATCAAATCCTTCTGTAGCTTCCAAAATATTGTCATAAAGTAGTTCCCCATCATAACCCCATAGGGTGAATATATCTGCACATTCCTCCTCTGGTTCACGCCTTCTACAACAACTTTTCCAAAGAAACAAAATGCTTCGGCCCAAGATCAACAACACAAGAAGAGTGCATAAAAATGGGACAACAATGAGAAGAATGATTCTGTTGAGATGATTTATTTGGCCAGAGTTGTTGCTTCTGATGGAACACAAGCTGGTAGACCTTTAGCTTTGCCACAAAGCCCATTGTTATTACTCAAGGCATCAGCTGAAGCCTCACGGAAAGCTTTGCTGTCTGGAATTGGTCCTTGTAATTGGTTGTATGAGAGATTAACGACCGTCAAACTTGGCATATCCACAAAAGCAGTTGGAATGGAACCCGACAATCTATTGCGAGAAAGATTTAACATCTCAAGTGACTTTGATCTAGCAAGCTGAGATGGTATCTCTCCTACCAACTGATTTTGACTTAAATCTAGAAATTGAAGAGCAAAAATGCCTCCAAGTTCTGTAGGAATACTACTCTCAAGCTCGTTCATACTTACATTCAAGGTCAGGAGACGTAAGCAAGTGCCAAGTTGGGGGGGAATAGGTCCGCCTAGTCTGTTAGCAGCCAAGTTAAGAACTTGCAACCCAGATAGCATTCCAATCTCTGGGGGAATATTTCCTGATATCTTGTTATCCTGAAGTCGAAGGTAGATCAATTTTTTCAATTTGCCCCCAAAGATGTCTGGCATCTTACCACTGAGATGATTTGAAGACAGATCAAGGTATTGTAGGTTAGTTGCCTGAGCTAGCTCATGAGGAATGCTCCCTGTGATGTTATTGTTTGCGACTTTGAGGGCAGTAAGATTATGACATTTCCCCCAACTTGGAGAGATTTGGCCATACAAGTTGTTGTGGTTCAAATCAATGTAATTTAAGTTTGGATATACACCAAAAGCTTCTGATATGTTCCCTTCAAAATGATTTCCGTCAAGGCTTGCTCTATATAAGCTTTCACAGTTTTTCAAACTTGTTGGGATTGGACCAGAAAATTGATTGTTTGTTACACTCAAACGTGTGAGTGCTCGACCGAGGCATATGTTGTCAAGCAAATGGCCTTCAAATCTGTTTTCAAAAAGTTTCAACTCTTTCAGATGAGTGATATTATTCATCCCTATAGGCAGGGAACTAGATAATGCATTTGTGTGAAGGTAAAGACTTCGTAAATTACTCAAGTTTCCTATTGAAACAGGAAGAGAACCAGAAAGTTTGTTCTCAGAAAGGTAAAGTTCCGATAATTTTATCACGTTGCCAATGGAGGATGGGATTGAGCCAAATAACACATTTTTTTGAAGGAGAAGACTTTGTAAATTACTCAAGTTTCCTATTGAAACAGGAATGGTGCCACTTAGTTGATTTCCAGCAAGATTGAGCACTTGAAGATGTGACAGTGATGTCAATTGGGAAGGAATATGGCCAGAAAAGTGATTGAAGGAGAGGTCAAGAGTGGTGAGCTGGGTTAGGTTGGAAAGGTTGGGGGGAATATGGCCAGAGAAGCAATTGTACGATAGGCGAAGAAAGGTGAGGTTGGTGAGGTTTCTTAGGCGAGAATGAAAGGGGCCATAGAGAGAGTTGTTGGAAAGATCAAGCCTCAAGAGATGAGGGAAGAGCAATAGGTTGAGCTCATGAAGCGTACCTTTCAGGCCATAATTCTTTAGGCTGAGATTAGTGATTCTTCCTTCACCATCACACCAGATTCCAACCCAATTGCAGGGGTTGCTCCCATTCCAAGAAGATAAGTTGGACTGACTTCTGTCATCAAGGCTAGCCTTCCATTTCAGAAGGCTCTCCCGTGCATTTGCAGTTGCTTGATCAGAAAAAGCGAGCGTCAGGGGAATGAGAAAGCAGAGATGCAACAGGAAGTATGATGATTTCGTAGTACTCGACATTTTTTCTTCTTCTTTCTTTGCCGGAAATGTGTATGTGAGATTGGCTTACTTTGACAAGAAATTTTATTTCAGTGTCTCTACTAAAGTAGAGCAAGATGTGGAAAATTAAGACTCGTGGAACCAAGTGTCACAATCAAGACGACTATTCTATATCACCTTTGTCAACAAATTAGTCTTCGTTTTGTCGTTTACATAACTTTTTTTTTTAACAGCAGCAAGATAATATACTCCTATTAATGAAAGAAGAGACAAAAACACTAGCCAAAAGCTAGCAGAAACCATAAGTAAATTTACATTACTTTATGACAATAATTCAAATAGAAACGTGTAAGTCGTTTGTAAATCAGTCGAAAAGAAAAGAAAAGAAATGAAAGAAACATAATAAGAGAAAGCATATGAGAATTCCGTGGTCAAGATGAGCAAGCACCATAAGTTGAATGAGAGTCTGACTTCTTTAGTGAAATTGAATATTATTGATGTTTCATGTAGTCATTTTGTGAGTAATTAAATAAATAATTATTGAAAAGTAAGAGTTATTTTGGAGAAAGCACAAAAGTGTAAATTGTAAAATGAAAGTATATTGTGAAGTAAAAATATTATGAATTGACTTTTTAACATTTTTAAATAGTTTGTTAATTACGTTATATTTTTCTTAGGTTATATTAATTAATATAATTGATATAAATATGTTTGTTCGAGGAAATATTAATTAATGGATTGATAACTACTATGTTGACAGTATTACTTGGTATCATATCATGTAAGGTGAAGGATTTATAGGATGAAAATAAAAAGAAAATTGTTACCTATAAAAATTTAATAGAAGAGGAGACACATTTTCTCCAACTCTAACTCTAGAAATTAAGGAAAAAATTGATTGAAATTGGACCAATTAATTAAAGAACTAATAATATCTACCGTAAAAGTTGCTTACGAAAAATAGTTTGGTATTATTATAGAATAAGCAAAATCCATTAAGCATCACCATCGTCAACATGTACATAGTTGTCTACCCGAATTACTTCCGACCTAGGATTCAGGTTAAGAGACATTGGGGTCCATGTCTTGTGAATGTATCTCATCACTTTCAATCCAAGTTCAATTATACGGTTAGGTTTTGTGGTTTACATAATTTCATTCCGATCAATCCAAGTCAAGGTCTTCTTGGTTGTGGAATATCAACAATATTTCATTTTACAGGAAACGAACATTAATGAATTAGAATATTTCATTTTTTATTGGTACCCACAAGTAAATAATAAGAAAGAGAAAGAGAAAAGAAAATATTTGAAAGAAACATATTTAAAGAAAGCATATGAGAATTCGGTGGCCAGGATGAGCAAAGCAACGCAAGTGGAATGAGAGTCTGGCTTCTTTAACTTCAATGAAATTGGATATTCTTGATGTTGCAAGTAGTCATTTTGAGAGTAATTAAACAAATAATTATTGAAGATTAAGGGTTATTTAATTGGAGAAAGCGCAAAAGTGTAAATTGGAAAATGAAAGGTATATTGTGAAGAAAAAATTTTCATAGTGAGATTGTAGGCCGCCGGTTAGTGTCTGTGTTTCTCAGTAATTGTCACTGCGTGTAGACGTAGGTTGAGTGACCAGACTTGTACATAAACTCATTTTGCAATGAAAATGTTGTTTGAAGGAAGCAAGGAAAAGATATGGACCAGGTCTTGAACCGGAAAGAGACCAATTCATCTCTGCAATTACAAAAGTGCACTTTTTTGAATGGATTATGTAGTTGTTACTATCAAATTTGAGCAAAGTTGGTTAAGTTTGTGCACGCTTGCATTACTGATGTTACAATAAGAAACCTAATATGTTTGTGCACGCTTGCATTAGTGATGGTAGAAAGTGATTATGTGGAAAAAAAAATAATTGAAAAAAAAAGTGAAATTTTTGGGAAAAAAACAAAAAGGCGATTAGAACAAAGAAAAAGCGAAAATTTTGTCAACAAAGCGATTAAACATATAAAAAAATGATAAAATATAAAAAAAAGTGATAAATGTAAAAGAAATTGGTAAATATTTTTAAAAAGCTAATAAAAACCGAAAAAAGTGAGAAATAATTTTTCAATGTAATAAATAATTTTTAAAAATGCTTAAATTAAAAAAACCGATAAAAAACTAAAAAAAAGTGAAATTTTTTCAAAAAAGTGATTAAAACTAAAAAAAAGTGAAAATTTATTCAAAAAAGTGATTAAATATATTTAAAAAGTGATTAAATATAAAAAAAGTGATAAAAAATATATATATAAGTGATAAATGTTAAAAAATTTGGTAAATATTTTTAAAAAGCTATTAAAAACTGAAAAAAATGATAAATAATTCTACAATGGAATAAATAATTTAAAAAAATGATTAAAAACTAAAAACTTTTTTCAAAAAAGTGATTAAATAAAAAAAATGATTAAAACTAAAAAAAGAGTATGAACTATTATCTGATCCTAATTTAACCTCCAAATTGATTGATTCAACTGGAAAATTATAACATCCATCTTAAACCCGCTGCCAATAAAACTGACAGCATTGTGTACTCTCACGCCAATAACCATAACTTTTTGTAGAAAAATTGAAATTACAATCCATAAAATTCTTATTAAACTAGACTTCTTAAGGTATAATATATATTGTTTTCACAATTTTTGGTTCAGCGAATTGATACAGTTTATTGTTCAACTTGCTGTCTCAGTTCAATCCCTTCAATTCAATGATGCCTAGCAAGAATTAACTTAACTCTTCACTCACGCCTCCAACTCCAATATTTTTTATTCTATTGTAAAGTAAACTCACTGACCATTGAGATGATATATTATAAGCCTTGGTTTTAGTCACATTTTTATTATATGAAAAACCGTATATATTATAAGCCTCCAACCTCGTCATGTTGTCTTTTAAAGTTAAAACAAACAGGCATATTACACATAATTTTAGATTCAGACATTGATTCCTTTCCAAGTACCTTTAATAGATTGGTACATATACAAAATGTCCAAAAATTACACCAATTATGACATAATTTGACCTAGACATATTTTTCAGTTTATACAGTTACAATGTACCCACCTCAAATGCAAAAACATCATACAAAAAGTCTGTATGCTTCGACAGTGACTTGTCTCCAACATCTTACTTATGAGAGTACTTTAGCTTGCTTGATGAGTGCATTCCCCTAATGTAGGGCGACAGGCAATTATGGCCATTAATTGTCACTAAACATGTGGCTGGACTGAGGTAGGGTATGATTCAAATGGTCATGATGAAACATATGTAGCGGTTGTGTTTGTATCACACACTGAAATCGAAAGGCCAGGTATTTCCAACGGTTCCTTAAATGGCCATGCGGATGACGATGAAAAGGCCGGGGCTGTAGGCACCTCAGTCTTCGGTGACATAAAGCTATACCATCGCGAAGGGTGGGGGGGAGATACTTTCTTATCCGGTGCATAACCCAAACCACCCATAGAATTTGCATATGGCCCTTTATCAACTACATATTCATCTTTTACATTGGATGTTCCTTGCTTCAATGGACATGAACAACTTGTATGGCCACTCTTCCCGCACATTCTACATTTCCTTGCCCCAGGTGCTTTCTTGGTGGACCTGACCTCAACTTTTTTACCTCTAACTCTCACAGGATCACGTACAACATTTGGATGGACTGGGTGTGCAGCACTCTGATTATTGTCCTGTTTTTCTCGGGCTTGGAACAACTCAGCAGCTCTCAATGTTAACCGCCCAATCTCCCCCTTCAATTCTGTGTACCCTTCATCGTCACACCGAGATGCAAAATATGTTAACTTCTGGCATATGTTCCCAATTTGTGCACGCCTCGCAGCAAATGCCGCTTCCATTGGATCGGGACTCACTCGTGCAATGTATGATGGCTCCTGCTTAGCACTTTTCGTCCACCTTTTGAGTATCAACTTATCAGGAATTTTCATCATATTCTCAACCTTCATCACAGAGAACATATGGCTACAGGGGAGGCCTGCATTGAACCAGCGACAAAGCAAATATTAAACCGTACTATTCAATCGAATCAGTAGTACACACACCAGAAACCATAGTACCCAGAAATATTTTCCTGAATTAATGCTTAAAAAGAAATTGAAAAAGTGTCCATGCCTTCTACGTTGAGTTTACCAGTGTAGGTTAGTAACGTGCATGTGCAATGCATGATACTGTGGTCACCATTGAAATGAACCATGTAAGTTTCTGTGGGCGACGCATATTTGGAGACGAGATATCGATTTTTATCAGTCAGAGTATCATATCGAACCGCATTGTACAGGTGCTCATCATGAATTTGTTCCCGGACACGAACCAAGACATTTGGCGTGTACACATCACCTGCATGTTTCTCTAACAATTTTAGGTGTGTTAGCATTTGTGGTTCTGTGTGTGTACTGTTGAAGTTCTGATGCAGTTCTGCCTCACGTATACGATCAATGGCAACATCCACTCGGCGCACAAAGTCATACAACTTCATTTGGCTGCCCAGGAATCGTTTTTGAAAGGAGTGCATGCCCTCTGCCCTCTGTGTACTTGTCATACCCGCGAAGAAATTGCTTTTCAGGTGCGCAATGGCCCATGACTTGCGATTATCCCATGTCTCACGCACCCACTGATTGTCCTGTAGTCCAAACTTTTCCACTGCTTCTTCCCATTTAGCTTCTAACTCATTAGGGTCTTTAACATGTAACATCATGTGGGCAAATGCACCCGCAAAATGTTCTGCCTTTTTCACATTGGTCTTGCAATTTCTCATTAGGTGCCATGAACAAATTCTATGTGTGGCACCTGGGAGGACAGACTCAATAGCTTTTTTCATGCCTGGGGCTGCATCTGTTATCACTGATTTGGGCAACTTGCCATACATACAATCCGTAAAACAGCTTAATAACCATCTATAGCATTCTTCAGACTCACTAGTTACAAGTGCACAACCAAATATGGAAGTCATATAATGGTTGTTGACCCCCAATATGACGACATATGGGAACCTATATCCATTACTGTTGTATGTAGCATCCATACATATGACATCACCGAAGATTGAATAATCCATGCGCATCCCACCATCGGCCCAAAACATACCCCAAAGTGTATTTGAGTTATCTACGGCGTAACGACAATAAAACTCAGGGTCACACTGTGCAGTCTTCGTCAAATGTGCTATAGCTATCTCCGAATCTGTTGCCAGCTTATCCACTCTAGTATCAGAGTACACCCAATTGTAAAGATCTTTTCAAAGGAAACCGACATTACTATATCCTCCATTTACAATAACCATGTAATCCATTATGCGGGTAGTCCCAACACCTGCCCTCCTCATTGGTTCAGCTTGCTCTTTTGCAGAATCAACCACACATCTATGTGACCATATAAAATGGACGTCACTTTCGGAAGCTAGCTTGTGGTTATGAATATGCTGGAATTCACCCACTTGGTACATATTCGATTTTGCCTTCATATGTACCTGAAACGCAGCATGACACCCACACCTTGAAATGCGTCGAGGCTCCCTTTTCCGTTTCTCAGGAGTAAGCTGAAGGTTCATATGACCCTCTTTTGAACAAACCCACCTTCTTCGTTGTATTACATTTAACTTTGTATTCATCCTTATATCATCTCTTCTCACACCAAATCCCAGAACAAATGCATATTTACGATAAAATTTTTCCGCCTCATCAATTGTCTAAAATTCTATTGTTTTGAAGTCGCTGAACACCCACTCAATTACAGATTTTCTAATCTTCATCACTATCTCAGACCAATCATAATCTAGATCGATCTCATCACCTTTTAATGTACTGTCTGCTTTCTCACACAAAATAGCATCTGTATTCTCACTAAGCCCAATGTGAACTGCGTTCTGGCTGTCCATTTCAACCTACGCAATTCGCCAAAGGGATCGGAAATGCCAATATGCCACAACAATACGACAAACATTGAAACCCATATGAAAAAGATGACACAGTAATGGAGGACCAGTACATTGATTTCTTCTAATAGAACGATTGCTATAGTTGATGTGTAGTGAGAGAAATAAAAGACATTTCCACCAACTAAAACCCTTCCCCTGAAATGGAAAAAGTAAACAAGAATGTACCTTCCTTCTGTACGCAGCAAGGAATGCGGATCAGAGCCTTTGCACCCTACTGAACACAGCAATGCCCAGCCGTTTAAGCTCCTGTGCTTGTATGGTTTGTGCTCTGTTTTTCGTCACAAGCTATTTCCTTGGAAGTAGGGTTGAAAGAAAACAATTTCCAATTCTTAACTACGAAATTGTGTTACGTATTATATTCCCATAACCACGTAATTTTTTTATTATTAGTAATACCTTGAAAATATCGAAATTAGTTTTCAGTAACTTGAAATACATAAGTGTTATCTTTAAGGGTAAATATATTTTATTTAATTTGTTTTTATTTTGAAAACTAATTTTTACCATATGAAATAAATCAAAATATTCTACAATTGATCAACCACACATAATATAAATAATATTGTACTTAACCAAATAATTAATTGTTATCATTATATGATTAATTACGTACATTTATTTGCGCAATGGAAATTTCTCCTTTTCAAAGCTTATAGCCTACGCAATGAAAAAATTAATAAATTATACTTATTTATTTTAATAAAATCTAAATTCATTTTGCTAAATTAATTTAATATAACTTAATTTATTGTACTACACTTAAAAGTTTATGTATCAATGTTGTAATTGTAACATTAACCTGCCAATATCATTAAACTTACTATATATGAAAACAACCCATAAACTCAAAACTTAACTTTATCCCTAAACCCAACTCTAAGCTTCAAATGGAAACAACCCATAAACTTAACTTTATCCCTCAACCCAACTCTAAGCTTAAAATGGGGAAAGGGAAAAAAATTTCGTTAAATTTTTTATGAGGAAAAAATATATTTTTACTAATTTTTTTCCTTTTGGGAAAGAATTTGAAAAATTTATAAAAAAAAAAATAAACGTTCATGAAAACAAATATTGGACATAAAACAGTGATCCATTTTATTTAAAAAAAAAAAGAGTTAGTGGGTTTTTTCTACCTCCGAGACGCTTGAACTTTGGCCTAAGTGAAAGGGGTTACCCAAGTTTACTTGAAAGTGATTATTTACAAAAAAATAAATATCAATTTACTGTGATTTTAAACTGAAACAATTCCAAAAATCTATATACACTTTCTTTGAAAATAAAACATTTTTTTATTAGTTTCTATCATCTTAATTTATTTAAGTTTAAAATTGTCAAAAAAATTACTTTCTATAACCCTAAATCTCATACCCTACACCTATTCACAAAACCATAAAACCAAAACATAAACCTTAAATTTTAAGTACCCTAAATTTAAAACATTTAAACATTACCCCTAAGCCTACTCTTAACCTTAAAAAGGTAAACTTCGCCTTAACCCTAAACTTTGCCTTAACTCTAACAGTGCGCCGTAAACCTATCTTAAAACGTAAACAAAGGCAATATTTGTAATTGAAATGCGAGAATATGTTCATAAAACTATTTTTTTGTATAGAAATACATATTAATGGAAACAAGAGGAAAGTAATAATAAGTATATCATACTTCAGTCTATATAAACATGCAGAGGAATAACATTTTAGCATCCACGATACATCGATATAACGTAAGATGGTAAAAAACGCGTGCATATGTTCGTCAAAGAAAATTCAAAACTATCCTAGTTACAATACCATTTACCGTTTCCTTCCCCTCTTAGCTGCAGGCCTATCTTCATTGTGCTTAGTACGGCTCTCGACGCATCCATCAGATGCAGGCTCATCTGACTCCGACCCAGGTTCATAATCCGACTCTGCATCTGAGTCATCTTCCTCGTTTTCCGCATCCTCTTCAATCAAACCATACGAATCTAAACCTTCGTCACCAACAATGTCTTCATGCTGCACATCATCCTCCGCCTCATCTCCTACTGATTGGGATTCGGTACCAACTTCATCGCTCTCATCTCCATCACTGATGGAACCTTCATCCTGCACCACTTTTTTCCCAGGACGACGATGTTGCTTGTGAGGCGAGCCAGTGTCTCCACTTGTTCTGCCACATGACACCTGCAATCAAATGAATATATCTTATATATTATGTCATACATGACAACAAAATTTTATATAGACTATAGACTTACACACTGTTTCAAATAGAATTTCTTTGCATCGTTCCACATTTTGTCCGTTACAGCCTTCTTTCGACCTGCCACCAAGCGCAGTAACTTCTCCACAGTGTCCCTTTTCACATATACATAACATTTTTAAGTCACAAGATCAACGTGGAATGGGATTAAGTACAACAACGTATAAGATGACAAACTTATAGATTTTATCGAAGGATCAAGTGGTAGACCCTCGACATCCTCATCCTCAATGCTTGGAATTTTTAGGAGTTTAGCCTCTCCTGTTTCGAGATCTGGGAGCAACATAGATGTACCTGGTAGTTGTATTTCAGAACCTTCTACTATAGTGTCTGTTTCTCGTGCAACAGTTGACATAGATGTCCCACCAAAGCCACTAGTAGATGCACCTGGGTCCCGACCTGTCATGGCTTCGGCAAGCTCCTTCATCATGCCCTCCCACCACAACTGAAATGTACTAGAAAACAGAATTGTTGAATTATTATCCCATAATGATCCTGGAACTGCTGCTGTCAGTTCTGCACCGTGCCACTTTTGGTTGAACATAGATGTTGGAGGCGGGTTCGAGATGGTCTTGTCATGCACTTGCCGATAGCTAATGTGTTGTCTGAACACCCTCTCACCTAAAAACCAGGCTTGACCATATGGGCTTTCTAGTAAAATTCGACACCTTGTTGCCCCTAAACTTTCACTAACGTATTGAGGTAGGTCATCCATGTACTTCTCCTTCTCCCATGGCCACATTTTGACTGCCGCCCTCTGTACTGTTTTAAATAGCTTTATATACACTTCAGTATCATATGGCATGCCCCCCAAATGTCCCTTAGCATAGTACTTTGCTCTAGGGTACGTCCCATCTCTGCTCAAATTTAGGTTAGGCCCAATATCCATGAAATGCTCACAGGCCCATGTCTGTGATTATAAATGATTCATATTGAACATGATCATTTAATAATCATTTTTAAATGTAACTGATGTACATAATGAAATAAAGTAATTCACGTATATAATAGTTACCTGCCATGACTGCCAAAACCCACCACTCCCTTGAGCACCCCTACTCAAACCATCCATATATAAGTAAAGATTAGCCAATTCGGCACTTCCCCAATTATACTTTGACAGTCGGAACGTATCTGCTACAGCTGAAATCCACCATGTGTAAAAAGAACTCGTGCTTATATCACAGAATATAGTTGTGCCAAGAAAAGTTGCTAAGAAAACACGAACCAAATGATTCTTTCTCTCCATGGTATTTGATCTGTAACCTCTATACGTGTCAAGTACTAACTTAAAAGTCACATTCTTTTTTTTTTTTATGGAATATGTCCCAACCATCACCGACTAATAGTTGCAGGCGGGAGGCATCTGCACATATTTTCATATCAATAGGAATCGAATCGCCACTGCAACGCAAACCAATTATTGCCGCAAAATCTACAGGTGTCATGGTCATCTCTCCGATAGATGGGAAGTGAAATGTGTGTGTAGTATCCCACCAAAAGTGACTAAGTGCACGAATTAAGTGTCTGTCGCGGTATGTGGACTTCAATGCTTTAACTGCATTGAACATACCCGTTGTTCTTATCATATCTTTCACAGTTTTTGGAAACCCATCAAACCACTCCAACAATGGCTTCATGCTTCCATGTCCATGGTATGCACTTAGCCTATTCTATAAATATCAAATTACAATTAACATTATAAAATCTAAATGTAAATTGAAATCTAACATAAAATAGCAAGTGTTTGACAAACATATTCTTAAACAGAGTTTTGATAACATTATCTCTTTTAAAATTACATATTAAAATTATATAATCGCTGTATTCGGTTACATATCACATACTCCCTGTATTAATTTACATATCGCATTATTTGAAGTTTTATCGCATTTTTATAATAGTATCGCTTTTCATAGTTACTTTACTATTTAAAATTATTGTCACTGTAGTTATATTTTACTGGCTTTTATAACATACCTGTATTCTTTTCAATTATGTTCCACTTTCATAATGAATATTATAGCATTTTCTTACCTTTTTCAACTGTAATTTTTATAATTGTTATCACATTTTTAGACGTTTTATGATATTTTTAAAATCTGTATCATTATTGTAAATATTATACCCTTTTGTAAATTAATAGTCACGTATTAATAATTATTATCACGTATTTAAAATTAGTAATTACTCATCATTTTTTCAATTATTTATCACCTTGTATATATGATCAGTTTTTCTAATATTTCTTGTACGTTATTATCACTTTATTTTGTTTCATGATTTTATTAAAATATTTTTTACATTTTATACTTTTCACAAATATTTACAAATTTTTTTCCCCTCTTATCGCTTTTCTATATTTAGTCACTTGTTTTGATAATAAATCGGCTTTATATCAATTATGTCGCTATTTTTATTTTTTACTGCCGTTTTGAAATATTTATTGCATTTTATAGGTTTTGGATCAATTTTCTGTTGTCAATCGCAATAAAAAATTATTTTATATTTTTTCAACATTGCTAATTTTTTTAATTATTTTTTCAGTTTTTATATATTTAATCACTGTTTATATTTGCTAACTTTTTTAAGAATTATTTCCCCTTTGTTCAATTTTACTCACTTCTTTATATTTAATCACTTTTTTATCATATTTTTCAATTTTTTTATGTTATTTCACAATTTTGTTTACTCCCGGTTTTTAATTTTTATGGCATTTTATAGGTTTGGTATCAAATTTTTAAACATTGATCACTTTTTTTATTTATATTTTATCACTTTTTATATATTTAATCACTATTTTTTTATTTTTTCACCTTTTTAAAATTTTTTTCCACTTTCGCCATTCCTAATCACTTTCTTTCTAATCTTAGTCACTTTTTATAATTTTAATCATTTTTTTAATCGATTTTGTAATTGTTAATCGCTTTTTTTGTTTTCCAAACGGTTTTTTTCCTCCAAACGCTTTTTTTTTTTACTT
This sequence comes from Aquilaria sinensis, assembly GCA_005392925.1. Lineage (NCBI taxonomy): Eukaryota > Viridiplantae > Streptophyta > Magnoliopsida > Malvales > Thymelaeaceae > Aquilaria > Aquilaria sinensis. The sequence goes on from SMDT01000238.1 coordinate 31,956, forward strand.
TTCTATCACTTTTTTTATTTTCTTATATTTAATAACAATTTTAATCACTTTTTTAAATTTTTATTTGCTTTTTTTTTCCAAACGGTTTTTTTGTTTTTCCAAACGCTTTTTTTACTTTTTTATCACTTTTTTATTTTCTTATATTTAATAACAATTTTAATCATTTTTTTCCAAATGCTTTTTTTTTCCAAACGCTATTCTTACTTTTTTAATCACTTTCTTATTTTCTTGTATTTAATAACAACTTTTTTAATTTTAATCACTTTTTTTGTTATTTCCAAACGCCTTTTTATACTTTTATATCGCTTTTCCATTTTTTTTCATATTCAATAACATTTTTTATATTTAATCGCTTTTCAAATTTTTTTATCACATTTTCGGTTTGTAAGCGTTTTTTTAAAATACCCTAACATACTTTCTCCTTCTCTCACTTCATACATATACATTCCCTTAAATATAAACTATCCAATATATTTACCAGTAAATTTATCAATTAAAATGTAAATATGACAATAAATTTACTAACATAACAGTAAATTTTGCACTTAAATTTGAAATAATAAAATTACAGTAAAATATAAACTCACTTGGATGCTCTGGATGAGAAACGTGAGACTCTGGTTCAAAGTAGATAGTTGTTGAAGGAAGAAATTTTTTTTTAGGAGTTAGTCTCTTGATCATTGATGTCCTGAAAATCGCATGACAATTGCTTAATATAATCGCCGGCACCACTGTGATACATTGTTTGTTTCTGTATGAAACGCAGGAATAAGGAAATTGAGGAGTGGGAAAAGATGTAACTTGCTGTAATTGTAAGAAATGAGGAAGATTAAATAATGTTGTTATAGGATAGGTAATAAATGATGAAGTTAAAGAGTTAGATAGTAAAATTTAAAAGAGTGGTTGGGGAAGTGAAAGTAAATGCTAAAATTTAAAATGGTGGTTGGAGAAGTGAAAATAATGGTTGTGTTCGGGAGAAGGGAAAATATGGTTGCCCGAAAATTTAATATGTGGGACACATATTAATGGGATAATGACAATATGTCTCTAATATTTTATTTAATTTGACAACTTTACCTGTATGTTTAAAAAATTATATGTAAGTCATGTTTATTCCCTCTGATATCGAAAATAATATTGTTATTATTCACTTTAATAATGTTTTTTTTAAAAATATTACTTTTTTCAATTATTATCAAATTTATTAATTGTAAATCCTCTTTTCAAAACTATTATCACTTTTTTCAATTATATCACTGTCTTGATTGTAATCGCTTTTGTTTAAGATGTATATGTGACCGGGTCACATCGAAGATTACCTTCGTAGTTATTGGGTAACTTTTGAGGTAACCTAAAAATGTGATCGGATGATTTTGAAGGTAACTTCGTTGTAACCGGGTCATTTTGAAGGTACCTTCATTATGACAGGGTTACTTTAAAGGTAACTTAAAAATGTTAGTTTTTTTACTTTTTTTATCACTTTTTTTATTTAATCAATTTTTAAATTATTCATTGCATTTTAAAATTATTTATCAGTTTTTCAGTTTTTATTTTCCTTTTAAAAATATTTACCAATTTTTTAACATTTATCACATTTTCTTTATTTTATCATTTTTTATACATTTAATCGCTTTTTTTTTTTAAATCTTATCATTTTTTTTTACATTTAATCATTTTTTCTTACATTTTATCGCTGAAGTTACCTTCGTTGTGACCGGGTCACGTTGAAGGTAACCTAAAAATGTGACCGGGTCACATGTTGAAGGTACCTTCGTTGTGACCGGGTCACGTTGAAGGTAACCTATCGGCTTTTGTGACCGGGTCACTTTGAAGGTACCTTCGTTGTGACCGGGTCACTTTGAAGGTAACCTAAAAATGTGACCGGGTCACATTGAAGGTACCTTAACGTTGTGACCGGGTCACATTGAAGGTACCTTCGTTGTGACCGGGTCACCTTGAAGGTAACCTAAAAATGTGACCGGGTCACATTGAAGGTACCTTAAAAATGTGACCGGGTCACATCGAAGGTACCTTCGTTGTGACCGGGTCACATTGAAGGTAACCTAAAAATGTGACCGGGTCACCTTGAAGGTACCTTCGTTGTGACCGGGTCACTTTGAAGGTACCTAAAAATGTGACCGGGTCAACTTGAAGGTACCTTCGTTGTGACCGGGTCACTTTGAAGGTAACCTAAAAATGTGACCGGGTCACATTCGAAGGTACCTTCGTTGTGACCGGGTCACTTTGAAGGTAACCTAAAAATGTGACCCGGTCACAACGAAGGTACCTTCGTTGTGACCCGGTCACATTTTTAGGTTACCTTCAAAGTGACCCGGTCACAACGAAGGTACCTTTCAATGTGACCCGATCACATTTAAGGTTACCTTCACATTGACCTGGTCACATCAAAGGTACCTTCGAGGTGACCCGGTTATATTTTTAGGTTACCTTCAATGTGACCCGGTCACAATGAAGGTACCTTCGAGGTGACCCGTTCACATTTTTAGGTTACCTTCGATGTGACCCGGTAACACCCAAGGTACCTTCAACGTAACCCGGTCACTTGTTTAGGTTACCTTCAACGTGACCCGGTCACAACGTAACTTCAGCGATAAAATGTAAGAAAAAGCGATTAAATGTTTAAAAAAGCTATAAAATTTAGAAAAAGGCGATTAAATGTATAAAAAAGTGATAAAATAAAGAAAATGTGATAAATGTTGAAAAATTGGTTAAAATTTTTAAAAGGCAAATAAAAACTGAAAAAGTGATAAATAATTTTAAAATGCAATAAATAATTTAAAAAATTGATTAAATAAAAAAAGTGATAAAAAAATTAAAAAAAGCAAACATTTTTTTAGAAAATCAATTAAATAAATAAAAGGCGATTAAAACTACAAAAATTGATTAAATATAAAAAAATGATAAAATATAAACAAACGTGATAAATCTTAAAAAATGGGAAATATTTTTAAAAAGTGATAAAAATTCTAAAATGCAATAAATATTTTTTTTACTAAGTTGATCAATATACATAGATTTTATATTTTGAGAATCATTGACATATGTATAAAAAAGTATTTTATTAAGTATATTATTCAGCAATTAAATTTTTTTTACGCAGATAATTTTTAAAAGTTTTTTTACTTCTTTTTAAAAATTTGTACCCAGTAACATATATTCTCTTATTTTTTTTCCCTCTCATTTTCTTCTCTTTCCCCATTTTTTATTTTTCCTATTTTTTCTTCTCTCTCTTCCCTCCTGTAAACGTTTTTTTTTTTCCTCTCTATTTTCTTCTCTCCTCTCGCCTCTCTCTTTTTTCTTTTATTTCTGCTGTGGCTGGTCTGCTTGTCTATATTCTTCTTTCTCCTACCTCCTCTGTCTTTTTCTTTTTCTTTTTCTCTTTCCTAACCGGCTTGCCCTATCCCCCGTTTCCCATATGTTTCATCAACCAAAATGAACGGCTAAAATTGGGGGTACTATTACCCCCTTTTCTTGGGTGGGTATTATAGATTGTTCCAAGGGATTGGGGATGTCTGCAGTAAAAGTCGCTTTCAAAAAATAGTTTGATATTATTACAGAATGAGTTATATCTCTTAAGCATCACCATCGTCAACATGTGCGTAGTCGTCAACCCGAATTATTTCTTTCCTAGGATTCAGGTTAAGAGATATTGGGATCCATGTGAATTTATCACATCACTGTCAATCCAAGTTGGATTATACGGTTTGGTTTTGTGGTTTGAATTATACAGTGTATATGTTGATCTACATCCATCTTCAAGATGTACTATTGAGTTTTTTTATGTGCTTTTGGATTTGGGAGTCTATTGGAATATATGTTCCTGATAAAGCTAGTCTTACAAGTGCATAGGTCAGTTGTACAGAATTTTAATGTCTAAGGCAAACTAAGATGGCGATCTCACGAGAAATATATATTTAATTTTTTATTAAATTAAAATAAATGAGTTCAGATTTTTGGAAGTAAAAATAAGTAAAACTAAATTATTATTAAACTAAATTGATGATGAGAATAACAAGTTGGGAAGAAAATGATTATGCGATAGATAAGGCTTAAATTTCTCCTAGTTGAGAGTCTTTCAATTAATTATCTAAATATATTTTTAGTTGTCAACAATTACTACTAGTATTATGACTCTGTCTCGAGCAATTGTAACGCGTTTAATTAATCTATGATTATTTTATGATATCTAACATAATTAATCAAATTTATTAAGTTCAAGTTATCAAATTGAGAAATCATAATAAATTGGTATATCTCTAGTGCACCGATCAAATTTCATTATCTTTTATTCAAAACTCTAAAATAAATTATCTATAATGAACAAGTATAAATAATACTCATTGCTATAAGGCAAATAGACTAAAGCACAAAATAAACAAGTTAATTTAAATAATTCAACTAGGCTACATCACTCACTTAGTATAGAAATTTAGCCACTCATATTATATTCAACAATAAAACTCAACACTCCCAAGGATGAAAGGACGGGACACACACAAGGCATCCAAAGCCAATTCAAGAATAAGGGGAAGAAGGAAACAAGAACCAAATTCGTTTTATTCCTCCCCTGCTTCCCGCTTAGGCCCTGTTTCGCCCTTTTGTCCTTTCTCCGATTCACTCCTATTCGCAACACTTTTCCTCCATGCTTGTTCGCAACTTCTTAATTCACGGCACTTCCATCTGGCGGCCTCCCTTCTCTTTTTATCTATCAAATATTCTTTCCTTAATACTAGGATTCAAATAACTAAAATGCCCTTAGACTTAAGGTATATGATAATATTATAAAAAAGGTATATCGGCCAATTAAGAGAAGTTCTTTTAATTTTCAGCTGCACCTATTTTTTTTTTTTATAATTCCTTGGAATTTAGTCCTTTTGCTCTATAAAAATCTATTCCATTCTTTTGACAAACTTATTAACCTAAATAAAATAAAAACTAAATAAAGAGGGTGATAAATTACTTAATTATAATAAAGCTAACATAAAATTGGTATAAAAATTAACACATAAATTAAGTTGATCGGTTCTTCTCCTTAACTGCTTGGAATAATTATTGGACATACCAAAAACTTTTTCATAGCTTGGGGAAATCAATTTTGAATTGCACACAATCGGATTCTTTATGTAAAAGATTTCCATATTTGATACAAACAATACGATTCTTTGCTCGATGAAAGGTTAACCAATGACCAACGTCCTTTAATGAAGGCACCCAAACTCCTATATGAATAGTTTGCAAAAGCTTTGATGTGTCCAATGAATCTAAGGTCAAAGTAGCATTTGAGACTTGACTCATAGGAGGTCATGCCTTTTGGTGACGTGTTGTGACATCGTAAGTTCTTGTTGAAAGAATCGATTCCTATACTCCAACTCATTTGATCTTTTCTGTAATGCTCAAAATTTGGATTGAACGATGCTTCTTAGCTCTTTCCAACTCTTGCAAGACAACTAAGTACCGGTTTTCCAAATCCTTAATGGTCATCTAAACCTCTTTTTCCTTAACCACTAACTTTTGTAGAAACTCCTGCACTTGGGCTCTTAGGTTAGTGATGTTGTTTTCAAGAAAGGCTAGTCTTATTTAATCAACTTGATCAGTAATAGATTGTAGTGTTAGTGTTGTGCCCAAAAGTCAATCATAAGATGATTGTGTTTTACACATTAAGTCATGATATTTTATTAAGGCATTATTCAAATAATTGTGTTTGTTGTTTGTTTCTATATAACATAATCAAACATGATTATAACCCTAGAATAATAGTATTCTTAAACATCACTGGTTTAGTATTATTGTGGAATGGGTTACAAGAATACATTAAGACTTAGAATATGTTGTGACTATTATGAAATATGTAATTTACATATAGGTACAAGTTGGAGAACTTGTATACTGGACTGACCTGTCATTAGAATACTACATGGTTTGTTATATGAGTGCCATAAGTGATTCTCATAAGTGATCATGGTATATATAGCTCTTTGACTTAAGGTTATCAAGGTTCCATACTTGTGACTCACGTACTTTGATATTTCCCTTTGTTGTTCGTAACTGAGTCAACATGAAGGTGGTCATTGGGTATGTCACATATGATGCGGAGGGTTTTATATGATCAAAGATGGGATTTATCCCTCTTATGTAATAGGAGTAATATCTTTGGGCCCTTTGATTGAGTAAGATTGAGGAAATGCATGGCCATGCTTGGATGAGTTGATATGGGATATCAACGTCATTAGTTTTAATCAATTTACTCGAGAATCAAGAAGCTAAAGATTGGGCTATATGAGAATTACACATTCCATGTCTTGTGCTCGGTCTTGATATCTTGGACAAAGGTACAATGACATATATGAATAATTATCATATAGGTTTAGTCAAATCACCGACTATGTTGTCACTTAAGTAGCAATGATGTGTTACTAGATACTGCTCATTGTTTATGATTATAAATATGATTTATGATAATTGTTAATGTGATAGGAGCCTATTGGGTCACACACTTAGAGCCAATTGGATCATTTGAGTGCGTGGGCCAAATTGTTTGATTTTAGTTTCATGATAATTTTAGATAAATTATTCGCCCAATAGTTGAGCCATTATTAAGCCCAAAATTAGGCCTAATTAGATTAGGATTTTGATTAGGCTTGGGTGTTAAGCCTCACTATATATACATTATATAGTGAGAATTTTCACACCTACTGCTTCCCTTGGATGAAATCAGAAAAGTTCTAAAAGTTTCATCCATACTCTCATCTTGTCATTTTTTAGAGGACATAAGTTAGTGTTGCAGACACAAAAGGAACGCACTTGCTAGAATATAGAGGCATGGTGATCCTAATGGTTCGTGTGGATACTATAGAAAACTTGAACATGATATCTGTTCAAGTTTTTATGATTCGGCTTAATAGTTGGGTGAAACATCTCAATTGACTAGGTATAAAATTTTCAAACACCTGATTTACTCCATTTCACTTAGATCTTATAGGGTTTCGGTTAATTTCTACTATGCTTATTTGGCTCCTAAAACCATACAGTGATATCAAAGCTACTAGTAAAACCCTATATCAGGATTGCGTGTCAAATTGTATGATTTATTCTATGTTATGTTGCTTTCGATCATGATTAATTGATTGATTAATGATGTATGAACCGGAACTCAATATATATGAGATATATGAAGAAATGACACAAATTGGTTAATGAGGTTAACCCTAGAATGATGGATATGAGATATCTATCTAAATCAAAACTGCTATTTAGGTCTGCGAAGCGCCACATTAATAAACTGGTTAACAAATGTGTGCTATTTGGCATGTATTTTCTAGTTAAATGAGATTTGACTTGTCATGCTATTTGTTGATTGAAGCATGGTGCATGGTTATAGCCTTGGTTGGTTGTAGTTGTAAATAGAGCCTGTGTGTTGTGCCATTTTCTCACTTTACTCCCTAAAATGTAACTAGAGGTTTCTATCATCATTGTAATTGTACCATTTGGGATTATTCGAGGTGGTATGTCCAAGGAGAAGACTACAAGGGGGCATCCAAGCAAGTAGGAGAAGGAGCTTGTGAAGACCTTTTATTTTCTTAGGCTTTCATGATATTCTCATTGGCTTGACAACCTCGCATAGTTTAGGCTGTAAGCATGTCATGTTTAATTAGTTATTGGCTTGAAATGCATGTTTTATATTTGTATGTGGTGCATGTATAAGACAACCGAAGATAATAATTGGTGAGATCGAAAGAAAATCCCTCAAACAAATATTAAGTCATTAAATGATGCCTTCCAAATATTGGCAGTAATCAAGAGCTTGATCAACATTTGGTGGGTTTGCCGAAGCAAAGTACCTATGTTCGTCTTGGTAAGACATGATGGGATTAGAGTGATATCCAAATTGCTAACTTTCGGTCTGACTTAACTAAGTCATCTTAATAGGATTCGGGACTTGTAGGCATAAAGTTGGGTTTAAGTTCATATGATGAGCTTGTAAAAGTGTTGTTCACTTAACTATCCAAGAGTTGCATGAAACACAATTGGAAAGGAGTTGCCTATTTGAAAAGCAATGACTTGAGAGAAAAAGCCAAAGCTAACTCAAGTTATGGTGAAATATGGATCTTGGCCAACTAGAATACCTTCGCATTGAGGTGTTTCGAAATAATATCAAAGGTTATTATTTTGAGTAAAATAGTGGGAGCATTGTTTAATAAAAGTCCTTATTAAATAAATTAAAATACATGATTCTTACATTGCATATTTACTATTGTAGATTACCATGGCACAAAACACATTAACACTTTCATTACGGTCAATCCATAAGAAGGAAAAGCTGAACGGGACCAACATTCTCAAATGGTACCAAAATTTGAGAATAGTCCTTAAGCAAAAAAGAAAGGTTTATATCCTAGAGTAACCCATTTTGAATTAGCCTACTGCCAATGCTCTAAAAGTGGAAAAGGATACTTATAAGAAGCATTCTGATAATGCATATATGGTGACTAATATGAGATATGTGGTCTACATATGGGTACAACTTAGAAAACTTTTGTACTGGACCAACCCACCATCAGAACGCTAGATGGTTCATTATATGAGTGTCATAAATGATTCTCATAAGTGATCATGGTATATATAGTCCTTTGACCTAAGGTCATCAAGGTTCTATACATGTGAGTCACATACTTTGATACTTTCCTTTATTGCTTGTAACTGAGTGAATATAAAGGTGGTCATTGGGCATGTCACATTTGATACGAAGGGTTTTTTATGATCAAAGATGGGGTTTGTCCCTCCTATGTAATGAGAGTGATGTCTTTGGGCCCATTGATTTAGTGAGACTGGGAAAATGCATTGTCATGCTTAGACAAGTTGATGTGAGTATCAATGTTATTAGTTTTAGTCAGTCCACCCGAGAATCAAGAAACAAAAAATTGGGCTATACGAGAGTGACACATTCCACGGATTGTGCTCGGTCTTGATATATTGGACAAAGAGACAATGACATATACGAATAATGATCATAAAGGTTTAGTCGAATCACTCACTATCTTGTCACCTGCAATGATGTGTTGCTAGACATCGCTCATTGTTTATGATCATAAATGTGATTTATGATCATTGCTAATGTGATAGAAGTCTATTAGGTCACTTGCTTAGAACCAATTGGATCATTTGAGTGCATAGGCCAAATTTTTTGGTTTTGGTTTCAAGATAATTTTAGATCTATTATTGGACTAATAGTTGAGCCATTATTAAGCCCAAAAGTAGACTTAATTAATTAGGATTTTGAAACCTATTAGACTTGGGAGTTAAGCCTACTATATATACATTATATAGTGAGGATTTTCACAACTATTAACTCCTTTGGATGAAATAAAAAATGTTCTGAAAGTTCAGCCGCACTTCCCTCTTGTCATTCCTTGGAGAACACAAGCTAGTATTGTAGGCTCATGAGTAATGCACCTGCCAGAACGTGGTAGAGGCATGATGGTCTGAGTGGTTTGTGTGGATATCATAGAGAGCTTGAAAAAGATGACTTTTCAAGTTTTTATGATTCAGCTCAATAATTGATTGAAAGATCTCAACCAACTAGGTATAAAATTTTTGAACACCCAATTTACTCAATTTCACTTGGATCCTAGAGGGTTTCTGTTAATTTCTACTACATTTGTTTGGCTTCCAAAACTCTACATGTAGAACTAGAGGAAAATTTTTCTTCACCATTTTGAAGCAAATTTCCTTAAAAATTGGTACAGAACATATAGAGCTTGAAGCACTTGAAAGTGCTAGTTGTCCATTGTGGCACTCTTCTTGAAAGAAATTTAGTTCAACCAATAATTGACAAATTGAAGTTTCCTCTCCTTCATTCATATTCATGGGAGACTCAAGTTTTCTAAAGCACCCTTCTAGTGGAAACATGTTTGAAAGATATTCTAGGATTCATAGATGTTAATTTGCAAAGTTAAAATTGTTAAAATTTTAGCAATTTCAAGCAATTTTCTCTGCATTAGCACACCACATATTTTACTGTTTCTTGCTTCGAACTTTCATTTTGTAAGGTAGAGAAGGTAACCAAAGCATTAGATCGAATTGGAAGCAAGAAGAACTAAAAATGAAAAGTGTGAAAGAATAGTTCATTGGGGCTCTTGCCCCACAGTTCAACAATTCTAGAAGTAAACTTTGAGAGCTGAGCATTATGGCGCTAGTGGCACTGTAGCACTTGTGACTTTCAAGTTTTGGGTGCTACACCACCTATATGGCCTCATCTGGTGTCCCAGTACCCCTGCTCCTGGAGAAAATACTCCTTCACCTTTAGTTTGAATCTAAGCATGTTATTGGTTAAGAGATTCTACCCATATGGGTAGGTGGATAACAAAGACCCCTCTAGGACATAAAAAATCTGGATCCGAGCATATCACAAAGGACATTCATTCTTGATCTTCTCAAGCTACACTTAGGTTTTTCTTCATCACCATAACTTGGATAATTTGCATCTTCTTGTGGACAATCATTAGACATTACTTGGACAATACTTGGAACACTCAAAGACCTCTAGAAGCTTGAGAATTTAAGCAACTATAGGCTTTCGGTTTTTTCTTTCCTTCATTCTTTTTTTATTGAACATGAATGCTTTTTTATTCATTTCCATGTTTATGTTTAGTTTAAGTATGAAATAGTGTTCTTGACACTTTCTATGGTTGGAGCTATTTGGATTGGTTATGTTAGTTGAATGAATGGCTATGTGATGTTAGCTTTCATTCTATTGCTTATTTTTCCTTCTTTTTTGCTTATTGTGTGTTAGCTAATTGATGGCCACAATTGGTTGTACTATGAATTGCTTTTAAATTCTTAGAATAAATTAAAAGTAATTAGACCTAGAAGAAGGAATTAATGATAGTAAGATTGTTGGGAAACTATAGGTCATTAGATAAAGGTAAATTGAGCGTTAATGCCTCTTTGTGATCTTCTAATTAGATGGAAATTCTTACTATGCTTAGAATGGAGAGAAATAATCCTTTCACTTGGGAGAGTAAGGGTTCAATTAGATAAGTTCACCAATAAGCAATGAAAATAAAGTCTCTAGCCTAAATTCAGTAGTTAACCAACCCAAGTAGTGAACTCAGGCGGTGTGCTTTAGTAATTTGGTAAAATCATCAACTTGCATTTGCATTAGCATCCTAGATTGGTCATATTTCATTTGGCTGAGCTTAGCATAGTTAGTAACTTGTTCAACCTATCCTTCACTTTTGATAGTTTAGCTAAGGTTATCTTAAAGTTGTGGTACTTGGCAAACAATCCAATCAATTCTTGTTGGAATGATACTCTTTCTTACCCTAATTTAACGTCCATCGTATGCTGATGGTTAGGGTTTTAAAACTCACAATAACTTTTTATTGATGTTGCCAGTGATTGATTATATTAAATTGAAGAATATCATTGTTAGGAGATCAACTATAGACTAAACACATACTTCTTTACTTATTTGTTTCCTTTATGTTTGGATATTTCTTTGTTAGGTACGGTTGGTGTATGACCCATTCCCAACACTCTACTTTGTTGCCATTGATACTTGAGCTAGAGAGACATCTTAGAGAGCTTTGTGCAACATCACATTTTGGGTGAATCTAGCTCCACTCCTACATTGATGAAAAGTGGTGGAGATAATATTAATGGTAATAGAGGCAAAAATGGATACAATGGTGGAATGGATCGTTAAGATAAAGCCTATTTGAGGAACTCACAAAGACCTATTAGGGTGTATATCTGACCTTTGGTGATGGAGAATTATTCGAGCGTTGTAAGGCCATCGATGTAAGCCAACAACTTTGAGTTGAAACTAGCTTTGATTTCCCTCATCCAAGAAAATCAATTTGGAGGTTTGGCTTTGGAGGATCCCAATACACATAATGTGCACTTTTTGGAGGCATGTGATACTTTCAAAGCTAATGGAGTCTTCATCGATGATATTAGACTTTTGATCTCTCCCTTTTCACTTCTGGACAAGGCCAATGGATGGTATTAATCACTTCAATTAGGAAGTATCACAACATGAAATGAAATGACTTAAAAATTTTTGAGCAAGTTCTTTCTTCCATCCAAGCTTGCCCAATTGAGAGCTTCCATAGTGACATTTGAGCAACATGAGGTGGAGTTTATTACAGAGGCATGAGAGAGATTTAAGGGATTACTTAGGAAGTTCCCACAACATGAATTCTTAGATTGGCAACAAATCTAACTTTTTCTATGATGACTTGGAGCCTACTTCAAGGTTTATGATTGATGCTTTGGAACTGAATCCTTGATGTTTATGACAGCTGGTGATGCCATGCAAATTCTACAGCAATTGGCACTTAATGGAGAGCAATGATCAGGTGAAAGAGCTTTTCCAAGGAAAGGGGGTATTTGAGGTTGATCAATTGACCACTTTGTTGGTATAAATGACATCTTTCATCAATTAAGTATCCAAGTTGACCAACAAAATGGAGTCAACTATTGAACAAGTTGTCACCTCTACTTCCAACATGTATAGAGCATTTATGGAGATGGAGTATGAGCAAGCAAATTTCTTAGGAAACCAGAACTTTGGTTATAAAGGCAATCAAATGGGAAATTAACATAATCCTAATTGGAAGAATCATGAAAATTTCTCTTATGGTAACACAAAGAAACCTCTCAGTTTCAACAAAGCTCCAATGGAGAAGAAGCCTGTCATGAAGGAAATTATGATACAATTAATGAAAGAAAGAAGGGATAAAATGGAGAAGAATGAGGCCAAGACAAGGGATAGAAAGGGAGCATGTCAACCTAGCATTCTTAGAAGAGGCAAACAGCTTGATGACCCATACAAGAATATGCCTTCTCAGTCTACTCCTATGGTTGAAAATAAATGGCAAGTGGAAGAGGAACAGCTGGTGGAGCTGCCTTGATTTTAAAAGATTTCAAAACAAGAACCTTATAAAGCAATATGGCAAATTCTTAGAGACTTTCAAAAAGCTTTACATCAATATTCCTTTCTTGGAGTAATTGACTCAAATGCCCAATTATGCTTAGTGAAGAATGTAGTGTGGTCCTTCAAATGAAGCCCCCTCAAAAGCTCAAAGACCTAGGGAGTTTTATAGTATTTGCTCTATTAACCCTTTTTCTCATAATATGGCATTGTGTCATCTTGGTGCTAGCATTAATCTTATGCCTTTGTAATTTTTTAGGAAATTAGAGTTGGGTGAAGTCAAGCCATCCATCATATGCCTTCAAATTATTATTCAATCATTAACATATCCAAGAGGAGTGGTGGAGGATATGCTTGTCAAGGTAGGAAAATTTGTCTTCTCAATGTATTTTGTTGTGCTTAACATGGAAGAGGATTTAGACATTCCTTTGATTCTTCGAAGACCTTACTTGGTTATCGGCAAGACATTAATTGATGTTGAGCAAGGTAAGATAACATTGAGCGTTAATGAAGAGAGTATGGACTTCAGCATTTCCCAAGCTATTAGTGCTTGTTTCCTTCTTAATGTGGTGGATACTTGCATTTGTGAAGTGAAGAAAAAAATTTTATGTGATGATTGACTTTTGAGAACTTTGTTGAGTCATGATGATGCCATTAAGAAGGATGTTTGTGATATGTCTATTTCTTTGAATGCATTAGTGGATGATAGGACTTTGGTGACTTCATGGGAGGATTTATGTTTGCTTGATGTGACTAAGAAATGTAGACCAAAGTTGGATTTGAAAGTGTTGCTTGACGATTTAAAATATGTTTTCTTATGACTTAATAATTCTTACCCAGTGGAAAAGTTGTTGAGAGTGTTGTAGGAGCATAAAGAAACACTTGCGTGGTCCGTTAGTGATATCAAGGGTATTACCCCTTCCACTTGCATGCATAACATAAGAATGAAGGACACCTACAAAACCACGGTAGACCACCAAAGGAGGCTAAATCTTGCCATGAAAGAAGTGGTGAGCAAGGAGATTTTGAAGATCTTGAATGCCTGTATTATTTATCCCATTTTTGATAACCAATAGCTTAGCCTCATTCAAGTGGTGCCTAAGAAAGAGGGGATAACCATAGTGACAGACTAAAACTTTGATATCATTGTCACTAGAACCATCACTAGTTGGAGGGTGTGTATGGAATACCAAAAGCTCAACAAAGCCACTAAAAATGACCATTTTCCTCTTCCTTTCATTGATTAAATGTAGAATAGGTTGGCTAGCCATGAGTATTACTATTTCCTTGATTGTTATTATGGGTACAACCAAATGGCAATTGCACCAAAGGATCAAGAAAAAACAACCTTCACTTGTCCTTATGGCACATATGCTTTTAAGAATTAGGAGGATGCCTTTGGGGTTGCACAATGCATTGGAAACATTCTAAAGGTGCATGATGGCTATATTTGTCAATATGGTGGAGAAGATTATGAAGGTGTTCGTAGATGATTTTTTGGTACTTGGATCATTCTTTGATGATTGTTTGAATAACTTGGTAAAGGTGTTGAAGAGATGTGAAGAAACATATCTCGCTCTTAATTGGGAGAAATGTCATTTTATGGTGAAATCTGACATTATTCTTAGGCACAAAATCTTTTCCAAAGGAATTCGAGTGGAAAAAGAAAAAATTGTGGCCATAGAAAAATTACCTCCACCTAAAAATGTGAAAGGTGTGAGGAGTTTTCTTGGGCATATGGGGTTCTATAGAAGATTTATCAAAGTTTTCTCAAAGATTGTGAAGCCTTTTTGTACATTTTTTGAGAGGGACATCGGTTAATGTTTGATAGCCATTGCTTAGAGGCCTTTTATTTGGTCAAGAAGAAGCTTGTGGAAGCACACATTATTGTCTTACTAGATTGGAGCCAACCATTCAAAATTATGTGTGATGAAGGTGACTTTGTGAAGGGAGCAAAACCTGGCCAAAAGAAAGAGAAGATATTTTGGGTTATCTATTATACAAGTAAGACTTTGGACCTGGCATAACAAAACTTCACCACCATGAAGAAAAAGATGTTGGCATTGGTTTTCACTCTTTATAAATTTCAACAATATATTCTTAGTGCCAAAGTTATTGTATTAATTGACCATGCGGCTATTCAATATCTATTCACTAGGATGCTAAACTAAGGTTGATTTGGTGGATCTTACATCTACAAGAGTTTGATGTGGAGATTCGAGACAAGAAAGGAAGTGAAAATGTTATGGTGGACCTTCTTTCAAGACTTGAGTTGGAGAAGGAGCAACATCCATTGTTGATCAAAGATTTCTTCCTAGTTGAGCTTTTGTTTGAGGTAAAATGTAACACTCCATGGTATCCTGATTTTGTGAACTTTCTTGTGTCTAGAGTCTTACCTCCCGATTTAAGCCATCACCAAAGAAAGAAGTTTCTATCCGATGCACAACATTACTTTTAGGATAATCCTTTGTTATTTAAGCAATGTTTGGATCAAGTCATTAGGAGATGTGTTCCTATGGAAGAAGTGTCAGATATCATTAACCATTGCCATTCTTCACCTTATGGAGGGCACTTTAGACTTACAAGGATCATTACTAAGGTTCTACAATCGGGGTTTCTATTGGCCTTCTCTTTTTAAGGATTATTTTGCCTTTATGAAGACTTGTAATAATTTCCAAAGAGTAGGAAATATTTCTAGAAGGCATGAACTCGCACTCACCAATATTATGGAGGTTGAAATCTTTGATATGTGGGCTATTGACTTTATGAGTCCCTTTCCTACTTTTTTTGGTTACTCTTACATATTGTTGACGGTTGACTATGTCTCCAAGTGGGTGGAAGCCATTGCTACGGCTACTAGTGAAGCTACTGTTGTGACCAAGTTCTTTCAAAGGAATATATTCTTTTAGTTTGGCACTCCAAGAGCCATTATGAGTGATGGAGGGTCTCATTTTTGCAACAAGATCTTCGCTCGATTATTGGAAAAGTATGGAGTAAGACATAAAATGCCTCTTCCATATCACCCTTAATTGAATGGCCAAGCCGAAATCTTAAACCGAAAAGTGAAGCAAATCTTCGACAAAATGGTGAATGACAGAAGAATATATTGGGCAATGAAGTCGGATGATGCATTGTGGGTGTACCAAGCTACCTACAAAACTCTGATTGGCATGTCTCTATATCATCATGTCTTTGGCAAACCTTTCCACTTACTAGTGAAGCTAGAGCACCAAGCATATTCAGCCCTAAAAAGGCTTATTTTTTATTTAACAGAGATCAGTGAAAAGAGTTTTGTGCAATTAAATGAGCTTCATGAGTTTTGCCGAGAAACTTATGAAAATGCTAAGTTATACAAAGAGAAGACTAAAAGGTGGCAAGAAAAATGTATCTTGAGAAAGGCATTCGTGCCAGGTCAACAGTCATTTTTTTCAATTCAAGGGTCAAATTGTTTCTAAGCAATCTAAAGTCAAGGTGTTTGAGTCCATTTGTGGTGGAAAAAGTCACACCTTATAGTGCTATCATGCTTAAGACGGAAGATGGAAAGACATTTCAACTCAATGGACAAAGGTTGAAGTATTATTATGGAGAGGAGCAAGAAATTTCTAGCATGCTTTGCTTCGCCGACCCACGTTCATGATTTTTCAAGAAAAGGGAGTTGTTAACCTAAAGGCGTTAAATTTAGCATTTGTCGAGAGGCACCCTAATGTTTTTCTTACATTTAGATCATAATCTGTTCATTTTATAATTAGGATAGATTTTTCCCATTTAATAAGATTAATTTGTTTGAATTTTATTGGTAGAAGGAAGATGCAAAAATCAGCACTTAAAAGGTTTTTCATACATGAATTTAGTCAAAAATTAAAGTACGCGGGTACGATTGACAATTTCTGAGTTTGAGGGGGACATGTGAGCATTTTTTATGCAAGCCTTGGCACTGCCACCCTATTTGGTGTTGTAGTACCAGGTTTGCGACAAGGGGCACCAGCGGTATAAAGAAGAATACAATGACTTTTGGCTCTTTTATCCTTCACCTTTAACACTTTTCACAAAGAAACATGAACTCTTTTCTCCCAACTTTTAACTTTTAACCCTAGTCATTCTGTGCACTCCATGGCTTAATTTTCTTGTTAATTTCTGCATAAATCAACCTCAAGTAAGTGTTTTTCTTCCTTATTCCTTTATATTTCTTGCCTAAAACTGTTAAAATCATGTGGAATGGTGTATGTGCGAAGTTGGGCAAAGGATAGTGGTTTTTGTTGATTTCATGTGATTTGTTGGTTGTTATTGTGTTTGTTGTTGATGGGGAAGTGATTCTAAGCTTGCATTGTTGATTTGGATGTGAAAATCTTGCTTGAAAATTGAGTCCATGGAGACCCACGAAATTTTCTTGGGGAATCTCGTTTGATGTTTGTTCTTGATGACTTGGTTATTGCAATTGCTTCATTCTAGCTTACAATGAATGGGTCTAACAAGAATTGTGATTAATTTAAGCTAAATTGCATGAATTTACATTGCAATTTTTTGGAAAACTTAAGAACATGAAGATGAATAATGTTGGCATAGGTGGTTTTGAAGGATAATATGGCTTCATGTGCAGATATTTTGCATGAGTTCTTTGCATTTCTTACATTTACGTGTTGCATACTACATGGACAAATACTTGTTTTCCACCAAGATGCTTGTTTGCTTTGTGAAAATTCATTGAACTTATGCTATGCCATCATAACTTGTTTTGGTCATAAAATGTTCATGGCCTTACCTCCTATCCTTGTGAGCTGGTTTAGCTTGGTTTAATGGTTTGAATAGCAACAAGGTAATGCATAGAACTTGGTTAAACCTTGCTTTACCCTTTGGTTACATGATTTGATGTGTTGATAACTCTATAAATTTGGTATGCTATAATGAATACAAGTGTATAATAGGCATGAGTTCTTGCAATTTGGTTCATGTATGGTGCAATGTATGGTTATCCAAAGTGTTTGATCTTTTTCTTGTCATGTGGATTGAGCTTTAATGATGGATAGAAAGTGTAGCTATGGATGTACATGAATTAATTTTTAAATATGTAAGGAATATCTTGGATATAGTTCTTATGCATCAAAATTTTCTTTGTAAGAGCAATGATGCCTCAGAAGGACAAGGGCAAGAAAATTTGTGAAGAAGAATCCTAAAAACAAAGTTATGACACAGAACATTTTACTAGTCATAAAGCCTAAATGAAATTTGAGCCTTTCATAAAAAGAAAATTCACTCTTGAAAAATGCTTCAACCTAGGGGTGAATGACAATACAAACATCCTTGTTGTGGTAGAGAGACAACGATGGAGACAATGGTGCACCATACCCCACACTATTGTATTTTAGACTTTGGTGGCGGAATTTTATGCAAACTTGAGCATCAAAATATCAAAGAAGAGTGCCATGGTCACAAAGGTCGAAGTGAAAGGGAAGATGGTGAACATAATTCTAGAATGCATAAATGAACATTTACGATTAAATCTCAGAATCGGTCATACTCCATATGATGCTTTATTTGATCAAATAACCACCAAGATTTGTAGGAGGGTGGTACCATAAAATCGAAGCAAGGAAAATATTAAGAGGAGATTTCACTTTGTGGCCTCGGTACTTCCCCCAGACATGAGGGTGTGGCACCACTTCCTATATTCATACCTTATGCCGTCCACTAATCCTAGCCATGTCACCCCTAATCGAGCTAAGATTTTGTTCCACATTGCCTCTAACTATAAGATAAATGTAGGGGGCACATTTCCTTGAGCATTCACCAGGTAGTGAGGTCACACCGAGGTATTTGCCCTTTCCTCAGTTGCTCATAGAGCTTATAATAGCAACTGGTGGTTTGTTGCCAAATCATCCATGTGCCTTGGAGCTGATAGTGCATGGTATTTTGGTGAACAAGCTATAGGGGTATGAGGCAACAAAAGGAAAACCAGTAAATGAGAAAAATAAAGCTGATAAAGAAAAGAAGAAGGAAGAAGAGCAAATGGGACAAAGATTGTCCCATGCACCATTCATTGATCCATCCCATGCAACCTATGAAGCCATAGCCCTAACACTCAACAAATTACACATGTCTATTATCGAGCTTTGTAGTGATATTACTTCCCTAGTGGACCACCTGGGATGATGGATCAAGACTTTTGGCACTGATGCATGTAAGGGCTTTCCATTATTAGCCGACTGCACAAAGATGTTGTTGGCTCAAATTTGGTGGGGACGTTGTAGAAACGCACTGAGCTACCTCCGAATTATCCTCCCTTCAACAAGAGACCTCCCCAACTACACCCCTCTACCCATCCTTAGTACACCCCACACCCTCTAAACTGCCCACCACTTTTCTGCCCTTACCTTACTCATGGTTCTTCTAGTGCCCATGACATGTATAAGGACTAGGTGGAGGCAAAACCACCTCACCTCCCTATGTATGATTCTTCAAGCTTTCTTTCATTCTTATGCTTTACTTCATACATTAAGGACAATGCTTTAAGTTTGGGGGAGTTTCTTGTTGTTGAGTACTTGGATTAGTTCTTTACTTGTTATGTTGTGATTTGTTATATTAGGATCTTGTGTGCTTGTCAGACATTTAGTTTACGTGTTTGTATATTAGGCATTGTAGGACTCATATAGGAGCATATAGTTGGATTTTTAGGTTGTGTGCATCTATAAACCTAATGCATACTCTTTATAATTGTTTATTGAATCCTTTTGCAAAATCAAATCACTAGTACATTTTTTTAAGTAAAAAAAATCTTTATTTGTCATTAATGGTTGAAACAACACCTAGTCAGAAATTTGGGCCTAGTGTGATATTTAAGCATGACAAATACTTTTTTTCTTTTGAGTGGTTCTTGCTTTATGTATTGAACTTTTAACTTACTTATGGACCTCTTTATATCCTAATTATTGCATGCAATTGAGGATGGAAGTGAAAAATTAGGGCTAACAAAATATCCAACTAGCCAACCCGTTATTATAATCCTTAGTTAACCCCCTTTGAGCGTTTGAGCCATATTTGTTATTTAAACCTACATGGTGAGCCATATCTAATTGCATTCATCTTTTCATGGTCCTTGAAATGAGTTGAGCATTTTTCTTGTGTGCTTCAAAAGGTGTGAAGATCATTTTTCATGTGAGTGTGAGCAATGAATACATTTGGGGGAAATGTTGGGGTACTAATGCTGAGAAATATGTAGTTTTGGCTTGAGTACTTTGATAGAATATGCATAGTTTTAGGTACTCTAAAATGTTGGCTGAATTTCTCTTTAGCTTCATTAAAAATCACTTTTCCTTCTTAAAAAATGCTAAAATAAGCAGAAAGTGAAAAAAGCCCTCATTTAAAAAGTAAAAAAAGAAAAAGAAAAAAAATGAATAAATAAAAAGGTACTTTATTGCATTGCTTGAAGTTCACTCAATTAGTTTGTTAAAATCATGCATGTAGAGTTGTTTAGGAAGTTACTTGGAAGCTAAAAAATTTCATGTTCTAGGTGTTTAATGCCTTGGGTAGGTCTTGAGAGTCAAAAGTTGTATGTGCCCATGGTGTAAAATGCTTAAGTTGTCTCTTTAGCTCTACCATAAAGTGTCTTTTACCGACTCCATTCCACACCAAGCTCGGCTCGATACAACCATGAAAATATGTCATTGGACTTGTAATTTGCATGCATATTCTTTAGGGAAAATTAGTGGGTAGCTTGGGTCCACTTGTAGATTGATGGGTGAAGTTAAATTGTGAGCCTTTACATACACTATGCCAACTTAAAATAGAAAGTGAAAGAGTGACCATCCATCATTAGTGATAAAGTTTTTTCTTTCTTTACTTACCTTAACTTACCTTGAGTTGATTTTGTGAAATGGATGATTTCATAAAGTGGTATTGGGTATGCATTGTTAGCTTCTTTATTTTGGTTGTTTTATTTTCTATTAGAGCATGCAAGGGACTAGCATCATTTTAAGTTTTTGGGGGAGTTGAGAGATATTAATTTGCAAAGCCAAAATTGTTGAATTTTTAGCAATTTTGAGTATATTTTCCTACATCAGCACACCACATTTTCTACCCTTTCCTACTTTGGAATTTCATTTTATATGGTGCAAAAGGAAATTGAAGCATCGGATTAGATTGGAAGTGAGCAAAGCTAAAAAAAAAAGTGCAAACGAACAATTCATTAGGGTTGCGGTGCGCTGGAAGTAAGCTTTGACAATTTAGTGTCGTGGCACCAGTGACCTTTGAGTTTTGGGTATGCCTCAGTGCCCCTACACCAAGAGAAAAATTGTCCCCATTTCTAATTTAAATTTAAGCATGTTATTGGCTAGGGAATTTTACTCAAATGGGAAGGTGGGTGACAAAGACCCTTCCAAGACATGAAAAATTTGGATCCAAGCATATCACAAGGGACATTCATTCTTCATTTTTCATGCTAGACCTAGGTTTTTGTTAATCTCGATAACTTAGATAATTTGCATCTTCTTGTGGAGCACCATTGGGCATTATTTATAGAAGACTTGGAGCACTCGAAGACCTTTAGGAGCTTGAGGAGTGAAGCAACTATAGGTTTTGGGTTTATTGTTTCCTTCCTTCTTTTTGTATTGAACATGATTATTTATTTATTCATCTCCATGGTTATGTTTAGTTTAAGCATGGAGTATTGTTCTTGACACTTTTTATGGTTGTAACTACTTGGATTGGTTATGTTAGTTGAACTTATGGCTATTTTATGTTGGTTTTCATTTTGTTGCTTATTTTTCCTCCTTTTTTGCATGTTGTGTGTTAACTAATTAATGGCCCCAATTGGTTCCACTATGAATTACTTTTAAACTCTTGGAATAGATTAAAAGCAATTGGACCTAGGAGAAACAATTAATGACAATGGGTTGTTGGGAAAATAGTCTAAGCAATTAATGACAACGGGTTGTAGGGAAAATAGTCTAAGTCATTAGGTAAAGATAAATTGAGCACTAATGCCTCTCTCTAATCTTGTAATCAGATGGGAGTCCTTACTAAGCTTATAATGGAGAGAGATAATCCTTTCACTTAGGAGAGTAAGGGTTCAATTGGATAACTTCACCAATAAGTAATGAAAAATAAGTCTCTAGCCTAAATTCGCTAATTAAGAAACCTAAGTAATGAACCCATAGGAGGTGTGCTTTAGTAATTTGGTAAAAACCTCAACTTGGATTTGCATTAACAGTGTCCTAGATTAGTGACATTTCATCTAGCTTTGCTTAGCTTAGTTAGTAGCTTGTTCAATTTATGATTCACTCTTGATAGTTTAGCTAAAATTATCTTAGAGTAGCGGTACTTGGCAAACAATCCAATCAATCATTGTGGGATTGATACTCTTTCCTTCCCAAATTCAACGTCCATCTCGCACTTACTGTTAGAATTTTAAAACTCACAATAAGCATCTCATTCTTGTTTATTTTAGGAAAACTAACATTAAGAGGTTTCTTCCCTTCCTTGACAGATTGTTTTGAATGAGATAAGTTTGCATCACCATTTTACCATTTATGAAGCCTTAACCCAAAAATTTTAGATATAAAATGTAAATCACACAACTGAGAGCTAGACAAATAGAAACTAACCAGACACAAATTATTGATTTCAAAAGATGTTGCCTAACAAACCATCAAAAGAAATGAGATGCGAACAAAGTGACATAAGGCAAAAAAGAGTAATGACACAAAGACCAAATTAATTAAACCACCTAGAAATTGACAATAGAACATTGGGCAACAAAGAATTGTTGACAAAGAAAACATTAGCAAAATGAACTACAAAGCAATGGGAACCAGAGAGGAGAAAAAGACACTAACAATAAAGAAAATCCTACCTAAATATGGCATAAAACCAGGAATTGGCAACAACACCATACAAGAAAGAACAAGAACAACAAACTAAAGAGGAAGGCACAGGGAAAACTAGCAATAGTCCTAACATTGATAACATAGGAAAGAAAAGCCCAAAGAGCGTGTGCACAGGAACAACGGAATTGACTCACTAGAAATGAAGAAAGTAAATGAGCAATAGACCAAATGAAACTATACAACACAGCTGAAGCCACAAACTATAATTAAGTAGTAAAGATTCTGGACCAAAGGACATACCATACACAAACTAAACACAGATTAAACAAAATGGAGACAAAACCTAAAGAAAGGGAATACATCGGTAGTGAAAATACTAGTTAGGAAAACACAAGGAACATGAATAGGAAAACCCCAGAAATTGGGATTCAAGGAAAACCTGAATGATTTAGATTAAGAGATATGGAAGGGAAAAGAAGATTTCAAATAATTGTTTTGTACTTGACAAAAATAAAAAAAACTTTTAATGTCAGTCACTTTGCCCAAGTTGGCCCCTACTGTATTTTTAAGCTTAAATTTTCCGTTCATGTTTCTAAATGGGCCAAATTAGCTACCCTCTAGTAAATTGTGAGAATTTTTGTATGTGAAATAATTATGTTTTGTAAAAAAAATATTATTCTAAGTGAGATGAGTATGCTTTGTTACAAGTTGGTGAAAAACTAGGGATTCAAGGTGAATTGAATGTATTAGAATTTGTGTAAAAGTTTGTGAAGTAGTGTAGAAATTAGCATAAAAAAATTCAAAAACATTCTAAACTTGATTCGTTATAGTCAAACATTAGAAGCAAGAAGTTAACCCTGAATTGACAATTAAATATAACAGAGAGTGACCAATTTGGTAAATTTAAAATCATAAGTGGTATATTTGAGCTATAAAAAACAATAGTGGTCAATTTAGACCAACTAACATTGGTGGTTTTTTGTTATTTTTTCCTTTTTCTTGGGACATATAAAGTATTTAGAATAAGGGTTGAAGATAGAGGAGACTTTAAGCCTTTGACCAAGTAGCATTTGTGGACTTAGCATAGTTGGACTACCTACTATATCCACCAAGAAATTACATTTTATTACAATTCTTGGATCTCAAAATCTTAAGTTACGTTTGGATCCCATAATAATGTATACTAAAATCTATTAATTCAAAAAATTTAAATTTTCATGTTTGCCCAACAAGAGCAAAAAAGGAAAACTTTTGAGTTAATGCATTTTAGAATACAAGATGAACACAACATTAAACTTAGAGCTGAATTAGACTTAAGGTCTGTTAGTATGTAATTATTTTGAATTGAAAATCTTTATTTTATTGTTTTTAGTTGTGTTGTGTGAGGTAGCAATTTAAGCTATGAATGATAGTACTTAGATGGCCTGTCAAGGTTTCGGTCACCCATTTATATGGGCACCATTTAAATAGAAGGCCCAGGTTAATGATGAACAATCTAGATGTAACTTTTCTTATAAATAGAATCAATGGTTTGAAATCTTGTTTTAGTGGCAAATTGAAATATTGTAAGTAAATTTAAAGGCCTAGGTAAACCAAAAGACCCTAGTTGAGTTAGTATAAGCAAATTTCATCAAATTTCCCCTAAAATTTTATTTCTTCCTTTAACTCTCTAAGATTTGTAATAAAGTATGTTTTTGAATTAAAACAACAATGTTGTGAGTTTTAAATCACTAACCACAAGCATACGAGATACATTGAATTAGTCTGTGAAAGAGTATCATCCCACGAGGATTGATATATATTGCTTCACAATTAACACCACCTTAAGACAACCTTAGCTCAACAATCAAGAGTGAATAATAGGTAAAACAAGTAGTTTAAATAACCTAAGCTAAGCTAAGTAAGACATCATTAATCTATAATGCAAATAATAAAAAGAAAATTTAGGATTTTTATTAAATTACAGAGGCACAATTCCTCTGATTTGACTACTTGACTTGACTAATTGGTGAATTAAAGTTAGTGATTTAGTCTAATTCATTGGTCAAAATAAATTTTTTTGCTACAATCCTAGTGAGTTTCATCTAATTGGTAAATTCACAATGCAAATTTAATTTATTTATTAAGATAGATGATATCACAAAAAGAGTAGCACCACTAATATCTTAATCTAAAATGTAAAGTTACCTTATACTATGGTAGGCTCCCTGGTCACTTCACTAGCTAAGGAGAACACCCTTGGTTAAACTGATGCTCTAATGGCACTAGGTTGATTTTCTATGGCAAAGGGCACAGGTTGTGGATTCATAAGCAAACTTGACAAGGATCAAGCATGTGGGCACTCTATTTTCAAATGACCACTCTTACCACAATTGTTGCAAATGTTTGTTCCATAAGCGTATGGCTTTGGGCCATGATACCTCCTACACCTAGGGTACAAGCCTTGTTTTTATTGGTTGGCCCTTGACCCTCTACTACCTTTCCCATCATTGGTGCTTTCTGGCACTCTTTCCTAGGTTGGACTTTCCAACTCCACATTCTTGCTGTAAAGTCTTTAATCATCAAACTCCATTTACCTTGTGAACTACTTGATTGTAGCTTCAAATGTATACCACCGCCATATACCCAACAAGTAAGGGCTTAAGGCATTAGAAGAATTTATTTGCCCTAAGTTCATCATTTTCGGCCATGTATGAGTGAGTTGTAACATTACTCATACTACCTTATGAACATCTTTCATTGAGTGAAATTTCAAGTTGGACCCTCATTTGGTCTTATGTCGCCTTGTTAATGTACCCTTGTTTAAACTTCCTCTTAAATTCTGACCATTTAGGCACTTTCTTCTTCTACTTTGGCCAATTCCCATTGCTTTCCTCCAACATGTCTAGCACATCATCCCACTAGCACATCATCCCACCATAAACTAGCCTTACCTCTAAAGAAAAAAGGTACTAAGAATGTCCTTTATCCAAATTTGTAGCCTCCATAATTGAAGTACCAATTCATCCTATTCAACTAGTGCTTTATGTTGTCAAGGTCACCTAACCCATTGAAGCTCAATTAGTCAACTTTCTTGAACTTCTCAATTGACTTCATTTGGTGTAGTGTCTCTCACCTGCATGGGGCTTTCATGCATCATTGGTTATCATCATACTCGTGCACATGCTATTGCTACCATGGAGCGGGCGCCCAATGCCCGGGTTTCTCAAGCCTGTAGGCCTTTTGGGACTGTGATCCTAGATTGTTACTATTGGCTGACCATTACTTGTAGGTAAATTAAAAAATTTACGTGTAATTAGTTCCTTAGCCTAAGCCTACCCTGCAAGAATATATGCATGCGTTTGTCCTGGCAATGCAAACAGTTAAGTAAACCATTTAAGAAAACATCACTTGAGCATTCATTTGAAAAGTAATTAAATTGCGCCAAGACAATAAAATACTAGTTACTTCAATTTCAAGTAATAGTTTGTGCATACTTCACATTACTAGCATGCACCTAAAAGCAACTCAATGGTTTAACACCACAATGTACCCTAATAGAGGCAACATCTTAGTGCATGAGGTACTGCATAAACACAAAACAAAATCCTTAACTAAGATCCTTTACTTGAGTCCCACCTTTGAGCTAACAAGCTCCAAGTGCAAGACCCTTTCTTATCCTTGTGCACCCTCTAGCCTTTAACTGTAAAGGCATAACATTCAGTTAGTACAAAGCTTAACTCACAAGTAAACTTTGAATCTCAAGGATTTTGGAGAATAAGTACCTACAAAAAGAGGAAACTTAGCCCACAACTGCTCATTAGTTATTGGGCCCAGCGTTCAAACCTGCACAACAAACTTAAGATAGTGAGTTCAGGAATGTACTCAGTAAGGGTCCTTTGGGGTACCTGCAAGAGAGATAGCAAACAAGCATGCAATATGGCAAATAAAAAAACAAGCAACCAACCAACAAAAAACATAAGATGATAACATACAAGATATGCAATGTATTAGTGTACGATATGCAACATGCACATTCCTTGGAACTTCTTACACCTTAGATGTCTTATACTTGTCGTGAGCTTAAATGGCAAAGGTACTTAAGGCACTGACCTTCATATACCAAATCCTTTACCTCCCTTAAGTCCCACTAATGGGCCCTAGAGTAGGTCATCACCTCCTCTCAAACCTTATTCGTTTTACCCACAATGGCCATCTTATGGGTTCCTACTTGCCAAGCTCTTAGAGCTTAGCTTAACGTTTCTTACTAGCTTACTTACCAAACCACATGGTTTGGTTGGGATCCCCTTAGGTTTCTTCTCCACTTCCTCAAAGTTCAAGACCTAACTCTTGGGCCAATGAAGACTTCGAAACCTAACTTAATCCCTCTAGTGCCTCCTCAACAACTTGAGCACTTTTGCCCCCTTGCCACTCTACTTAGCTTTACCTTAACCACATCACTTAGCTAACACTTAAATAATGCATAATTCTCAACTTAGGAATGAATCTTAGACCCAACCGAGGCTACAGAACATCATAGGATAGCCTAGGGATAATAACCAAAAGATTGGGACATTCTTATGATGCCCTGAGCTTGAGGGACTTATGCCTCGGTGATGCATCACCAATGGAATCAGTTCTTGGGTTCCCTGAAAGATCATCAGTGATGCGCCACCAACTCACATCACTGGTTGTGATGCATCATGAAATTGTGTCGCTAATGCTCTTCTAGCATTACGTGACTATGTGCTAACATGCACAAAACTTGCCCAACCTTTCAATCCCCAAATATGGGTCTTGTTTCTACTCCATTCCCACATGTAATGCTACATTTCTATGTATTATTTGGGCTAAATTAACTTGGGCTAAATTAACTTGAACCCTTACCTCAATTTAGCCACAAAGCAAGAACAAAGCACAAGCACACTTGAGCTCAACCTAGCTCTCTTGAGTTCTAGACCTAAGACCAATGTGATATGGCACCAAAAACCTCTAATCAAGACAATTTATAGCTACTCAAACAACTTAGAACTAGCTCAAACCAAACCAAGAAGCTTACCTTAGGTACCAAGCCTAGAACAAGCATCAAAGAGCTAAATAAAAGCAAAAATACCAAGAACAAGTTAGAGGCTTCTTGGATTCAACCTAGGACCTTCAAATTTGATGGAAACTTGGAGAATTAGGGAGGTTTAAAGAAAAATATCTGCTGGGGGGTGTTGACACCCAATTTTGTCTGAGCACTGACTTTTTATAAGTTTTTAGGTTAGGAAAATTAGTTTAGGGGGCATTTTCATTTTTTAGGGGTAATTTGGTCGATTGTTATGATATTTAGGTCATTTTTGTTATTTTAAAGTTAGTTGGTCTCATCACATTTAGGTTACATTGTTTAGTTTTTATACTAATTTAGAGTCCTAAAGGTTTTGCTGGGTCAATTTAGGAAAAAGGAAAAAGTTGGGTGGAAACTAAGGGTTTTAAAAGGTTTTAGGCAAAATTGGAAAGTTTGTAGAAAATCTGACAATTTTAGAGAGTTTTAGTTAAATCTGGCGATTTTATGAAATTCCAGGAAAATCTAGTTATTTGTAGAAAGTTTTGGGCTAATCTGACAAATCCTGGAAGTTTTTGGTCAAATTGAAATTCGCATAGAATATGGGACTAAATCAGCAGCTTGAGAGTATTATTGGACTTAAACTAGTAATTTTATAAGATTATATCCTAATCTCCTCAAATTGAATTTGGATCAAGTTTAAACTCTATTAAACCTAGCTAATCTTGCCCAGCCTTTCTTAATATAAGTATGGGCCATTAATTGAAGAAAAGGGGGAAGAAAATTCGAAGCCCTAAGCTTCTAGTGAAAAAAGGGAGAAACTGCAGCCCAAGTGTCCTATTTTCTCGTCACCCCCTGCCTTCCTCTCCCGGGACGCCTGACGCTTCAGCTTCCTTCCCCGACACGACTTCTCCCTTCTCCCCTTCGATCCTCCTTCCTCTGTTGCCGCTAGCTCACCATCCGTCCTCCAAGGAGCCGCCCCAGGATTGCTGCCATCCACTCATCTAAACCCAGGTTGCCCTCCGCCTCGGCGTCACCGAAAAGAGGAGAATCAAGGACAAGCCCGGATCGCGACCCGACCCAGCCCTTTCTTTTTTTTTTGTTTTCGGTCGGTATAATTCTTGGTTAGTCCCTGGTCTGTTCATTTGGTTCATTTAGGTCACTAACCTTTGTTTCTTTCGTTTGCAGATTAGTCACTAGAGCTACAAGTTTATTTTCTTACAATTTAGCCACCGACTAGAACTTTGCTTTTCTTACATTGAGTCGTTTTGAAACAACTTGCACCAACAATTTTCATGATTTCTCATATTTAATTAAATTTAGCCAAATTTGAGTTTTGTTTAGAATAGTTTTGATTTTTCTTTATTTTGAATCTCATGATGCATCTAGGAATTAGGAAGAGACTTAATAAGGCTAATTTTCAAACACATAGCAAAAATTCTAAATGAATCCGTTCTTGGTAATTTAATAAAATCAAGAGATGTAATATTCATTCGAATTCGATTGGTCTGATAAGACTCACGGCTTCGAACAAAATGTTTCTTTCAAATTCTTGGTGGATTTGATAAAGTTCTGAGATTTCAAGGACGTCTAGGATTCTACATCCGGTTAATCTGATAAGATCCACGGTTTGGAATTAAAAATTAAACTTAATTAAATAAAGTTCAGAAAAATCACTCTCAATCGAAGATTAGGTCAAGAAATAAAGAGTTAGGAAAAGATAAAACCGAACCCCATGGTACCAATTTTCGGGCGCTTTAATAAAGTTATTTGAGCGTAACCGACTCACAATCGTAGAATCTCTCATAGAATATAATAGGTATCTAATCGACCTAGGTAAAACTGATTGGTGACGACTCCTAAAAATCATTTTGCTACAGGGGGAGGGAGCCATGAAATTGGTATGCAAGGGATAGAGAATGGAGTCAACAAATGGTAGATATATCCTACTAACACCACTATGACATACTTTTTGTTTTCTTGTCCCTTGGCCCTCAAGTTCTCTTTTGTTTCACTTTGGTCACTAAACACTTACCCAAAACCATCCCTACTTGGTTGGAAAGAATGCTCGCAAGGCTCTTACATTTAGCCTCTTCGACACTTAAGCCACTTAAGGCATAAATGGCTCATTTAAGTACTTAGTGCAACTTTTGCACTTTTCCTTCAAATGATGGTTCTAATAGCTAGCATAACTTATGGCCTTCACTTAATTAGTCAAAATTCCTTACATGATCCTAATTTCATCAAAATTACAGTCATGTTACTCACTTAGGTCAAAATTACCATTTTACCCCTTTGACTCTTAGGTTCCAAATCACACTTAGGAACTCATCATTCCTTAAATTAGCTTGTCTTTCTTGCTTAATAAGATGCTAACTTGAGGTACTTAAGTGAAAAAACTTAAATAAACACACTTACTAGGTCAAAGCCTGTCATTGACTGGGAAAGTTGTCACATCTTCCCCTCATTTAGAAATTTGGTCCCCCAAATTCTGACTTAATCGGGCAAAAACACTTGGATATTGCCTTTGCGTATCTCGCTCAATCTCCCAGGTGGCCTCTTCTTCCCTATGGTTAGACCATAGTACCTTGACCATTGGGATCCACTTTTTTCTTAGTTTTTGGACTTGGTACTTAAGAAACTTGATGGGGTGTTGTTCATAACTTAGGTCCTCTCTTAGTGGAATGATGAATAGGACTAACACTTGCCCGAGGTTCACAATGCATTTCCTTAAGGAACTCACTTGAAAGACATTATGAACATAGGCCAAAATTGGTGGCAAAGCCAACCAATAAGCTACTTTCCCCACCCTTTCAAGAACTTCAAAATGACCAATATATTTTGGAGCTAACTTACCCCTTTGGCCAAACATAGCCACACCCTTTATTAGGGAAACCTTAAGGAGTACCTAGTCTCCTACATCAAATTCAAAATCTTTCCTTCACATATTGACATACTTGGCTTGCCGGTCTGAGGCAGCCTTGATCCTTACTTGGATCAACTTAATCTTTATTGTGGTCTCGGCAACAATTTTTGGACCAACAACCACCTCATCTGCCTTATCTGCGCAACAATGAGGCGTAATACACTTACACACATACAACGCTTCATAGGGCACCATTTTAATAGCTTCTTGATAGCTATTATTATAAGCAAACTCAATCAAGGGCAGGTGTTAGTCCTAATCCCCTTTAAAGTCCATCATACAACTTCGCAACATGTTTTCCAAGGTTTGGATCACTCGTTCAGTTTGCCCATCAGTCTGAGGGTGATAATCAATACTTAGGCTCACAATGAAACTCATAGCCTTTTGAAAGGCATTCTAGAACCTTGGGACAAAACGGGGATCTCTATCAGATACAGTCTGATTGGAGATTCCATGGAGTCTCACCACCTCCCTGATATACAACTGAGCTAACTTCTCCATGGTATAAGTAATCTTAATGGGGATAAAGTGTGTTGACTTTGTTAACCTATCCATCACCACCAAAATTGAATCATGTTGACCTCTTGTGTTGGGTAGCCTGATACAAAAGTCCATGGTAATGGATCCCCACTTTCTCTTTGGGAAGGGTAAACTTTACAACATTCCTAAGGGCTTTTGGTGCTTTGCCTTTACCATTTGACAAATGAGGCATTTAGACACATTTCATATATGTCCCTCTTAAACTTTGGCCATAAAAAATGAGTTCTAAGGTCATGGTACATCTTATTCATACCAGGGTCAACATTAAGCTTACTCATATGTGCCCCCTACAACACTTGTTACCTTAGGTCACTTGACACATAAGGCCAGTCACCATAGTAAAGGAACCCATCCTTGTACTAAAACTCTCTTAGTACAGTACCATGCCTTTCCTCTCCAAAAAATTTCTTCAACTTTGGGTCATTGTTCTGAGCTTTCTTAACCCTAGCCAGCCACGCTGGCTAAATCTCAAGGACTACAACTTGAGCCATTTCCCAGTCTCGCCAAGTCTCAAATAAGACCAAGAACTATTCCACATTAGAACTTTCTGATGTAGTAACCACTTGATCCTTGGAAAGAATCACCCCAGAATACTTATGGCTCAAGCATTGGCAACCACATTGCCTTTAATAGAACAATAGTCTATTAAGAAATCGTAATCCTTGATATACTCGACCCACATTCTCTGCCTCATATTCAAGTCCTTTTGGGTAAACAAATGCTTCAGACTTTTGTGGTTCGTAAAGATCTTAAAGGACCTTCCCATAAGGTAGTGTCTCTAGAGCTTTAAGGCAAACACAACAGCTACCAACTCATGATCATGCACCAAGTATTTTAACTCGTTAGGCCTTAATTGCCTAGACCCATATGCAATCACTTATGTATCCTACATCAACACACATCCTAATCCTATCCAATATGCGTCAATATACACCGCAAAAGTCTTATACGGATCTAGTAGGATCAAGGTGGGAGCATAAGTTAACCTTTTCTTAAGCTTCTAGAAACTCTCCTCACACTTAGAAGCCAAGGTGAACTTCTGTGCCTTCTTTGTAAGTCAGTCAATGACAAAGCTATCACATAAAATTTCTCAATGAACCTTCCGTAAATAGCTCACCAAATCCAAGAAACTTCAAATTTTAGTTACAGTTGTTAGGTGTTTCCACTCCACCTCTTCCTTTACCTTTTTTGGGTCAACACTTAGTCTTTGAGCATTTATGATTTGCCTGAAGAAAGGAATTTCATTTGCCAAGAATTGGCACTTAAATAGTTTTTCATATACTGGTTGTTTTTAAGCACTTGTAAAACTATCTTTAAATGTTCATCATGTTCGTGGAAAGTATTAGAGTACACCAAAATATCATCAATAAACACCTCAACAAACTAATCTAGGTAAGGCCTAAAAATCCAATTCATGGCATCCATGAAAACTGCCCGAGCATTAGTCACCCCCAAAGGCATAACCGTGTACTCAAAATGCCCATACCTAGTTCTAAATGCAGTCTTCAGGATATCTTCATCCCTTACTTTTATTTGGAAATATCCAGACCTTAGGTTTATTTTGGAAAAGACCCTTGCCCCTTTTAACCTGTCAAATAAGTCATCGGTCCTGGGCAATGGATATATGTTCTTTATAGTTACTGCATTCAATTTCCTATAATCTATGTACAAACATAAGGTTTTATCCTTTTTCTTCACAAACAATACCAGGGCACCCCATGGAGAAGCACTTGGCCTTATAAAGCCTTTCCCAAGTAGTCTTCTAACTACTTTTTTGGCTCATCCATTTCAGGTGCTAACATCTGATAAGCAGGTATGGAAATAAGTTCTACCCTAGGCTGTAAATATATGGAGAATTCAATTTCTCTAATTGGAGGTAATCCTGGGAAGTCTACAAGAAAAACTTCTAGAAATAGATTGGCTATTGGAAGTTCCTTAAGTTGCTCCTCTACTGCCACCCTATTCAGTGAGTAAGATTCCTCCTCACTCACAATGTGAATGGACTCCATCAACTTAAGGTTCAAACTTTTAGCACTACTTGCCAAATCGACAGTGCAAGTCACACTTACCCCCTAGGCATCGTCAAGAGTGACCATACAACCTACACAATCGATTTGGGCCTTATACCTACTTAACTAATCTATTTCAAGGACAACATCATAAGGGATTGAGTTTAAGACCCAAAGGTCACACAAAAACCTATGACCTCCAACTCCAAAAGATACCCTTTAACCATTTCATTGGTGAAAATGATATTCCTCCCAATAGTCTTAATAAATCTCATTTCATCCACCAAGGTCCTTTTCAATCCTAACTTGATAACCATGCTCAAGGAAATGACAAAAATAGTAGCACCAGTATCAAACAAAATCCTAATACTATTATCCTAAGCATTAAAGTTACCTTGTATAGTTATCGGCTCTTTGTGTGCCTAGCCCATCAAGATAAAGACACGTGGCAGCACATAGGCTTCGATGGATGCATTCCTAGCTCCTGAGGCTCTCAGTCTTCCTTGGTCTTGCTCTTGCCTATGCCATGGGCACTCTCTGGCCTAATGTCCAGGCTGGTGGCAGTAATTGCAAAGATCAGTACCAAGGGTGCATGGTTTGTTACCATGAAACTTTTGACACTTAGGGCAACGACCATTCCCAATCTTCTTGCCTTTCTTGGAGGGACCTTGGTCTCCTCCCGGGTTAGGCCTTTTGCCCGACAATCTTGAGTACACCAGGACCCTTGGCTCAATGGCCCTATCCTTAGGTTTCACCTTGATTAACTCCTTTCCAATGCCAAGGCCTTTTGAACGACTTCATGATAGGTCCAAACTCCAATAACACTCAAGAAACTCCTCAACTCCACCTTAAGTCCACAAATGAATTTCTTTGCCCTAAGTTCAACCTTCTTGGTCAAATGAGGAGCATATCAGAAAAGACAACTAAACTTCCTCTCATACTCATGGATCGTCAAGTTTCCTTGAACCAACTCATCAAACTTTATCCTCTTTTGATCTTGGGCCACCTAACTATTAAACTCATTCCAGAATTCCTTCTCAAATTCAGTCCAATCAAGTTCTTTGGGCCTTAGCCCAAGTCTACCTTCATTGTAATACTTAAGTCTCTCCATGACATCTTTCCACCACAAAGAAGCCTTGCCTTCCAAGAAGAAAGGCACTAGATCCATCTTAGCTTTGTCATCCAACTTTATATTCTCAAAGATTTTTTTTGATTTGGTACAACCATCCTTCGATAGTATCGGGATCACCCACACCGTTAAACTTTAAAGTATTGATTTCTTGGCATATTGAAACAAGCCTCATATGGTCCAAAATAACGGGTCTCCTTTTTCTCTTTCAGGGATGGATATCCTCCTCATCCTCTTGCTCGCTATCTTTTTTTATGTTCACTTGTGTGTGTTCATAGACTTGTTCTTGACCTTGCACTTGCCCTTGAGATGGAGGATTTATCCATTGACCTTGGTGCACTATTGGGCTTTGGTGCACTTCTGCCCTTACCCCATTAGGGTCCACCAAAGGTCTCCCCCCCATTTGGAGGTTAAGCACGCTCCTCAAGTAGGATAGGTAGCATCTGATCCATACATTCATTGAGGCTCCATAACAAAGAAACCACTTCTCTCATATCTACCTTATTGGGATCACTAGTTCCCACATCAGGAGCGTGAGCCTCAGTAACAGCACCTGATCGAGTATTAACCATGATACCTGCAACCAAAGCCAGAAGACCATACCCAAAACAACTTATAAGCCATACTAACTACATTTACCACAAGCAACACTTAGATTTTAGTTCACTTATTGCCTCTATTAGGACCATTGACCTGCTCAAATACCAAAACTATCGTCGAGCATGGTCCCAATGCCTTGAGTTTTTCAAGCTTGTAGGCCTTTTGGGACTATGATCCTAAATAGTTATTATTAGCTAACCATTACTTGTAAGTAAATTGAAACAATTTATGTGCAACTAGTTCCTTAGCTTACTTTGCAAGAAGATATGCATGCGTTTGTCTTGACAATGCAAATAGTTAAGCAAACCATTTAAGAAAACATCACTGAAGCATTTATTTAAAAATTAATTAAACCATGCCAAGACAATGAAATACTAGTTACTTTAACTTCAAGTAATAGTTTGTGCATACTTTACATCACTAGCATGCACCAAAAAGTAACTCAATGGTTTAACACCACAATGTATACTTATAGAGGCAACATCTTAGTACACGAGGTTGTATATAAATACAAGAGAAAATCCTTAACTAAGATTCTTTACTTGAGCCCTACCTTTAAGCAAACAAGCTTCAAGTGCAAGCCCCTTTCTTATCCTTGTGCACCCCTTAGGCTTTAACTATAAAGGCATAACACTTAATACAAAGCTTAACTCACAAGTAAAATTAGAATCTCAATGATTCTGGAGAATAAGTACCTGCAAAAAGAGGAAACTTAGCCCACAACAACTCACTTAGTTTTCGGGCCCAGCATTAGAACCTGCACAACAAAATTAAGGGAGTGAGTAGAAGAATGTACTCAGTACTGGTCTCTTGGGGTACCTGCAAGGAAGATAGCAAGCAAGCATGCAATATGGTGCACAAAAAAACAAGCAAGCAACCAACCAACAACACAAGATAATAACATAAAAGATATGTAATGCATGAATGTATAATATGCAACATGCACATTCCTTGGGACTTCTTATACCTTAGGAGTCTTATATTTGTCTTGAACTCAAACGTTAAAAGTACTTGAGACACTAGCCCTCATATCCTTAATCCTTTACCTCCCTCAAATCCCACTTATGGGTCCTAGAGTAGGTCGTCACCTCATCTCAAACCTTATCTATCTTATCCTTAACTTATTGTACAAGGTAGCCATCGTATGTGGTCCTACTTGACTAACTCTTAGAGCTTAGCTTAGAGCTTCTTAGTGGCTTACTTACCAAACCACATGGTTGGTTGGGATCCTCTTAGGTTTCTTCCTCATTTCCCCAAAGATCAAGACCTAACTCTTGGGCCAATGAAGACTCCAAAACTTGACTTAATCCCTATAGTACCTCCTTAACAACTTAAGCACTTTTGCCCCCTTGCCACTTTACTTAGCTCTACCTTAAGCATTCCATTCAGCTACCACTTAAATAATGCATAATTCTTAGCTTGGTAATGAGTCTTAGGCCCAACTGAGGCTATGGAATATCTTAGAATAGCCTCGAGGTAGTAACCGAGAGATTGGGACATTTTTAGGATGCCTCAAGCTTGAGGGACTTGTCCTTTGGTGACGCCATGGACGATGCATCACTAACAGCATCAATTCTTAGGTTCCCTAGAAGATCACTAGTGATGCATCACCAACTCACGTAGCTGGTTGCCAAACCGCGTCGCCAATGATCTTCTAGCATTATGCAATCGTGCGCTAACTTGCACAAAACTTGCCCGATCATTTAACCCCCAAAGCCAATTTTTATGGGTCTTGTTTCTTCTCCATTCATGTATGTAATACTACATTTCTATGCATTATTTGAGATAAATTAACTAAAACCTTTACCTAAATTCAGCCATAAAGCTAAAACAAAGCATAAGCACACTTGAGCTCAATGTAGCTTTCTTGAGTTCTAGACCTAAAACCAACATGATATGGCACCAGGAATGTCAAATCAAGATAATTTCTAGCTACCCAAACAACTTAGAACTAGCTAAAACCAAACCAAGGAGCTTATCTTAGGTTCCAAGCCCAAAACAAGCATCATAAAGCTAAATGGGAGCAAAAACACCAAGAACAAGTTAGAGGCTTCTTGGATTCACTTTGGGACCTTTAAATTTGATAGAAAATTTAGGAATTAGGGAGGTTTGAAGTAGAATTTCTATGAAATTGGAATGCAAGGGATAGAGAATAGAGTCAACAAATGGTATATATATCCTACTAACGCCACTAAGACATACTTTTTGTTTCCTTGTCCCTTGGCCCTCAAGTTCTCTTTTATTTCACTTTGGTCACTAAATGCTCACCCAAAACCATCCCTCCTTGGTCCTAAAGAATGTTCATAAGCCTCTTAGACACTTAAGCCACTTAAGACATAAATGGCTCATTTGAACACCTAGTGCAACTTTTGCACTTTTCCTTCAAATGATGGTTCTAATAGCTAGGATAACTTATGGTCTTAACTTAATTAGTCAAAATTCCTTAAATGACTTTAATTTCATCAAAATTACAGTCAAGTCACTTACTTGGTTCAAAATTACCATATTTCCCTTTTTACTCTTAGGTACCAAATCACACTTAGGAACTCACCCTTACTTAAATTTAGCTTGTCTTTCTTGCTTAATAAGATGCTAACTTGAGGTGCTTAATTGAAAAAACTTAAATAAAACATACTTACTCAATCAAAGCCAGTCATTGACTAGGAGAGTCATCACAATTAGGTCTCATATGCCTTAGGTTTGCCTCTCTCGACCTTTGGGTGGCTTACTCCCTTGTTCATCCTCCTCTAAAATGGCTCCGCTGTTTTCATGGTCTTGGAACAACTCCTTGAGAATGGCAGTCATACCATGTGCCACTTGTACTATGGTTTGGTGATGCGAACCTCGATGGTATCAAGACCATGAAACGAGCCCAAGATGTTTTTCAAGCTCCACATGACATCAAAGAGACTAGGTTTGAAAGCCCCACCCCTAATCAACCTGTGATTAGAAACAAGAAGTATAGAACTCCAAGAACACAAGCACACTTGTGCACCAAGGCAGTCCACAAAGAACCAAAGAGAAAACCTCTCCAAAGAGCAATATTATTTTGGCATAAATCTGTGTGTTTACATCCAGAATATGTGCCTTTATATAGGCCTAAACTAGGGTAAAAATCTGGGCAAAATTCGCATCCTAAGTCCCTTAAGAATCCTAGATACAAAGACATAGGAAATCCTAGTCAAATTAGGACTCTAACTCTTAGTTTGAACAAGTTTAGTGCATGCAGCGTATGCCCCTTGTCAAAAATGATTCGAACCTCTTCCATAGCCTAAATAACATCCTAAATAATTTATCTAAACAGGAATTGAACGAAAATAAAATGCAAATACAAGATTTAACCCGAAAACCCCCAAATAGCCTTTTTAGGTGCATTTTTGGGCACTTTAGGGTTTCCACTTGTATCTTCAGCTCCAAGCTTGAATCTTTGAGTTCCAATGACATGAATCTTCCTCTTAGATGTGGTAAAGAAGGTATGGAAAGTTAGAGCTCAAAAATCCAGCTTTTGGGCACAAAATGCATCAAGAACACTTAAGGTGGCTCAAATGGTGCACTTTGAGTGGTGTCCTTGGTGTCCTTGTTTTGTGACTTGTCTAAGCACTCCAAAAATGAGTACCAAGCATGTCCATCATCTCCATATGGTGTCTTGAGAATTCCAGCAGCTCCTTGTGAAGTTCCATGTCCATTCTCCATGAAGAAGCTTGAAACAAAGCCTTGTAGTGCACTTGAGAGCTCCTTAGCTTTCTTCCTTGTCATAGGTCCACTAGAAACCTTCAATGGGTCCTTGCCTTCTCCATGTGTGCCTTCCTTGATCATATAATTTGGGCTATGCCTTAAAGCACATAAGCTATCTCATCTAACCTTGCCATAACTAGATCACTAAAACCTTTAACAAGGTCTTGAGTTCCTCTTTAAGCATCTAACCCAGTGTTAACCATAACAACCAACAACTAAAGCCAGGTGACATTCCACAGATATTGGTTAGTACTAGCTATTATAGCACATGAACCATAAACTAGATCTCAGATCCTAGCCCCCAATGTCAATGGACCAAGCACTAATACCAACTAACATGACCCTCATCTCCAGCCCAAGTAAAATATAAGAATGAGTCTCACACTGGTTGCAATTGGTCATTAATTATCTACACACTTGTTAAAAATGTTTTATGCCACTAGTTATTTAACCTAAAATGCAATTATGTATGCATGAGTTGCTTTAACGTAACCTAGTTAAAACCAATGAACTATAAACATAGCCTCGGCTTTTTTTCATAAACCCAAGAGTCAAGATGTCAAAGCATACAAAACCTCACAAGTTGTCATATTATATCTTCACATAACTATTCATGTGTGGCCATCAATACAAAGTAACCCTAGAATCCACTACTCTATCCATTGACATTGGAGGCTACCAGTGTACATAACATGCACAAAGACTAGATATTACTGAGATTCCTCCCCCTCTTAGATGCACTCCTGGTGGCAAGTCTTTGAAGTCTTCCATGTGCCTTGCTTGTCTTTGTTGCCAAGAAGACTATAGTTAGTAAGACCAACAAGTAACCAAACAAATTATAATCTCTAGGATTCACATAATAATGTACCTACAACAAAAGACTTCCTCAACGACCATCAATGATTGGTAGGCTCAACAACACCAGTATCTTTACAACACAAAACTAAAGGCGGGAGAATCCATTATTCTTAGTAAAGGTTCTTCAACTTGCATGAAAAATACTAGGGACAACACACACACATATATGTATATGTAGTCTATTATGAGCTCAAAACAGTGATAGGTTAAACATATGTGCATGACGTTTTAGTTCCTTGGTACTTGTCCTTTTCATAGTCCTCAACTATAAGGCAAAGCCCTATCTACTAGCAAGCATTGCTCACTAACCTAACTAGTGAAGAAAATGTGGCAAAGAGCTTACAATGCACAAAACACACTTGAGACAAGCTACGCAATGCTTAAGCACCTTTGGAGCCATCAAAATCCACCAAGAAAGCAATGATTTATGAAGATTTTAGTATAAATTCAAGAGGAGCAAGAAGGCTTACAAGTTTGAGGAGGGAAATGAAAGGAATAGTCTCCCATGACTCTTTTCAGACAAGCTATAAGCAAAATCCCATTCCCTTTCCAACTTTTCCAATTTCAACAAAAGAACCATTTCCCAAAATAGTAACCCCACTTGCCAAACAACAACACTTAGTTAAAGTTTTTGTGCTAAACATTGGTTAGGCTTTAAAAGTCATTTTTAATACTTGGAACTCAAGTTGACACTTCAGGATGTAAAACTACCATTTTGCTCTCCTGACATCATTTGATGCCAAAAAATTCTTAGAACCTAACAAACCTTTACTAATTACTTAACGTTGACAAATATACTTTAAATGAGATATTAAATGAGGAATTTATTAGTTTAACTCCTTCAATCGACGTTCTCGCTAGGGGGCAGTAACACAAGCTAGAAATAGAGAATTTTAGGCATGTAAAATGCGCTCCAGCTGAAGATAGTATTCTTGCCTTCCAATCAGCCGGTGTTGATTTAAATATGTCAAAAATCCATGTCCATGCCGCCTACTAGCATAACTAGGTACTAGAAAGGTAGTGATCCCACTTTGCAACAACTATATGTAGAAAGTATGGCAAATGTTACATGGAGTTGAGATTCAATTTTGTATGCATTTCAATGCAAATCATAGGCATTAAGAAGTAAGAAGATTTTTCATCATGACATAGGATATTTAAGATTCTAGAATTCGAACAAAATTTTAAAATATCTAATATATATTGTTATGTTGTTTACTTTATGTTGTTGCTGCACCATCATGGTGATAAAATACAATTTCCATAATTTTTTTGGATAATCTTGTGATAAACGCTTTGACTTCCCCCTTTTAAAATTTTTTATTTGTATTCGGGTTAACTTACCTTTTCTTTCTATTTTTGTACTTTAAATTTGATTTCTTTTCTCCTCATTCAATTTACTTATTGTAAAAAATAATTTTTGTTTACAAAATTTTAGTCCATACCACTTATTAGGCCGCTTTGTTTATGTTTGACGTTTTTCTACTAAGATTTATGATGCTGCTACCTTCATAAAATGATTATTTATGCTCCAATACTTCAAAAAATCAAAAGCTTTTTCAAAACATTTTTCCTATGAAAGCAATATTGTCATAATACTTTCCACAACGTAAATGAAAAAAATAAATAAATTAATTAGCTTTTCATAAGACATTATCCAAGTGCTTTTGTTATAGAAAAAATATTGACTTTCACATGGTGCAAATTGTTTCAAAAAATAAATTTTCAAAATCTATTTTTAAAATAAAAAACAACCTCAATTTTCGTTAAAAAATGTATTCATTTTCAAAAAACAAAAATAAAAAAAATATATGGCAATCTTCATTTTTCTTAAAGAGTCATATTTTAGAAATTTTAGTTTTAACTTTTTTCATTGAGACCAAGAAAATATATAGTGGGCCATTTAGCATAAATATAAATATTAGAACAATAAAAATAGCAATACAAACTTTAATATCTAGGAAAATCACTAATCAATTTGGAAAGAATCACGACCACTTTATCATAACTTTTATCATATTTATTTCTAAAGCGTTGTAAAGTAATAGTCAACTTCAATGTCAATTCATATATCTATATCTAACTATATATAAAAAAAAAGTATGTAGGTACACAAATATTGAACGTTCTTTTTACCCATACATTAAAAGTTATTTTTTCCTTTTAATAAAAGCTAATTTTATTATTATCTTTTTAATTAGAGTTATATTATAACTAAAACACTAAAAGGGACCTTTATATTGCTGCTAAATTCTATTTTTTGCTACAAACATACCTGTACTTGATTTTGTACCACATAATCAAGTATTGTATGCAATTTTTTTCATTAATCTTACCTTTAATGGCAAATCCTAGATTGTCACTAATTTTTTTTTTTACATCAAACATGTTGCCCTTAGTTATATGTTACTATCAAATAGTATCTTAAATACAATAATAAAACTTAAAATTTCAACTTAACAAGTATTGCCTAAGCTTGTACTGCTACAAAAATGTCTTCGAATATAAAATGTTTGTCAATTAAGTTTTTTTTCCAACTTACATGAATATATACTATATAAAAATCCACATATTTTGTCCATCTTAGAGTAATAACATTTTATTTTTTAGAGGCAATCAAATCTTACAAGTTGCATCAAATTAGAAGTAATTTCTGTTTGTATATTATATTTCACAGTAGATGCTCATAGCCTAGAAGTAGTTTTAGATTTTTTAAGGGATGAAGTTAATAATTTTATGTTGTGAATAATAAGGGAAGTTTGATGGTTTATATGCTCAAAAGTTATAATTAAATTAAATTAAATATTTTTAGGTTCTAGCCACATAAAGGATAATATAATAAAGGACGAAGTTAGAAGAT
Organism: Aquilaria sinensis; assembly: GCA_005392925.1. Lineage (NCBI taxonomy): Eukaryota > Viridiplantae > Streptophyta > Magnoliopsida > Malvales > Thymelaeaceae > Aquilaria > Aquilaria sinensis. Next base: position 74,409 of record SMDT01000238.1, read on the forward strand.
TCCAAAGAGTATATATAATAAGTTTTAGTAGAACAAAATAAAAATCCCAACATGTATTTTATGTATTGGATCAAAATTTTATTCATTTTTATCCAAAATAAAATTTTGGTGCAACTTTATCATTTTTTCATCATCATAGTGCTGAATTCCTATACTTTTATATTTGAGGTTGATAAAAAAAATTATTCAAATATAAAACATATTTTGAAAATTTCTAATTCTTTAAAAAATTGTATTGTTCTATTCAATTTACTAAATTAATATTTTCTTTATTTGATTAATCAAAATTTTAATGTGTTTCTAATATTTAAAATTTAAGCAAATTTGTACCATTTACACATTCTTTATATTAGGAAAATTGGATTAGTCATTGAAAAGCAAAATTAGAAAAAAGAAAATTGGTGATTGTTTTCTTTATGTTTTTTTATAAAAAAAATTGAAAAATGCCACCACATTTAAAATTTTGTAGCAAACATATTTTTGATTTATATGACAATTAAACAAGCCCCAAAACATGGTGTTTATCAATTTATTTAATTTTCAAACTTTAAATATTTTTATAGGAACCCAAACTGGACCTTAATATTTGTAAAGAGGAGACTGTTGAAAGAGCTAAGTCTGAAGGAAAACATAGATTTTCTTGCACTACAAGAAATTATGCAAGAAGTAGTTTTCCACTCTGAACAAGGCTCCACTAGGTTTTTCCTAGGTTCCAAGCCAATTCAGGGCACATGGTACCAAATCAACACAAACTATCCAAACCCCATGCATCAAAAGACCAAAGGAAAAACAAAAATCCAAGAAATGCAAGTTACCTTAGGTACATAACAAGGCCCAAGCAAGAAAACATGCCAAAGAGCTTCCAATGCACAAAACACACATAAGGCAAGCTACTCATTGCTTAAGCACCTTTAGAGCCTTCAAAAATCACCAAGGAAACAATGATTTGTGAAGATTTTAGTATCAAATCGAGAAGAGCAAGAGGGCTTACAGGTTTGAAGAGGGGAAATGAGAGGAATAGTCTCCCAAGCTTCTTCTCAGACAAGTTATAAGCCAAATCCCTCTGTCCCTTCAACTTTTCCAATTTTGACAAAAGAACTCATTCCCAAAATAGTAAACCCACTTGTCGAATGCTAACACTGTTAGTGTTGTGCCCAAAAGCTAATTATGAGATGATTGTATTTTTGCACATTAAGTCATGATATTTTATTAAGACATTAATCCAGCAATTATGTTTGTTATTTTGTTTTTACGTAACATAATAAACATAATTATAACCCTAGAATAATGATATTCTTAAATGTCCCTAGTCTAGTATTATTGTGGAGTGGGTTTCAATAATACATAACAACTAGCATATGTGGAGACCAATATGAGATATGTAGTCTGCATATAGGTATAAGTTGGAGAGCTTGTTACTGGACTGACTCACTATGAGAATGCTACATGGATCGTTATATGAGTGTTATAAGTAATTCTCATAGTGATCATGGTATATGAAGTCCTTTGACCTAAGGTCATTAAGGTTCCCTACATGTGAGTCACATACTTTAATACTTCCCTTTGTTGCTCATAACTAAATGAACTTGAAGAAGGTCACTGGGTATGTCACATATCATGCGGAGGGATTTGTATGATCAAGATGAGATTTGTCCCTCATATGTAATGGGAGTGATATCTTCGGGCCCCTTGATAGAGTGAGACTTAGAAAATGCATGGCAATGCTCGGATGAGTTGATATACGACATCAATGTCATCAGTTTAAGTTAGTCTACTCGGTAATCAAGAAACTAAAGATTGGGCTATACGAGAGTGACACATTCCATGTCTCGTGCTTAATCTTGAGATCTTGGACAAAGGGACAATGGCATATATCGGTAATGATCATAAAGGTTTAGTCGAATCACCAACAATCTTGTCACTTGGGTAGCAATGATGTGTTGCTAGACACCACTCATTGCTTATGATCATAAATGTGATTTATGATCATTGCCAACGTGGTAAGAGCATATTGGGTCGCACACATAGAGCTATTTAGATTATTATAGTGCATAGGCTAATTATTTGCTTTATGGTTTCATAATAATTTCGTATTAATAATGGGCCCAAAAGTTAAGCCATTATTAAGCCTGAAATTAAAGCCTAATTGGATTAGAGCTTTGAAACCCATTAAGCCTAAAAGTTGAGTCTCACTATAAATACAACTTTTAGTGAGAAATTTACAACCTTGCCCTAGTCTCCCAAAAAGGACAGTCGCACTCTTCTCTTTTTATTCTTTGGAGGACGCAAGCACTGCAAGCGCAAGAGAAACGCATCTGCCGAGACGTGGTGGAAGCGTGGTGATCCCGAGAGGCTTGTGTGGATACCATAAAGAGCTTGAACACGTTAACTATTCAGGTTTTGTGATTCGACTCTATAGTTGGGTGAAATATCTCAACCGAATTAGGTATGAAAATTTTCGAATACCCGGTTTTCCCCGTTTCACTTGAATCTTAGAGGGTTTCGGTTAAATTCCGCTACGCTTGTTTGGCTCCCAAAACCCTACAAACACTTAGTAAAATTTTTTGTGCTAAACATGGGTTAAGGCTTTAAATGTCATTTTTAACACTTAGAACTTAGCTCGAAACTTCTGGATGTAAAATTACCATTTTGCTCTCTTGACCTCATTTGATGCCATAAACTTATTGGAACTTGACAAACTTTGACTAACTTACTCGACCTTTCTAAATATACTTAAAATGAGGTATTGACAGAATTTATTTGTTTACGTCCTTCAACCGAGCTTCTCGTTAGGAAGGCTGTAACGTAAGTTGTAAAGAGAGAATTTTAGGGGTGTAATATTGGCTCCAGTTGAGGCTAGCATTCTTGCCTTCCAATCAACCAATTTTGATTTACATTTGTCAAAATTCATTGTCCATGCCCCTAGTCTCATTGAATAGCCAGCGTTTACTGGCATACCTAATGTAATAACCCTAGAAATTTAGGAAAAGAAAATTACCAAATTACCCTAAATGCAAAAATTAACATTTTTCCCTCAAAGTTATTTTCATAATTTTACCTATCAATTTATAAAATCAATGAAAAACTAAGAATCTTGATTCTTAGATAATTCCTTTAGCGGTTGCTAAGTCAAATTCCAAGCCAGAAGCTTAAAGTCATATTCTTTAGGCTAAGGGCATTTTTGTCCTTTTCCAACCAAGTATTGAATGGAAAATCTGAGAGCATCATTAGATTCTTCTCGTGAAAATGAGTCAAAATAAATTCATCTCATTTAATTCTTAATTCATTTACTTAAGTTTCAAAAAATTTTACCTACGTGAGTACACAATTTATATCGAGTTCGTGCTTTTGTTGTATGAGATAATTTCTTACCTACCCCTAATCTCTATCATATGATAAAAATATAACTTCCTATTGCATGACTTACTAGAATATATATATATTTATATTCTTTCTTTAAAATTAAATCTCTTTAATCTACTTACCTTTTTTTAACTAATTTTACCATTATCCCATTAACCTATTTATTTCTTTCTTTCCTTCTCCCTATAATTGCACCTAAGTTAGGCTCTGAAACTATCTCTAGAAAACCATAACTTAGGCATATTCATTCTTTTTCCTTCATTTTCTTCTCCAGCCGCCAAGCCACACCACACAAGGATGCCATGACCATTATTCCTGGTCTTGCCAACCACATTATTTTCTAATAGTTTTCACTATATTTCTCTTCTTCATTCTTTTACTCCATCTAGATAGCCGTATAACTGATCCAATATTTTTGGTTTTACTTTTTGGAGAGGAGAAGTCATCATACTAGAAGAATCATCATTACACATTGTGTATCGTTGTCATCTTGATCGCGCTTTTTGTTGAACCGTTGTAAGTCCAGCCCTTTGGGCTTTATTTCCTCATCATCTAAGCAATTTTGAATGTTATTTAATTTCTTATTATTGCTAAGTTCATTAAGTTAAAAGAAAACCCCATCCAGACACCAAAAGTGATCATACGCATACCAATGATCTCGAATTCCTTCGTGTGAGTCTAAATTCTTTGGAATTACTCTGTTATTTATTTTTATTTTTTTTCCAGCACCTAAAGACACTTATATTTTTGCTTTAAATCATTGGTAGATTATCTTTAATAAAAAATTTGGGTTTTTGCACTAGTTCCTGGTGCAATTAAACCCCTACTTGCACCTGAGCCTCGGTAAGCCACTGCAGCTTTTTTAAAATTCTTTTGGCTACCAATTTCAAATCTTATAGTCCTAATAAGTCTCTTGTCCTTGCTGTCCATTTTGTTACAAAGGGGTAGAAAATCCTTACTAAAAGGTTTAGCATTTCTTTGGACTCCTGAAGTGCCAGAGATCTCGAAAATATATTAGTAATCGAAATAAAATTTTGGCCTTCCAAGTTCAGTTTTCACAGCCATTAATTGAGCATATAACTTAGTGTGTTTGCTACTTTAATTTTAGGATAAATATCAAGAAGCCTTTTGACACGATCTCAAGTAGACACGAAGCCACTAGAAACACCACGAGACCCTTTTTGCTCACTAGGTAAAATTTTGACCTAGATATCAAGAATGTGAACCTTTTAAGTACCATTTAGGAAATTTCCAAAATTTAGCATATTTTCTAATTTTCCACCTTACTAATATTTTGTATGACTATTCTAAAAAATCACCCCATTTTGTCATGTTATTTCATACTAGGTAAGGGGGAAGAGCGGATTAATTCTTATGGGTCCTCTTAGGCCCAAAATAAGCATCAATTTAAATAATAAATTTTAAGTAAACAATTGGGCTAAATAAAATCTTTAAAATGCGTGGGAAACATGGGTAGGGTAATTGATTAGTTATTCTAAAAATTTTATTTTATTTTATTTTAGTTTTCTTCCATGGAGATGTAATTTTGGTTGGTTGGTTGCATGGTTGTAATGATGTGATATATGATGTATGTTTGGCGCTAGTATTATACTAGGACCGTTTGCAACAAGCATTAAGTTAGAAGTATGTTAACACTGCTTGAATAAACCTACTAATACCATGTTTAGGGAAGATAAGATAAACACCACTAGTACCATGTTTAGGGCCGAAAAGCTCACTAGCAGCATGATGAGGTTGAAAGCAATCGTTAGTGGCATGCTAGGGCTATAATAAATTAAGATAAGCCGATAGATGAAGAATTAGGAGCGTAAATGTTAAATGACAAACTTAGAAAGAATTCATGAGAGGATATGAACATTTATCATAAATATGCCTAAAAAGATATCATTGATTGTCATGTCATTATGTAACACTAAGCTAAGATAACAAGATAAAAGAAATAGGTTGCACTAGAATCATGACACTCTCCTAAAAAGAGCTAAAATAAAATGAGCTACGGCCATGCATCAATTGGTTGTTGTATATAATTTATGTTCATCATACACAAGATTGCATTAAGTAAAAATTTGAGAAATAAGATAAAACACGAGGCATACAAGGTTGGCGACGAATCATATTTGCATGACTTGATGAGCTGTAAATTTAAAAGAGAGGTTCAGAACTTACGATTCGAACCCAAGAAGCATGTTAGGGTGGCAGAAGACCATCTCTAGTCATGAACTAATATTGATATAGAGTATGGAGATATGATTTGTATACTGTTAGAACATAACTGGCGGGGCACCATGCTTATGTCTGGTATTATGAGAGGTTCTACCTCGACGTAGGAATCCCAAGAGGCTCTGACTTGGTGGCATCCTTATTGGCACTGTCTAAGAGTTATCCTGAGAGTGGGTGATGTACACACTCACCACCCTAGATTCGTCCAACGGCATTCAAGTATTTGATTAGATGATTAATCAACAAGATACAATCTACTCAGTAAAAGGAACTATGCTTATGCATATTAGTTCAAGCATACTAGTAGGACTTTAATGTTGTTGCTATGATGTGTATTAAATTGTTCTTTGGTTAAATTACAGTAACTTGAAGTTTATTATTTGTTTGTTGTTTGTGAAGGGAATATTAGGACCTAGATGATGGGCCTGATACCTTTCCTTTACTGAGCAAGTAGTGCTCACCATTCTTTCTAACATGTTTCCTTAGGTGAATACTATGAGGAGACAGAGTACACTAAGCCATTTGATAAGGTTCACGATGTGGAGCAGACTAAGTGAGGGTACGCTGTACTCCCTCGAAAATAAAACTGATTGAGACTGAATTTTTATTTTGTGTTATTTCATTTTTTAAATAAAACATATGGTTTGTTTAAATTGGTACATTATTCGTGCGTTAATTTTCCTGGGATTGTCACTTAATTTCTCTAATTTTGTCTAATACTCTTTTATTATTTGGAAAATATATTAAAAGAAAATGTTTTACCTCATACTTCTTAAATTATTTTTAATTAATTGCTTAATAACTCTAGGAAATTAAGATATTTTTCAAAATTAAGATTTATAAAATTTGGGGTGTTACAACTGGAAAGTCAATGATCCCACCTTACAACTATTATATGTAGAAACTATGGAAAATGTTACATGGAGTTGAGATTAATGTTTGTGTGTATTTCGATGCAAATCATAGGCACTAAGAAGTAAGAAGAGTTTTCATGATGACATACGATATTTAATATTCTAAAATCTTAACAAAATTTTAAAATGTCTAATAAATATTATTATGTTGTCTACTTTATGTTGTTGTTGCGCCATCACGGTGATAAAATACAATTTCCATCATTTTGTCTTAAACAATCTTGTGATAAACGCTTTGACTTCCCCCTTTAAATTTTTTTATTTGTTTTCAGGTTAAGTTACTTTTTCTTTTTATTTTTGTACTTTAAATTTGATTCCATTTCTCTCCTTTCAATTTACTTATTACAAAAAAATATTTTGTTCGCAAAAGTTTAGTCCATACCACTTATTAGGTTGTTTGGTTTATGTTTGAAGTTTTCGTACAAAGATTTATGATACTGCTACCTTCATAAAGTGATTATTTATACTCTAATACTTCAACAAAGAAACATCAAAACCGATTTCAAAACATTTTTCCTATGAAAGCAATATTTTCATAATGTTTTCCACTATGTAAATGAAAAAAGGTAAATTAATTAATTAGCTTTTCATAAAACGTTATTCAAGTTCATTTGTTATAGAAAAAAATATTGACTTTCAAATGGTGCAAATTGTTTTAAAAAAATAAATTGCCAAAATCTATTTTTAAAAGAAAAAAACCTTAATTTTCCCTAAAAATGTATTTATTTTTTAAAAAAATAAAAAATTAAATATGCCAATCTTCATTTTTCCATAGAGAGCCATATTTTAGAAATTTTAGTTTTAACTTTATTCATTGAGACCAAGAAAATGTATAGTGGGTCATTTAGAATAAATATAAATATTTGAACAATAAAAATAGCAATATAGACTTTAATATCTAGGAAAATCACTAATAAATTTGGAACCAATCTTGACAACTTTATCATAATTTTTATCATATTTATTTCTAACATATTGTAAAGTTATAGTTAACTTCAATATCAATTCATATACCTATATCTATCTATATATTATAAAAAAATATGAAGGTGTACAAATGTTGAACATCTCTTTTACCATTATAGTATACATTATTTTGTTCTTTTAATGAAGTTTAATTTTGTTATTATATTTTTAATTGGAGTTATATTAGCACTAGAACATTAAAAGGGACCTTTACGTTATCACTAAATTTTATTTTTTGCTACAAACTTGTTTGTAATTGATTCTATACCATAGTATAGAATCAAGTACTACATACAATTCTTTCGTCAATCTTACCTTTAATGGCAAATCCTAGATAGCTACTAAAGTTATTTTCTTTTTTCTTTTTGCATTAAACATGTTGTCTTTGATTCTATATTACTATCAAATAATATCTTAAATATAAAAAAAAAACTTAAAATTTCAACTTAACATGTATGACCTAAGTTTGTATTGCTATAAAAATGTCTTCAAATATAAAATTTTTGTCAATTAAGTTTTTTTCCCCAACTTAGATGAATATATACTATGTGAAAACCTAATTATCTAGTTCATTTTAGAGTAATAATATAATTCAAATATGACTCAAGCGCCTGTTATGAAAAAAATAAAAAGAATTATCATTGCAGCAAGGGTCATTGGAAAAAATTTTAGGAATAAAAAAGTTCTTCACTATTAGAATTAGTTGCTTATATTATAATAAAGGGACTTTTAGTAGTAAATTTTTTTTAACATTTTCCAATGATTTAAAATATTGGAAAAATTAAATTATAAGAATTATTTTTTCCGCATGGTCATCCTATTTAATATTGTAACACAAATTTTTTTTCTTAGCAACTAATTCTTTTAATTTCTATACTAAATAATATTAAAATATTTTTTTAATTTTTAGTTTTTTAGAGAAAGTCAAATTTTACAAGTTGTATCAAATTAGAAGTAATTTCTATTTGTATATTATATTTCATAATATACACTCATAGACTAGAAATAGTTTTGGAGTTGTTAAGAGATGGAGTTAATAATTTTACTTTGTGATTGCAAGTTTTCATTTTACCATATATTAGGTATAATAAGCAGAGAGGTTTGGAGGTTTATATGTTTGAAAGTTATAATTAAATTATATATTTTTAGGTTTTAACCACATGAAGTATACTATGACAAAGGAAGAAGTGAGAAGATTCCTAGGACAACATATAATAAGTTTTAGTAGAACAAAATAAAAATCCATCCCAACATGTACTCTATGTATTGGATCAAAATTTTATTTATTTTCATCGAAAATAAAATTTTTCTGCAACTTCATCATTTTTTTTTCATTATCGTAATACTAAATTCCTATACTTTCATATTTTACATTCATATAAAAAATTCTTAAAATGTGAAACATATTTTGAAATTTTCTTTGTTTTTTTCAAAAAATTGCATTGTTCTATTCAGTTTTCTAATTTAATATTTTTCTTTATTTGATTAATCAAAATTTTAATGCATTTATAATATTTAAATTTTAAGCAAATTTGTACCATTTACAAATTCTTTATATTACAAAAATAAGATTAATAATTGAAAATGAAACTTAGAATAAAAAATTGGTGATTTTTTCCAATAAGTCTTTTTTATAGAAAAAAACAGAAAATTGCCATTAAATTCAAAATTTTGTAATAAACATGTTTTTTATTTATATGACTATTAAACATGCATTAAAACATGTTGTTTATCAATTTATTTAATTTTTAAACTTTAAAATTTTTTATCCTAACCTAAAAGTGCAACTTAATATCTGTAAAGAGGAGACTGCTGAAAGAACCAAGTCTGAAGGAAAAAGTAGATTTTCTTGCACTACAAGAAATTATGCAAGAAGTAGTGGATCTGTCCAGAATAAAGTCAGCTTGTGGGTTGACTTTGTTCGTTCAAAGGGACGTGGTACAAAACATTAACGAAAAGTGATCAGTTCTCAGGTAATAGGTTTCTGGGCGTGGTGGGCAGTTGGTTGGGTTTTGCAAGTCCTTTTATCATTGTAAACGTCTATGCACCTCAAGATGCAAATCCGTAAAAGAATCTGTGTGCAAGTCTGCTGGAGATGAAGGCCAGATTTCCTGGAATTTGGTGTATTTGTGGAGATTTCAGTGCAGTTCGTAGAAAGCAGGAAAGGAAGGGCTGTAACTTCTATGAATCAGTAGCTCTTGTATTCAATAATTTTATTTCTGATGCACGTCTTCAAGAACCCCGTATGGCTGGAAAGAAGTTCGCTTGGTTCAAAAAGATGGTACCAAAATGAGTAAGTTGGACAGGTGTCTAGTCTCTGATGAATTTTCTCTGACTTGGCCACAAGCTATGGTGATGGTTCTCGGAAAATTAATACCGGACCATTTTCCTCTGTCTCTGAAATTGATAAATGTTGATTTTGGACCAATACCTTTCAAGTTGTATGATGTTTGGTTAGAACATGCAAAACTGAAAGAGCTAATTATTTCAGAATGGGATAAATCTGTTGAAGAAGGGCGACCTGGATTTGTCCTTAAAGAGAAACTGAAACAGTTGAAGAATGCCATCAAAACTTGGAAAGCGCAACCTGGTCATGATTTGAAGTCAGAATTACGGGCATAAAAACCTAAAGTAGACAAGTGGGATGTTCTCGCAGGTGAAAGAGATCTGTCTGCAAATGAATGTGCTGAAAGAAACGGAATTGCTATTACTGTTCTGGGAGAAGGAGAAAAGAAATGAAAATATGCTCCGACAAAGAGCAAAGCTGAAGTGGTCAGTTGATGGAGACAAAAACACCATATTTTGTCATTCGGTAGCTGCCGGAAGATCCAGGAAAAACAGAATCTTGGGTTTTAATAGTATAAATGGAAACTGGGTGGAGGAGCCATCTCAAATAAAGGGGGAAGTTCACAGGCATTTTAAGAGGCTGTTCCAAGAGGAAGAAGTGTGCAGGCCAGACTTCTTAAGCGAAAACTGCAGTCCAAAAAAATTATTAGTTGTGCGGGGCAGGGGTCACGGTGAAAGAACCAATGTCAGAACGGCGTAGCCGAGGTGAAAAGACGCTGCTAAAAGAAGCAGCGCAGGGACGAATGGACAGAGAACCAGTGAGGTCTGAAGTCGTGGTTGAGCGAGGAAAAAGTCATGGTGGTGGTGAAGGTGATAGGCGCACTGGCGACGCTATTGAGGCCTGATGGGCCAACTCAGTTAGGGCTAATTTTGTTTCTCTAGCTAAATCTAATTTAGTAGAAGAAAGTGGACCAGCATCTTTTAGCAATGGGGCAAATATTAGTAAAGTTGATTTTGGGAGGGGAAAATTAATTGCAAATGATGTATCATGTACGGAGTCATCAAACTGGGAGTTGGAGAATTTAAGAAGGTTGGAAGACTCTTTAAATGGGGTGATGAACTTGCCTTGAAAATCATGGAAAATCTTGACAAGGTTCAGAGAAAGGGGTGCAAGAAGATGGGTGTTCAGCTAAAGGATTCAGCATTAAAAAGTGAGTTGAAATGCTTGGAACGGGGAATTAAGTCTTAAAAAAGAAGTATAGAAAATCGACCGATATTTCATTTTCAATCGAGATAGAGCTTTTTTAAAAAAGTTAAGTTTTGGTATACTGCTTTGTTCTGGGCTTGGGTTAACTGCTTGGACTTTGGGTTTCTTGAATTTTCTGGGATGGATTTATTTTGAAATTTTCTCGGGGTGATTTTATCTTTGGTATTATATTCTTGGGTTTTGAGATTTTTACTTTATCATTTTTTCCTCTAAGATGATTTTTGTAATTGTGGGGGTTATGTTTTTGTACTTCTTTCTTGGGCTCCTGGTGTTGGGTTTGTAATTTTTAGTATTTTCTTCAATAAACTTTTTTTATTGCCGATAAAAAAGAAAGTAATTTTATTCCTGATGCAGGTCTTCAAGAACCCCGAATGGCTGGAAAGAAGTTCACTTGGCTCAAAAAGATGGTACCAAAATGAGTAAGTTGGACAGGTTTCTAGTCTCTGATGAATTTTCTCTGACTTGGCCGCAAGCTGTGGTGATGGTTCTGGGCAAATTAATATCGGACCATTGTCCTTTGTTTTTGAAATCGCTAACTATTTCAGAATGGAATAATTCTGATGAACAAGGGCGACCTGGATTTGTCTTTATAGAGAAACTGAAACAGTTGAAGAAAGCCATCAAAACTTGGGAAGCGCAATCTGGTCATGATTTGAAGTCAGAATTAGAGGCATTAAAATCTAAAGTAGACAAGTGGGATGTTCTGGCAGGTGAAAGGGATCTACCTGCAAATGAATGTGCTGAAAGAATAGAAGTGCTTCCACAATTTTGGGAGAAGGAGAAAAGAAATGAAAATATGCTTCGACAAAGAGCAACTGAAGTGGTCGGTTGATGGAGACAAATACACCATATTTGTCATTCGGTAGCTGCCGGAAGATCCAGGAAAAACAGAATCCTGGGTTTAATAGTATAAATGGAAATTCGGTGGAGGAGGCATCTCAAATAACGAGGGAAGTTCACAGTCATTTTAAGGCGCTGTTCTAAGAGGAAGAAGTGTGCAGGCTAGACTTCTTAAGCAAAAAATGCAGTCCAAAAAAATTATTTGGAGCGAGCTTTTTCTGAAGAGGAGATAAAAGAAGCGGTTGGAAATGTGGATGTTCAAAAGCCCCAGCTCCCGATGGATTCACCTTCACCTTCACCTTCACCTTATTCAGATATGTTAAAGATTTTGAAACCAGCTGCAAGATTGAAAAGGAAGCGAACTCGTCATTTATCAATCTTATTCCAGAGAAGGTGAATCCGGTTTCCTTGAAAGAATACAGACCTATTAGCCTCTTTGGATGCAAATACAAAATCCTTGCAAAAATTCTGGTAGAAAGAGTCAAAGAACTGGTTCCTTACATTATTTCGGAGACACAAACTGGTTTCACAAATGTCGCAAATAAAGTGCTTGATTTTGTTAAAAAGAAGAGGCCGAAAACAATGTTGTTTAAAGTACATTTTGAAAGAGCCTTTGGTTGCATAAATTGGAAGCTCTTGGACACAGTTATGTTTCATTTGGGATTCGGCACAAAAAGGCAGAGTTGAATAAAAGCTTGTGTTTCCCTGGCCACTGTTTCGGTTCTAGTAAATGGCTCGCCAACAAAAGAATTTGAAATGGAGAGAGGTCTACGTCAAGCTGATCCATTATCGCCATTCCTCTTTATTTTGTTGGTAGAAGCATTACCTATTATGATTTTGGAGGCATGATCTGTTAAAATTTGAAAAGAATGCTAAGTTGGTTTTAGTTTGCGTCGGATCTAAATGTGAACTTGTGTAAAAGTAGATTGTTTGGTGTGGGCGTGGATTCAAATGAAGTTGATTTGCTTGCTAATTTGTTGAGGTGCAAGGCTGAAGATAAAGCGAAAGCGTAATGCTTGGAGTGGAAAGTTTCTATCCTTCGGTGAACTTGTGCGTTTGCCATGCTCTACAAAGTCTCTTCGGTTGAACAGATGAACTTGTTCCTTTTGTATCTCTTCGGTTGAACAGACGGAACACATTCTGGTTCGGTGCAGATATGCATATCAAGTATGGAAACTTGTTTTTCTCTGGTGGCAATTACAATCTCCAACCTCGCTTGAACTGGAATATTTCATCTCCTTGAGGCCGAACAATCACATTGTCTTCAGATCAACTTCATGGCTGGCAGGCGGTGGCTTTTACCACAGTTTGGGCGATATGGAATGCAAGAAACAGGCTGGTTTTTCAAGGAAAAAGGTTTTTCTATCTCTTAAGATTTTTCTGAAATCCAAATGTACTCATTTTTTGGTGATTATGTGCTACTGAGGTGTAGAGTTCTTCATACAGAGACAAATTGCAACTTGTATTAAGAATAGCTGACCTCTACAAGGGGAATTATTACCTTTTTTGTGGGAGGGGGTTTATAAATCTATTGCTTTTTTGTGGGTTATAAATATCTACAAATAAATTTCAGCCACTACCTGGAGTTTGACTTAATTTGTACTTTTTTCTCGTATCTTTCTGTTGGCCTAAGTGCAACCAAGAAGGAGGTGAATCAGTTGTATTAAAAACTTTAACAAAATCAAATTTTACAACTAAATTTACTTAACCAAAAATCAAGAATAAACTAAGCAAGTATAAGGAAAATATAAAGCAAAATATAAAGAAAGACAAGGAAAGAGTGCACCGGGATTTATAGAGGTTCAACTCCACCAACCGAAATCTACGTCTTCTCCTCAAGCTTGCCCACTTGAGATTTCCTCCACTATCTCTTGATCAAGATTACAATGGTGTTTTCTTCAAGGTTCACACCTAACCAATCTCTAGTTTTCTCCAAGACTCACTAGAAACCACTCCCTAGTTTTCTTCAAGACTCACTAGAAACCACTCCACACTCAAGAGATTCTAAGACTTGAAATGTTTACAAACTCACAAACTCACACAATAGCACTCTTGCTAGATATACAAGTGAAAGCACAACCACAACAATGAATTTCTCAAGATAAGCTCTTCCTCTTGGATTTGATGATGAATCCTTGATCTTATGGCCAAGAGTTATTCCAAGGGTTATTCCTAAAGTATTTCTCCATGTTTTTATACTCATTTTGGGGCAAGGAGACCGTTAGAAAGCAGCTGGATAAGTCTGAAAAGGTTCCACAAATTTTGGTGACCGTTGCTTTTTTTTTTGTCCAAGAAAACTTCCAGATTTCGTGTTAAGTTATGAGTTTAACATGTTAAACTCGATTTCGTCCTCCAACGGTAAAAAACGGCTAGAGACAGGTCATTAAAAGCTCTGCCAAAGTGTCCAAGTGGCATCCTCTAATTCGTCCAAGTCATATTTCAAATTTGGGTTGAAATCGCGTTAGTCGAAGAATTTCGGCAAAAGCCTTCAGTTTTGCGATTAACAGGTTAAACTCGGAGTTTAACACATTACCTGATATCTCAAAAAATAGACAGCAGCTCCAGACTTCGAATTAAACCATTTTAACGCATTAAAGTATAAACTTGGGAGCAGGTTAGACTTAGGTGATAGAAAGACATGTTAAACTGTGACTTTAATAGATTAAACTTGAAACAACTTATAAAAACTTGTCATTTGGAAATCAAACTTGATTTAAACACTAATATAAATTAATAACCTACTAACTTCTCTTCAAAAACAAGTTTTCTCAATTAACTTAAAACATATTTTTTTGAAATAACACTTGAAATACTTGAAAATCAAACACAACTTTAACAAATCTATTTTGACCCAATAAAATGAGATTAAACACACTAACACAATACATTTGTCATCATCAAAATTAAATATTTGCTTGGAACAAATCCAAAACTTTCAATAAAGTATTTTCCTTTGTTGTTCAATATACACACACACACACACACACACACACACATACATACATACATACATATATATATACAGTACAAAGATATATACTGCCTAAACCTTAAATTATAAGTTATTAGTTTTCCTTTTAGGAATTAAGAATTTATTATGTTTTTCTTATCCCTAAGAAGGTGTTAAGGAAGATCAATTCTATTTTCCAGAAGTTCTTTTGGTTTGGGGGCAAATGGGTACCGAAAGGCATTAGTAGAATAGGAGAAGATTGCAAGCCTAGGGGGGAAGGGGGCCTTAACCTGAGGGATGTAAGTGCTTGGAATTAGGCTCTCATTGCCAAGCTTGTGTGGGATGTTTACTCTAAAAAAGATTGACTGTGGATACATTGGATTTATGCATACTATATTAAGATAGGTGACTTCTGGACAACGAAACTTGTATCTATAGCTTCTTGGATTTGGATTAGCATCCTCAATTGTATGAACTAAATGTTAAGGAAGTGTGGAGGGAAGGATGCAACTCTGGTGGCTTTAAAAAGTGGGAAAGTTTATGAGTCTCTGAGCTCAAAAGGTAAGCCTGTTACATGGGAGGATGTAGTGTGGAATGGTTGTTCAATGCCAAAGTATCATTTCATATTATGGGAATTACTCAGGGATGGGCTATTAACACAAGATAAGAGGTGTAGATGAGGAATGGCTGGGCCGAATAGGTGTTATTTGTATCTAGAACAAAAGGAGAGAAAGAACCATCTCTTCTTTAACTGCAATTTTGCTCATGTTGTATTTGCTAGAATTATGGGATGGCTAAGATTGAATAGAGGACCAAAGAGATGGAGAGAGGAGGTCTACTAGTTGTGACCAAAATGTAGAGCATAAAAACCATTGGGGAAAATGTGTAGAGCAGCTCTTGCTACTTTGGTCTAACATATTTTGAAGGAGTGAAATCATTGATGTTTCAAGGAGGAAAAATCATCAGTTCAGCAACGTATTGACAGAATTTGTTTTGATATTTGTGTCCATGGAAGCCATTCAGAATTAGTAAAAAATCATTGTTGCACCTGTCATCTTGTCATTATTTTAGACATTAAAAAGTGATGAAAGTTGGGGGAAAATTGCACAGTTAATCCTAATACTTCGGAAAATTTTCTATTTGAGTTCTAAACTTTTTTTTATTTAAAATTTTTAAGTCTTTTTATTTTTAAGGCTTTTTCATATTTTTTTTCTTGTTTCCTGGGAATTTATTTTGATGATTTATCGAAGAACCTGTGTTAATTATTACTAGGATTTATGGGGCATTTTCCAATTTTTGAAAGCAACAAATAGAATCAACGGAAAACTAGGAGGTGAATAATTCGAAATAATAATTATTCGTAAGAATCAATTTCCTCGAGACAAACTCACCCATTCCACTATTTTTCTTGTGAGTTTCTTTCTTCCGATTCTTCTTCTTGTAGCTCTTGTCGTACTTCTCCTGCCTTCAAGTTCAAAATTCCGTGCTCAACTTTTTTATTTTGTTCCTTTTTCTTTTGATATGTTTTGTTTTTGTCTTAATACTCAAAATTATTACAAAAAAGGGTCATGAAGTTAATTTCTATCTAATCAATAATAAACTACTCATACCCTACCTTATTTCCTTTTGAAATAAAGAATCTATCAGAACTTGGGACTCTTGACATTTCTAGCAGCTGCCTCCTTGAACGAATTCTTGGGCAGGTGTGTGGTCTTCCTTTCTACCTTGTTTTCTTTCTTTCTTTTCTTATGATAAAGGAGAAGTTTTCTTTCTTCCTTTTTTGATAATAAAGGAGAAGTATTCTATCATTTCTATTAACTTTAATTCACCAATCTGCAAGTGTGTGGTCTTGACCAACTATGTTACCCAAATCTAGCTGAAAATAAATCAGGAGGGCCAGTACTAAGAAGTGGAATATGTCAGAATCAGTTAATAGTTGTTGTTTTATGCAATAAGGACCTCTATGGGATTACTATGGCATTAACTTGCCAGATGGAAGAGTCTCACAATTGCCCTTCACTAAATTCCCCAAAATGGTCTGCTATTATGGGTGGAGCTTTGTTCGTTATCATTGTAGTTGTGATATTGGCCTTTCTTTTGAGGAAATTTATTATAAGAAATAGGAGTGACAATCATCATGATGGTAAGGAAAAGGACTTAACAATTTCTTAGATCAAAACCTATACTACTTTAGCAAGTGATCATTACAAGAAGAGCAAATAAGGGGTGTTTAGTTTGAAGACTTTTTTGGTCTCTGTATTTCTCCCTCTTTTTAAGGTATTTTTGCCTGTGGCTTCCCAGTTTGGCCATGGACAATGGTAGGAAAACATGGTGGCTTTGATGGTGGTGAGGCAGACAGAAGGCGAGTTAAGATTAGGTATACACTTTTTAGGTCTGAACTAGAAACCCGTAAAATTTTAATACTCAAATTGAAAAATTACCTAAACATTAGAATGATGGGTGTAATAATTGAGTAGTTTAAGGATGATGGATGCAACAATTCATAGTTTAGGGATGATTAAGCAACATTAAGGCTAGTTTAGGGACAACACATGTCATTTACATTATTATTATTATTATTATTATTATTATTATTTATAATAAGCAAAAATAAAATCCAATGAGCAATTGATTACTAATAGATGATGTAAATGAGGATAGTTATGATGAAATATTGTAATAAAAAAGTATGGGGAAAAAGATGAAACTAATGAGAAATATATCTAAACTAAAACAAAGTAAAATCATTTTTGCTATGATTTATTTTGAACAAGATAATTAGAATTATAGATATTTATCCTAGGCCTTATGGATATCAAGCTTCAAAACCGCCTTATAACCTCAAGGACCACCACTTGACTTAGTATGCTTGATTGCATGCATGATTTCATGAGAGGCAATGACATTATCCTAAATACTATAACCAAGCATAAAAGCATTATGATATTTTGAAGTCAAGGAAGTCATAATAGGTCTCAACCAGTTGTTAAGTACTTTAACAATAACTTTATAGATGGTGTTGCAAAGACTTATGGGTTGGAAGTCCTTAACTTGATGGGCTTCATGGATCTTCGAAATCAAAGAAATAAAAGTGCGACTGATTTCAAGCTGGAGATAACCACAACTAAGAAAGGACAAAACGACCTCAGTGATTGGAAATAATATAATTTAAGTATAACTCAAGCACTATAACACCCCAAATTTTATAATTCCTAATTTTGGAAAATATTTAATTTTCCAAATTTAATAGGCAATTAATTAAAAATAATTTAAGAAATATGGGGTAAAACCTTTTTTTTAATTTATTTTTTTCCAATTAAAGAAAGTATTAAACCAAATAAAAATAATTAAATGATAATCCCAAGAAAAAAAAACAAATAATGATCCAAATTTAACAATTCATATTATTTTCCTAAAAAAACAACACGAGTTAAATCTAGTCCCAGCCAATTTTTCGAAGGGTTATAGCATGCCCTTACTCAGTCTGCTCCACATCCTAAACCTTCTCACATGGTTCAACATACTCCATCTCCTCATAGAACACACATAAAGAAAAGAATTTAGAAGAAGGGTGAACACCACTTGCTCAATAAGGGGGAAGTATCAGGCCTATCATGTGGGTCTTAATTTCCTTCAACAAACAACAAATGAATAATAAAATTTAAGTTACAGTAGTTTAATCAAACAACAATTTCATATAAGATCATACCAACAACACTAAACTCTTACTAGCATGCTTTATGCATATGCATAATTCCTTTTATTGATTAAATCATATCATTTTGATCAAAACATTTAATCTAATACTTGAATGTCATCAAACAAACCTAGGGTGGTAAGTGTGTGCATCACCCACTCTCAAGGAAAACTCTTAGATAGTGCTATTAGGGATACTACAAAGTCATAGCTTTACGGGATACCTATATTAAGGTAAAGCCTCTCGTGATACCAACCATAAGTATGGTCCCTCGCCAACTTTAGTCCGGCAAAACACAAATCATATCTCCAAACTCCATATCAATATCAGGACATGACTAAAGATGGTCCATCGTACCCTAACATGTCGCTCGGGTTCAAATCATTGGTTTCGAACCTCTTTTTTAAATTTACGACTCATCAGATCATGCAAATATGGTATGCCTCTAACCTTGCATGCCTTGAATTTTATCTTACTCTTGAAATTTTTTACTTAATGTAGCCTCGTGTATGACAAACATCAATCATATACAGCAACCAATTGATGCATAATCAAAGCTCATTTTATTTTAACCATTTTTAGTGGAGTGGCATGATTCTAGTGTATCCTATTTCTTTTATCTTGTTATCTTGGTTTAGTTTTGCATGATGACATGAAAATCAATAATATCTTTTTAAGTATATTTATGATAAATGCCCATCTCCTCTATTGTGAATTCCTTCAAGTTTGTCATTTAGAATTTACGCACCTAATCCATTATCTACCAACTTATAGTAGTTTATCACGGCGCTAGCATGTCACTAATAGTTACTTTCAGCCTTAATCATGATACTAGAGAGTTTGTCAGCCCTAAATACGGTACTAGTGGTGTTTGGCTTACTAACTCTAAACATGGAACTAGTAGGGTTTATTTAGACGATTTTTGCATACTACTAACTTAATTCTTGTTGTAAACAATCCTAACATGAAACTAATGTCAAACATACATCATCTATCACATCATTACAACCATGCAAACAACCAATCAAAATTACCACATCATTACAACCATGCAAGCAACCAATCAAAATTACATCTCTTTGAAAAAAAAAAAGGAAAATTAAAATAAAACTCTAGAAAAATTATCTACCTATGTTGCCCACACTTTTAAAGACTTTATTTAGCCAAATTGTTTACTTATAATCTATTATTCGAGTTTAAGCTTGTTTAGGCCTAAGAGGCCCCACAAGAACTAACTCGCTCTTCCCCTTATCTAGTGTGAAATAACCAAGCGAAAATGGGCGGTTTCCTAGAACAGGTCCTATAAAAGATTAGAAGATAGAAAATTAGAAAATATGCTAAAATTTGAAATTTTCCTAAATGGTACTTGGAAAGTTCACATTGTTGATATCTAAGCCAAAAGTTTATCTTGTAGGCAAAAAAGGTCTCGGGGTGTCTCCAGTAGCCTCCTGCCTATTTGAGATCGTGTCAAGAGCCTTTCTTAATGATGATCCTAAAATTACAAAAGCCAATACAATGATTTATATACTCATTTAATAACCGTAAAAACTGAACTGGCAGTCACAAAAGTTCATTTCGATTATCAATGTGTTTTTGGGATCTCTAGCACTTCAGGAGTCCAAAAGAGGGCTAAGCCTTTCAGTAAAGAGTTTCTAGGCCTCTATAACAACTTGGGTAGAAAAGAGAAAAGATTTAACAAGGGCTATAATGTTCAACATCGTTAGACAAAAGGATTCCAAAAAGACTATGGTGGCTTATGGAAGATTAGAAGCAAGTAGGGGTATGATTGCACTAGGAATGAGTGAATAAGCCTAAAGTTTTGAATAAGGATAAACCTTCCAATGACATATAACATAAATTTAATGACTTTATGTGCTAAAAAAAGAATTAAATAAGTGACACAGAAGGATTTACGCTCATATAACCTAATTCAGAGTCGTTGGCGTGCATAAGATGGCTTTCAATGTCCGGATGAGGTTCTTCTTCAACTTAATGAACCTAGGCAAGAATAGGGAATTAAATAACATTAAGAATTGCTTGGATGATAAAGAAACAAAGCCCAAAGGGTTGAACTTATACCAGTTTGACAAAGAGCACGATCACAACGGCAACGGTATTGAGACACTAGAAAACAAATGCAAAATCACTACTGAAAGTTAGTCGCTAGGCATTTCAGTCGCTAATCAGTCAGAATTAAAAAGGCTCACTTTTTTTTGTAATTGATATGCGATTAAAAGGTTCAATCACATAAATGTTAGTTGCCTTTCAGTTAGAAATATTTAAAAAAAAATTACTGTAGTCGTTCTTCAGTCACTTTTTTTGGTGTCCAATTTGCCTGGTCGCCATTTTGGTTGCTAAGTTGATTTAGAAATTTTGGATTTTGGTTTACGGTTGTTTAGAGTTTAGGATATGTGTATTAAGATTTTTATTTTTAGGGTTTAGAATTTTGTTTTTAGGATTTAGAGTTTTAAGGGATTGAGGGTATTAGGCATAGATTTAAGGTTTGAGATTTTTCTTTAAGGTTTAAGGTTTGAAATTAGTATAGAGCTAGGGGTATTAATTGAATCAATTTAATATATATATTAGGGTTTTGAGATTTATTTTAGGATTAATTTAGAGCTTTTTTATGATTGATTAGGGTTTGAGAATTTTTTTAGGGTTTAGGTATATCTATAGAATTAAGATGGTTTAAGGGTTTTTAATTAAGTATTAGGGTATTGAAATTTAAGGTATGGGATTTGCATTTAGGGTGTAGGATTTAGGGTTAATAGTGTATATAGATTAAGTTTAGGGTTTAGGGTTAATGGTATAAATTAGGTTTAGTGTTTAGGGTTTAAATAGGGTTTGTATTTAGGGTTATGGGCTTAATTAGGATTTAGGGTTTAATTAGGCTTTGTATTTAGGGTTTAGGTTTTAAGGTTAAAGTGATAATTAGGTTTGGGGTTCAGAGTTTAATGATAGGGTTTGTATTTTGGGTTTAAGGTATAATTAGGGTTTAGGTTTTAATTAGGGTTTGTATTTAGGGTTCAGGGTATAATTATGGTTTAGGGTTTAGGGTTTAGGGTTTGTATTTAGGGTTTATAGTTTAGGATTATTGGTATTTAGGGTTAGGGTTTAGTTTTTGTATATTTAGGGTTTAAAGTTAATGGTAGTTAGGTTTAGGGTTTTGGATTTAATTAAGAATTAGGTTTTAATTAGGGTTTGTATTTATGGTTTATAATTTAGGATTATTGGCAGTTAGGGTTAAGGTTTTGGGCTTAATTAATAGGGTTTGTATTTAGGGTTTAAGGTTAATGGTAGTTACGTTTAAGGTTTAGGATTTAATTAGTGTTTAGGTTTTAATTAGGGTTTAGGGTTTAGGTTTTAATTAGGGTTTCTATTAAGGGTTTAGGGTTTAGAGGTATATGGAATTAGAGTTTAGGGTTTAATTATGGTTTAGGATTTAGGGTTTAAGGTTTTTGTGTATGTATGTAGTTAGGTTTTCATCTGTTTTAGGGTTTAATTATGGTTTAAGATTTAGGGTTTGTATTTAAGGTTTAGGGATTAAGGTTAATGGTATATAATTAGATTTAAGGTTTACAATTTAGGGATATAAAATTAGGGTTTGGGGTTTTAGGGTCTTAAGGGGTTTTAGGGTTTAAGGGTTAATTTAGCATTTGCATGTTTAGAGTCTAATTAATTATTAAGATATGAGAATTTTTTTTATGGTTCTTACTTTCTTGTATATGATATAATTTCTTTATTAATTTTAATTTTTGAAATTATGTATATGAAGAAAATTTCATGAACTTATATAGATTTATGATTGTACCACATACATAATTATATTCTTGTATGTACACACACACATATTTACACTATTGTACATATATATATATATATATATATAAATATATTTGTATATTGTATATGTATAAATTTGAAAAAATGAAATATTTGTATATAGCAACTAAATTTTGACTGAAAAAGAAAAAAAACTGAAAAAATGATGAACATAGCAACATTCATGCACTTTTGCACGATTGAACTCCAACTGTATTCATGACTTTTGCGACTGAACTCTGACTGCAACTCGAACTGAACCTCAACTCGTGAAGTTCAGTCGCTCCGACTACTTCCCTTTCTACTTACCCGATTGTCTTACATCTCTTTCAAACCTCTTCACTCTCATCTCACTCTCGTCTCTCACTTTCCTCTTTCATCTCTCTCAACCCTCTCACTCATCTCTCACGTCTCTCACTTTCATCCCTTGTCTTCCATCCACATCGCCAGTGGTGCCGATTTCTCCCTGTTTCTCGCCTTGCCTCACTGTTTGCGTCACCATTTCTTGCCTCACCTGTCCACCTCATCTCGTCATCATCTTCTTAGCTTGCTTATCGTTCCTCACTGTCACCATCCGAATCAGTCTCCCCAGCCTCGCCGTCGTTGCCTCCTCGACCTGCCCGTCCATCGTTTCTCATCGTCGCTTCCTTTGTCTCCTCCGCGGCCTCGCCACCATCACATTGGTCTTCTCAGCCTTACCTCCGTCTGCCTTGATCTCCTCTGCCCCTCCCATTCGCCTTAACCTCCTACAAATCTTAATTTTAAAATTTTTGAATTCTTTTCCAGATTTGATTTTTGAATTTTGTAGCTTTTTTAATTTTATATTTTGGTATGTATATTGACTTTAACATTAATATAAACATATTTTATTTAAATTTAAATTTAAATTTCATTATTTGATTATTTTATTGTTAATAATTAAAGTAAGTTAATATTCATACAAAGAATTATCAATTAAATAACAAATAAATAACTAATTAAATTGAATAATATTAATTAAACAACAATTGTAGTAAATAATAATTTAAATTTTTGGAAGGAATATCTCTTAATACATCTACTGAATTGCAACTGAAAAAGGTAGTCGCTACTATAGTGACTAAAAAAGTCAATTGCAAATTAGTGACTGAATTTTGACTGATACTGTCAGTCGATATTCAGTTGCAAACATTTGCAACTTGGAAAAATGTTACTGTCTTTTTTTAGTCACAGGGTAGTTAGTTTTGAACTATATAACACTGAAATCCGACTGAAATGTCAGTTGCTATCTTGCATTCATCTTGTAGTGAAAGCACAATGGCAATCCTTCAGTGTGATACCTTCTTCTCTACTCCAGTGAGCAAAACCAGGAACAATGGCAAAATTATGTGGCTATCTAACTGAACTAAAAGAATGGGAGAGCAAAATATGTCAAAGCTAAAAGAAAGTGACAAGGACAAGGTGGGAAACGAAGAACATAGGTGTCATTTTGTTTTTCTTGTAGACTAAGCCATAGTGAATTGTTGAAGAAGAAAAGAAGAAGAAAATGGTAGCAGTTACATAGGTTTTAATTTAGAAGCCAACTAGACTCTTGACCTAGGTATGGGATACGGGAAAAGAATAATAAAATAAAAGAAAGAGTTGTAGTTATATTAGGATAATATTGAATGTGATTAGAACAAAAAAATATAGATAAGTAGAAAATGGAAATTTACTTTAAAAATTGTAATACTTTATGGGCAATATAAAGTTGTAAAGTTTTCTAAAACAGAAATTAGGGTTAGATGAGAAATTATTGCATACAACAAAAGCATGAACTTGATATAAGCCATGCATGTGTATAGGTTAAATTTTTTAAAACCTAAGCAAACAAATTCAGAATTAAATGAAACAAAGGTTTTTTAACTCAGTTTCACAAGAAGATTCTAATGGCACTTTTGGATTTTTAGTTCAATCACTGTATGGAAAGGGACAAAAATGCCTTTAGCTTAAAGGAGATAACTTTGAGCTTTCGGCTTGGAATCTGACTTAGTGACTACCAAAGGAATTATCTAAGGATCAAGATTCTTAATTTTACATTGATTTTCTAAATTGATAGACAAAATTATAAAAATACCCTTGAGGGTAAAATCATATTTTTTGTCTTTAGGGTAATTTGGTATTTTTCTTTTTCTTAATTTCTTGGGTTATTAGAAGAACCTATTATGAAAACAACAATTATCATTTTAGCAAAGGTCAATGGCAAAAATTTTGGAAAAAAATTATGGCTATCATAACTAGTTGCTTATATTAGAATAAATGGACTTTTAGTAGCAAAATTTTTTTAACATTTTCCAATGTTTTAAAATATTGGAAAAATTATAAGAAATATTTTCTCCACATGGTTGTTGTTTTAATATTATAACACAAATTTTTATTCTTAGCAACTAACTCTTTTTCTACACTAAGTAACATTAAAACATTTTTTTCATTTCAAAATTCGTTTTATAGATCCAATCAAATCTTACAAGTTGTATTGAATTACAAGTAGTTTTTGTTTGAATATTATATTTGAGGCTTATAGCCTGAAAGTAGTTTGGAGTTATTAAGAGATAAAGTTAATAATTTTATGTTGAGATTGCAAGTTTTCATTTTACCAAATATTATGTATAATAAAGAGAGAAGTTTGGAGATTTAAATGTTCAAAAATAATAATTGAGTTACATATTTTTAGGTATTTGTTGCAGGTTCTATCCACATAGGGCATTATATGACAAAATAAAAAGATAGAGAATTATTAGGAGGATATATAATATGTTTTGGTAGAACAAAATAAAAATGCCAACATGTACTCTATGCATTGGATCAAAATTTTATTCATTTTTATCCAAAATATAAATTTTTTTTGTGATTTAATCATTTTTTCCAATATTGTAATACTAATTTCCTATATTTTCATATTTGACATTGATACTTAAAATTCTTTAAATATGAAAATTTTTTAAAAAAATTTCTAATTTTTTTAAAATAGTATTTTTCTATTTAGTTTACTAATTTAATATTTTTATTTATTTGACTAATTAAAACTTTAATGTGTTTCTAATATTTAAAATTTAAACACATTTGTGCCATTTAAAATTCTTTATATTAGGAAAAAATGTAATATTTTAAGCATGTTTAACAGTATGATAAATCAAAACATGTTTTTTACAAAATTTTAAATTTAATGACATTTTTAAGCATTTTTTTTCTATAAAAAAGACTTATATAGAAATCATGGAAAACAATCAATTTTTTTTCTCTTTTTCCCTCACAAGTTGTTTAGAATGAAATGGAAATATTTAAAGCTTTTTTTAATAAACTAGGCACTAGGAATTTATTCTATTTTAAGTAGTCTATTTTCCAATGGTATCCATACGGAGTAAATCAGGCATTCAAAATTTTTACCTAGTTAGCTGAGATCTTTCACCTAACTATTGAGCCGAATTACAAAAACTTGAACAGTTAATGTGTTCAAGCTCTCTATGATGTCCACACAAACCTGTCAGATCACCATGCCTCCACCATGTCTTGATAGATACGTTCCTCTTTTGCTCGTAGTACTAACTTGCGTTCTCCAAGGAAAAACAAAAGGAGAGTGCGGTTGGAATTTTTCAGAACGTTTCTGATTTCATCCGTTGGGAGGCAACTCATGAAATTGTCACTATATTATGTACATATAGTAAGGCTTAACTCCCAAACCTAAAAGGTTTCTAAACCTTAATATAATTAGGCCTAATTTCAGGCTTAACATTGGCTCAAATATTTGGCCAATAATTAATCCAAAATTAACAAGAAACCAAAAACCAACAATTTGGCCTATGTACTCAAATAATCCAATTGGCTCTAATTGTACGACCCTATAGACTCCTATCACGTTAGTAATAATAATAAATCACATTTATGATCATAAACAATGAGCGGTGTTTAGCAACATATCATTACTATCCAAGTGACAAGATAGTCGGTGATTCAACTAAATCTCTATGATCATTATTCATATATACCATTGTCCCTTTGTCTAAGATATCAAGACCGAGTATGAGACATAGAATGTGTCATTCTCGTATAGCCCAATCTATGGTTTCTTGATTCCTGAGTTGACTAACCTAAACTGATGCATTGATATCATATATTAACTCATCCGAGCATGGCCATGCATTTTCTTAGTCTCACTCTATTGAGGGGCTCATATATATAACTTCATTATATTAGACGAACAAACTCTTTCTTGACTATATAAATCCCTCTGCGTGATATATGACCTACCCAATGATCACTTTCATGGTCACTTAGTTATGAGCAACATACAGTAGTATCAAAGTACATGACGCACATGTAGGGAACCTTAATAATCTCAGGTCAAATGATTACACACACCATGATCATTATGAGAAACACTTATGACACTCATAGAATGATCCATGTAGTGATCTCTTGATGGGTCGGTCTAGTATTCAAGTTCTCCAACTTGTACCAATATGTAAACTACATATCTCATATTAGTCTCCACATATGCTAGTCGTTATGTATTATTGCAACCCACTCCACAATAGTACTAAACTAGGTACATTTAAGAATATCATTATTCTATGGTTATTACTATATTTAATTATGTTACACAGAAACAAACAACAAATACAATTATTGAAATAATACCTTAATAAAATATTACAACTCAATGTGTAAAATGCAATCATCTTATGATTGGCTTTAGGTACAACACTAATAGAGATATACGCAGCTAAACAACCAGCCATTGTACCCATCTGCTGGTTACAACAAACCAGCCCTTATACCACAAAACCAAACATCAAGTTCAGGTATGGTTTTGGAGGATATTATGAAAGCTTGAGCCACTAACACTCAAATGTTTTAGCAAAAAAAAAGAGACAGCATTAAAGACTTGGGGAACTAAATTTCACAACTGACAGCTTCACTGAACAAAATTAAAACTAAAAAAGAAGACTACCATCTCAAGCTGAAATCAACCAGAGAAAGCATGTTAATGTCGTGACCATTCGAAGTAGAAAAAAAGTGCAAATCACCACATAAAAAATGACAGCACCTAAGAAGGAATAAGATAGCCTAAAACCAGCAACTTTTGGTGCACTATCTAAGGAGGTAAGTAATAAACCAATTTTTGCAAAGTTAAAAATTCTGATTTCACATCATTTTCCTTACAAGTTGGCAAAATTAAAGAAAGAAGAGATAGAGTAAGAAATTCTTGAGACTTTTAGGAAGGTTGAAATCAACATACCCTTGGTAGATACAATTAAACAAGCGTCTAGGTATGCCAAGTTTCTAAAGGAGCTGTGCACCAACAAAAAGAAACTATAGGCCGATGAAACAACCAAAGTTGGGGAGATTGTATCAGCAATAATTCAAAGGAAGTTGCCTTAAAAGTGTAAAGACCCTGGTATGTTTACTATATTATGTGTAATAGGCAATTCTAAGGTGAAAAAAGCTATGTTAGATTTAGGAGCTTCAATTAATGTCATGTCATATTCTATATATGCTTTTTTGAAACTTGAACCTTTGAATGAAACTGGCGTTGTGATTCAATTAGCTGATAGAACTAATACCTATCCTAAGGGTATATTTGAGAATGTTTTTGTGTACGTAAATGATTTTATTTTTCTGGCGGATTTTTATGTATTTGATATGGAGAATAGTGATCTAACTGCTTCTATTTTGCTAGGAAGACCATTTTTAAAGACATCCAAGACCAAAATTGATGTGGATATTGGCACTATCACAATGGAATTTGATGGAAAAATTGCACAGTTCAATATTTTTGACATGCTGAAGTAAACTGACAATGATAATTCTGAAAGCCAAGCAAAGTTGGCACAAAAAGGAAAGAAATTAATGGCCAAATTACAGCAAGAACAGGAGATGCCATTTGTGGTTAGACAAAAGGTATTGCTCAAACATAGGAAAAGATGGAAACTGTTGCCTAATAAGTTTGAGCATAACTGGATTGGGCCATTTATTATTACTAATATTTCTACTCATTGTGCAGTTGAGCTTAAAAGTTTGAAAACAGACAAAGTGTTCAACACTAAAATGCATAAATTGAAGTCCTTTCATAAGGAATTTTCAAAACACCCTAGATAATGTAGGAAGGGGCTGTTTAGCTAAAGACAATAAAAGGCGTTTTCGGGAGGCAACCCAAGTGTGGTTTTGTGCCACAAACAATAAGAATTTCATTTCATTTATTTTTGTTTTTATTTTCCATCTTCTATTTTTCAAGTCTCTTTGTTCTCACAATCGGTTTTCTGGGTTAGGTATTACATTTTTTCAGGCTGAAAGAGAAGCAAAACATAGGGGTAGCAAACTAAAGTCTAGTTCCGGGCTACAAATCACCACAACAACAACTTTCAGGGCAGTACATTTTCTTTTCCCTATCTGTGTTTTTATTGTGAATATTGAGAACAATGTTTGATTTAAGTGTGGGGTAGTGGATAGCTTGGGCCATAATTTTCTGTTTTCAGAATTTTTGAGCTGAAATTCTTTTTATTCATACTTTTGAGCATTCATATAAATTGTTAGGCTAATTTCACTTTTTAGTTCTTAAATGCCTAGCTTGAGTATTAAGTTATCAATTTATTAGTCTTTATGCAACTCTCAAATCTTATTGTTAAATTATTTTTTTTACAATTTTTGATCAAGCTAGTTTATGGTTGTCTTGAGAAGCTGATTTTTGCATCAAATTTTTATGCTTAGTACATTGATTTAAACATGTTAGGTTATGAGCTAATTAAGTTGATTAAGTGGTTTGTTTGGTTGATGGATGATTTGAACCACTTGAGAATAAAAAAGAAAAAAGAAAAAAATGCTAAAATTGTTGTGTTCTGATAAATAAAAAATTGCTACTCTGCTATTTCTGAATATTGAAGTAGGTAGGGGTTTTCTCTGAAGGCTAGAGGTGGGACGTGGACCGGGTCGACCGGCCCAAACCGGGACCGGACCGGAAGTCAACCCCGGTCTGACCCGGTCAAACCCGCCCTAGCTTGCCTCGGCTAAAGGCCGGAAAAGTGTGGGCTGAATATGGGCCCGAGAGGAGGAGGATGCTCAAAATGGACCGCCCCGGCCCATTAAAAAAACTATGACCCGCCCTGACCTGGACTGCCCCGCCTTGCCGAACCAGACCAGCCACTGGCGCCCAACGTCTCCTATTGCGCAACGGCTCCCTGCAAAATTTTTTTTAAAAACGGGTTAATTATACAGCAAGCCCTCCAACGGTTTTCTACTACATTTTAGCCCCTAAATTTCCATTTTTACCCCTCCCAACAACTAAATTTCAAGGACTTTTTGGTCAAACTAATTTTTTCTCTTCCCCTATAAATACCAATGCCATTTTCACTCAATCCCCACACAATCACTCAATCTCTCTTCTTCCTTTACTATATTCTCTCAAGTATTCTCCTTATTTTTTTAATCTCTTCCAAATTTCTTACTAATCTCACCCTAATATCTTCATAATCTCATCTTGATTTTACATTAATCACTACTATTAGTTCGTGAGTCATGGCTTCAAAAAGAAAGGGTAAGTCAACAGAGAGTTCATCCTCCCGCATCACCGGCCTCTGAGCCTTATTCCGTCGTCGTTCTTGGTCCACCGATAAAGGCATATCAATTCAAAAGTTGCATGATGATGATGCCGGAATCGATATGACGAATTTCGATTTGGGTCTCGATGATCAATTATCCGATAATGAAATGGAAGAGTTGGATGCGATGGCGCCGGGAATCCATCAACAAAACCGATGCCTATAAGTCATGGACCCGACGTGGAGGAAACCCAAGCACAAAGTGAATCCACGAGACTAACTGCTTGGGTTTGGAAGCATTATGAGCTCATACACTAAGGGGAGTCGAGGTACGGGAAATGTAAACATTGCGGGACAAAATTGGTGCATAAAAAGAATTCTGGCACTAGAACGCTGAAGTGGCATATTGAAAATCAACATCCTAACGTCCTCCCCAATGCCGGGACTAGTTCTGGAGGACAAACACAACTTGGGTCTACAACCGGCGCCGGTGGGCCAGGTATATTTCGTTTTAACCAACAATCTTGTAGAGAAGGTATGGTAAACTGGATAATACTTACCGAAAAACCTTTTTCACAAGCTAAAAATGTCCACCTAGAATCTTGGATAAAATCACAATTAAATCCTGTATTTAGAAAAGTATTTAGGAAAACCGCTAGGAAAGAAAGCTTTAGACAATTTGAAGCAAGAAAATCAAATTTGTAAGCTTATTTTTCTGCTATTGATCATTGTGTGGCATTTACTTCTGATATGTGGACATTACCTAGAGGTCAATCATTCTATTGTGTTACTTTTCATTGGATTGATTCTGATTGGATAATGCAAAAATGAATTTTGTCATTTAAGGTTATTGAAATAGATCATACTGATTATCAAATATTCAATTGCATCTTAGAAACTTTACGTGATTGTTTTTGTACTGATAAAATCCTGTGCATTTCATTTGATAATGCTTCAAATAATGATGTTTCCGCTCGTCTTTTGAGTCAAAACTTAAAACCACCTCTCAACGGTGCATTCTTTCACATTAGATGCATGTGTCATATTTTGAACATTTGTGTGCAAAAGAGTTTAGAAGTTCTCCAAAATGAAATTTTGCCTATTCGAAACTCATTGAAATATTTGATGTCCAGACCTGCTATTTTTCGTGAATTTAAAAGCTTTTGTATTGAAAATCAAAAACCATTTTCTTGGAAACGGTTTAAATTGGATTGCCCAACCCGCTGGAACTCTACATTTTTTATGTTACAAGATGCATTACCGTATGCAAATTTGTTGTCACATTTCATGAATTTAAAAATAAGTTGTGAATTTCTTACGACTGAAGTTTGGGACAAATGTTCCAAAACCGGTGAATTGCTTAAATTTTTTTACGAGGCAACTGAATTTTTCTCTGGTGTTTACTACCCAACCATTCATCAAGTTTTGTTTCATTTAGTGAACATCGCATATGCTTTACATCAGTTTAAAGATAATGAGTTGTTAAAACCGACTGTCGAAGCCATGCGGGCTAAGTGGCTTCAATGTTTCAAAAACATCCTACCTATCTTTTTAGTTGCTTCTTTACTTGACCCATATGTCAAATTAATGGGCACAACAACATTGCTTGAAGGAATTTTTCATACTTATTTAGAAATGTCTCATATAAATTTTTTGGCTATGACTGCTACTGCTTCCAAGTACTTGCATTCTTTATACAAGTTATATTGTGAGCAGCATTCGGATAAGGTAAGATCCGAAGCTCCTCAAACCGAGCCTCCAAGGAGATCAATCTCCTCAAGATTCAACCCGGCCCTCCAAATGCTCAAACGACCCCGACCGACGACATCGGGATTAGCTGAGGTCGATGACTATCTCAACACATCATTCGAGGCAAACAACCTCGACATCTTGGAGTGGTGGAAATAAAAGAGATCAAGGTTTCCGATCTTGTCGATAATCGCATAGGAGATTCTTGCCATTCTAGTATCGACCATCTCATCCGAGGCAACGTTTAGTGCCGAAAAACGGGTGATATCAGAAAAATGATCAAGATTGACACCCGATGCGGTAGAAGTATGCGTGTGCAACCGAGATTGGGGCCTCACAACACTTCGGCAGCAAGACCAAAAGAGTTCGTATGAGGAGGTAATATCCGATACCGACTTGAACTTTTTTTTTTCAATCATACATGTAGTTTGTATTTGATCTGATTATGCTGAAAAATGATCAGACACCCGATGCGGTAGAAGTATGCGTGTGCAACCGAGATTGGGGCCTCACAACACTTCGGCAGCAAGACCAAAAGAGTTCGTATGAGGAGGTAATATCCGATACCGACTTGAATTTTTTTTTTCAATCATACATGTAGTTTGTATTTGATCTGATTATGCTGTTCAGCACATATCATAGGTTTCTATTATTCATCATTTTCGGAATGTTTTTGCCATTTCAAAATGTAAGGCCCGTTCCGATTATTTGTAAGTACCGTTTAGTTTTTTAACTTAATAAAATTTATGATTTATATAATTAATTAGGGTTCTAATTTTTTTTTAGTTCTAATTTTTTTTTAAAAAAATAACCAAACCCTCCCCGGAACCACCCCGCCTCCAACCGGGCCAAGCCCGGTCCTCGTGACCCAGGACCAAGACCGGCCAGGCCCGGGCTGGTCCTGGGTCGGTCCTAACCGGTTCCCACCTTTATTGAAGGCAAGAGTCAATCATTGCTCGAAACGGTACTAAGGACATAAGCATAGTCAAAGACCACTTTAGAGTTGTGTCGAGTTAGTAGCTTGGATATGATAGAGCCTCTGTTATACACTCACGAGAAGGCAGAACACAAGAAAAAGACAAAAAAAAAATGGAGAAATCAAGTAAAATTAGAACAAAAAATAAATTTTCAATTGATTTCTTATCTTCCATGAATTTTTGGTAAGATTGGTTGTACTTTTTGAGTTCTTATGTACTTGGTTTGTTCTTTTTACTTTGTGCATAAGTTTGATGTTTTTATTAAGTTTTGAGAGGTGATTATTGTTAGCTTGTAAAGAAATTGTTTTCATGGACTTATTTTGTTTTGAGTTGCTATTGACTGGTAGGTTGCATGCTTAATTTCTTTTGTTGAGCTTTCAAGACCATTGGATGTGAAATTATCATACTCCCTTTAGCTCAAAAGTATGTTTCTATCTTTTTAAGATTACTTTTATTTTGAGTTTATGGTTCAATTTACTCAATGACGAGTAAAAGCTAAGTGTGGGGGAATTCGGTGGTAAATATTGATTGATGCCAAGATTTTCATTCTTGATTATTGCATTGATGTCTTACTTGATAGGTTTTTTAATTTTTGTTCTCTACTTATTTTTAATTTTATTGTTGATTGTAAACAATCCCTCCCTAATCTTTTATTTAAGTTTTTTGACATGAAACTTTTGGTTAAAACAATTTCCTTTGGGATTTGACCTGATTTTCACTGCAATAGTATAAATTTATTTATTCTGAATTGTTAATGAGACCGGAATTATTTTTTGCAATGAAGCCATTTGTATTGCTATAAAATGTCTTTGAATATAAAATTTTTGTCAATTAAGTTTTTCTTTCGCAACTTAAATGAATATATATATGAAAATTTACATATCTGGACCAATTTAACCAAAATTCTATACCATTTACAAATTCTTTATATTAGGAAAATAAGATTAGTAATTGAAAAGGAAAATTAGAATAAAAAATGGGTGATTTTTTCTATAAGTCTTTTTTATAATAAAAAATGGAAAAAAGCCAGTAAATTTAAAACTTTGTAATAAACAAGTTTTTTATTTATGTGACTATTAAACATCCCTTAAAACATGATGTTTATCAATTTATTTTATTTTTAAACTTCAACCATTTTTTCGGAACCTAAAAGTGCAACTTAATATCTGTAAAGAGGAGACTGCTAAAAGAGCTAAGTCTGAAGGAAAAAGTAGATTTTCTTGCACTACAAGAAATTATGCAAGAAGTAGTGGATATGTCCAGAATAAAGTCAGTTTGAGGTTGACTTTGTTCGTTCAAAGGGACGTGGGACAAAAAAACATTAACGAAAAGTGATCAGTTCTCAGGTGATGGGTTTTTGGGTAATTGGTTGGGTGCTGCAAGTCCTTTTATCATTGTAAACGTCTATGCACCTCAAGATGCAAATCCGAAAAAGAATCTATGTGCAAGTCTGCTGGAGATGAAGGCCAAATTTCCTGGAATTTGGTGTATTTGTGGAGATTTCAGTGCAGTTCGTAGAAAGGAGGAGCGCAAGGGAAAACTAGAGTGAGAAGCTCATTTTTCTCTCTAGAATTTGGGAGGTTATAACGAGATTTGATGTTGAAATTCTTCAGAAAAAATCCTTCAAAATTTTTATTAAATGGGGGGAAAGGGGAGAATGTGGCTCGATTGGTTGAATTTGGCTCTCGCTGTTGGAACTCAATCGATCTCATGGGGGATGAGATTGATTGGTTGGGTAATATCAAGTATAAACTTGATAAGTAAACAGTGAGTTTTTTTAAAGACATGTAACTATAAGTAACTATATATTACTTAAAAAACTTAATTACCTGACTTTTGACTTTTAAGAAAAAAAACACACTCACCCCCAAGATTTCTGTATAGTTTTTTTTTAATTAATGCTTACCTAAAAATTTATAAATTATAACCACATCACTAAGGTTTAAAAATCTAGTCTTACACATTATTCTTATCATATATTAGTCAACCACAGGACATGGATTCCTTAAAATAGAATGAATTGTTTTTCATAGATTCCTTAAAATAGAATGATTTTTTTTTTTTGGGAAAAGTAAATTTTATAAATAATGATAGAATTTAAAAACACTCCTGGCGTACTAGGGCACTCAAACAAACCAAAGATAGTTTAATAGCGTGCTCCAGGACTCCAACCAAGATTTCTTACTAATTCTAAATGGCTTCCATGGACACAAATATCAAAACAAATTCTGTCAATACCTTGCTGAACTGAGGATTATTATACAAATTAGATATACAATCACTAACAGTGAAAATCATGTATTAAATTATCGACTATTTTATCAAAAAGAACATATATAGTCTTGGTATATTTACCACTACACTTTTCTTTTCATCGACTTAGCCTGATCTTCTTTCCAAGCAATTACTCAGTTATTTGCTTTTCTAACAATTTGCATATATTGGATTCAAGCTGTTGCTTTCCATTTTTTTTATTCTTTTTTTCTTTTCCCCTCTTGCACATGTCTTGTGGTGCTGTAGTAACAAAAATGTTTTGAGCAAAGGATATGTTTCAGATTATTTTGGTTTTATATCTTTTTTTGGAGACTGTTGCCAAACAACAGCATAATTAAGCGATTTGAGGTATGAGCTTGAAAATAAAGATGGGAGGTGAAGTTCTTAAGAGGACCTGTTCAAGAAGCAATCAAAACGATTTGTAAATTGAACAAGCAGAAGGCAATGTTTGTCCACAGAAGAGTTTTGCAGCAAGGTACCATCTCAACAAGAGTACTTGGGAGCTTCACAATGCAAGTAAAGTGGTGAAAGCTTATCGGTGAACTCATAGGTAACAAATTGAGGGGAGAAAATCATTGTCATCTGACTAAAGTTTCTAACGCTGTTACTGTTCTAAGGATATTATGACAGTTAAACAAGCTATGATGAATTGAGGCCCATAGATCATCTATGCATCCCAAATGCACATGGAAAAAGGTAAGCAATAGATGTGCAATAAGTTTAATGGCTTACCTTCGCTTATGCCTTTTTCATTGTCTTTATCATGTATTTGTCATCATCTGTTAGGTAAAAGAAGCTGCCACTTTTTCCAGGGGATGAGAGTTCTCGAAGGGCATCATCCCCGCATATCGAAAGCATGTAATCAGCTGCATCCACGTTGAAGAATTTTCTGAGGGTCCTGAATTAAGGAAAGAATGATGTTTACAATAATTGAGTCAATTTTATAAACAATTTTATGGAAACAAAGGGGATCAAAATATTATCTCTCCAGTACTCTTATCAAGGTCAGTATATGAAAAGGCAAGATATATATTTGGACCACTTCATGTAAGCATATATAATACAAAACAAAAAGCTAAACACGTAGTTAATAGGATGTTGCAAGATTCTCTATAAGAAAACTCCTACTGTTTTATGTATCTAGTCAGAAAACTTTGATCTCACTTCCATAAGCACCAGATTTGACTCCTGCTGAGTTATGAAGAAACAACGTTTTGAAACTATTAGACAGCTTATTGACCTTGGTACCATCTACTCTCCAAAAAAACCAGTTATAAATTCCTTGTGTACTTCGAATGATCTGGACATTATTCTAATAATATTATTAAGGTCTCATATATACAAGACAGCATCAACTCATCTCGTGCAGGTTAAGGCTTTATTCTCCAACCTGAAAACAAGTGGGCAGTAATCTTTCCATCTAAATTCGGAAGATTGGTGTGGTGGAGTGTGTTTGGATCCTTCAGGTGGAAATTTGGTCCACACTTTTTCCTTGGGATCAAAAGCTGAACGCGTCAGATCAAGTGATATAGCTGGACCAGGCCTTCCAACTGCGTGCCTGTTGAAGTTGGCCACAAATCAATATATCAAACAATTGAAACTTTCAGGAAGATAGAGATGATAGGTAAGAAGCTCAAAAACTTAATGCCATTTAGTAGATTGAGCTATGAAGATCTAGAAAGGTAAAAAGAGAAATAAGACAGTTTGCTAGAGCAAGCAAACTGCAAGTTGAGCATGAGCTCGTAGTTCTTGTGCCCCTTTGATATCGTCTCCCCTTTCCTTCTTGCTGGCTGGATTCTAAGCAGTGGATCTTCAACATCACTATCTGAACCCAAACTTGGGTCACTCAGCCTACCACCATCTAGAAATGTGCATTCCCCTGGCTCCATCTCTTTCCAGTTTGGCATCTTCTGTGATGGAAAGATTGGCACTTTATCACAAGGACAAACCTTACAATCTTTTACCAATGCAAATAGCTCCTGAGGATCACAATCTAAGTTCCCACTTAGACTGCTAGATGGATAATAAGTCCCATTCTGGTCCTTGGAGTCTTGACTCCAGATACCAACATAGAAACTCCCATCTTTGAAAGTTCCATTCCCCTTCGGAACGCCATCCTCCCAAGAACCATCATATCTATCTCCATTCTTCGAAATCATTGTCCCATTCCCATGCATTCTCCCATTCCTCCATTGACCAATGTAGAGATTACCACTATTCCATTGGTACTTCCCATGACCCTCCTGTGATCCCCGGCGCCAATCACCATCATAATAATCCCCATTGACATAACTCTTAGTCCCACGTCCATGTTTGAAATTCATAACCCAAAGACCTCTATAAGTATACCCTAAAGAACCTGTGTAAGTCCCTTTCCCATCCATATACCCACCTTTGAATTCACCTTCATAAGTGGCGCCTGATGGCCAGCTAAACCTACCCTTCCCCGTCGTCTTGCCTTTACACCATTTACCAAAATACAAACACCCATCCGTCCAAAGGAACTTGCCATTTCCATGGGGCACATTGTTCCACCAATCACTTGTGTAGAAATCACCAGTTGGGAGCACATTTTCCACGTGGCAAATGTCACCTGCGCTAGGCTCCTCATCATCTACATTTGCAACAGACATTGTTAGACAAGAATGGTTTAGTTTCTTCCTTGCAGCTGCTTTCCAGTGCTTCGCAAACCTGTGCTCTCGGCTCATTCTCTACGGATTGAACTCTTTGTATGTGACATTCTTCCCCCTTTTCTTTATTCCTTTCCTCACTTCCCAAAATCAAAATCAGAAAAAAAAAATGAAATGAAAACAAAACTTGCAACTTTGTGCCAGTTCAAAATCTGTCACTTTATCCTTCCCCAGCTTGTTGGGTCAATATGTGATCTTCTAAAAACATAAAAGCCATTTCAGCAACGGGCCAAGCAATGGAGGCAAACATTTTGAAGCAAAACGAAACAAGGTTTTGTCTTTTGCCTTCTTAGGAGATTATTTCTATGTTTCTTTGTGAAATTAGGTCTTTTCAGAGTTTGAGGGGGGGAAAGGAACAATGGAATTGTGGATAATGAACAAAAGCAGAAAACGAGAAGGTTGGTACCAGTAGAGGCCTTATCTATGTTTCCGGGGGTCTTTTTCATTCTTCTTCATCTTTTTCTCGTTGCTAGTTCTTTCTTTCTCTCTCTTCTTCTTGTTCATCTTCTCTTTTGCTCGGTTGGGAATCAAGAGCATAGTTTTCTGAGGTTACGAAGTTTGCTCCTAAAAGGGCTAGCACACCGAACAGATGGAAGGAGAAGAAAACTGGTGGCTTGTGGTGGTTGTGATGTGTTTGCCATTTATAGCTTCTCAAGCGGACAACCAATTAATAAATTTCTACGAATTCTTTCTCACATTCCTCAAGGCTCAAGAGTCTAATTTTTTTCTCCTTGTTAGCGACGGCAACAGCGCAAATCCGGGTATGGGTACAGTGGAGTGGCGAGTATTCGTTAGCCAGTAAAATTGAGTAAATTGCATAAATGCTCCCTAACCTTTAGTTATTGTTTCCTTTTAGTCCCTAATCTATTGAATATTCTGTTTTGGGTCCTAAATCTATTAAAATTGTTTCATTTTGGTCCCTCATCAAAGGAAATTCATTAACTTAGAATAATTGTCTGATAGAAACTTTTGAAATTCTAATTTAAATATTTGATAACTGTTTTCCAGTAAATTTAAACAGTTTTATATTTTTTAATAGTAAATAAAAAATTTAAATTAATAGTTTTTTCTTTCTAAATGGAATAAGTTCAATTTACAGAGAGCAAAAAAAAGTGATTTGAATTTTTCATTAATTATTAAAAAATTATTATACAGATTAAATTTATTGTAAAACAGTTACCATATAGTTTAAATTATGATCTAAAAAGTTATTATCAGATAAATGTTTTGAGTTAATGAATTTCATCAAATTAGGACCAAAATGAAATATTGTTAATAGATTTAGGACTAAAATAAAACGTTTTAATAGGTTTAGGACTAAAACAGAACATTTAATAGGTTAGGGACTAAAAAGAAACAATAACTAAATGTTATGGACTATTCATGAAATTTACTCCATTAAAATTTCTCAGTTGCAGCCGTCACCAATTTGTGTCTGGTGGTAATGTTGGTAATTCGTACTCACTTGCTTCACCCACTAAATTTATATTTCATCCGTCTCAAAACTTTTATTTTATTTGATTTTTTATTATATTTTGATTTGAATTTATTCATATTATTATTTGTTAGAAAAAATTAAAAAATATATATTTAAAAATTACTTGTCATGATTTTTTTATTCATATATAAAAAAATTTTATTTATATATTAAAATATTAAAAATAAAAAATTATATATTAATTGTCAGAAATAAATAGAACAAAATTTTTGGGACGAATGGAATACATTTTATGAGCTCAGGGTTTATCACTTCACAAATTGCCATTGTTATTAGAGATATGAGGTGTAAATCTTACTATTCTTATATGATTAAAGAGGTGACTCTAGTGAGCATAGACTTATTGGAGGTTAAGAATAGTATGTTTAATGGTGTGGGTTTAAAAAAGAGAAATTTACAATTACCCCCTCGAGGTATGCCTTAATCTACAGTTTGCCCCCTCTATTTTGAAAAACCTACACTTTGCCCCTATGTTTTTTACATTACTTGATAACAATTTCTGAAACTGTATTTAAACTATACGATAATTATCTTCTAGTAATTTCAATCTCTCTAATATTTTTTTTATAGTTAATAGATATTTTAAACTATTATTTTTTATTTTCTGTAAATATATTTTTCTCATTGTAATTACATATTAGTATTTTTTAAAGGTCAGTTGGCTGTGAAAAAAATATTAAAAATCTTGAAATTACTGGAACATTATTATCATATAGTTTAAATTAGGGTTTCAAAAGTTGTTGCCGGACATTGTAAAACAAACAGGGGTAAAGTGTAGGTTTTTTAAAATAGAAGGGGCAAAGTGTAGGTTAGACCAAACCACAGGGGGGTTTTTGTAATTTTTGCTTTAAAAAATATATTGATTACACACTTTATAGGTATGATGGGTAGACTAAACGGATTTATTCATCATAGATTTCATAAAGCTGTCAGCTACTGGTACCCACAAGACTGGTATATTTTGTTACTCATATCAGCTCTATTGATATTTTTACTCATTTACCTGCTCATCACAAACATATATTTGCAATTAATGAATTTTGACCACCCAACCATTACCACTCTCAAGTCTGTTGTTTGCTAGGATTGGTAGGTTGATTTATATGATAATTTTTTTACTTTCAATTATAAAAAAATTGTATCACTATAACAAAATTTATAGCCAATAAGTAATTGGTAGAAAAATTGTTAAAATAGGGATTCTACCTAGAATCGTTTATTTGTTTTCTAAGAATCATAAATCATATAATATTGTCGGATCATAAGACTTAGCAAATGAAGAAAAATTGATTAGGATGTTTCAGTTGCAAATGTTGATTGTGTGAGGGCCTAAATGCGGAAAGGGTAAAAGTTTGGGGGAGGAGAAATTGTAATTGTAATTAAGTTGTATTTTTTTATGGTGTCGTTGCAAGTATTTATTGTGTGAAGACTTAAATGTACCAAAAAAAAAGGTTTAGGAGTTGTTAAAATGATCAATTGCAAATTTTGTTACTAAACTTTTTTTGCAGACAAATTTACCATTAACATTTTCGTTATAAGTAATCTTGCCACTAGTGGTTAAATGATAGGAATATTTTGTTTGGTCAAAGAATATTCTATGCCACAACCTTTAAACTAATCTTCAAAAGTTTTCTACTTAACTCCTAGTTACCCAAACCTTTTCACAACACAAAAATGAGTCAAACCATGTGTTTGACCAGACACCCCCTCATTGCTAAGCTTTTATGTTTTCACCTTCCTCAGTATCGTTAAGCGACTCCTTGCTACTATTGTCATCAATCCTTTATTCTAGAACTGCGGCATCTCTATATTTAGTCTCACTTGCATCAATCAAATCTTATTTGATCATGGTTTGTTCTAAAAAATGCTTTTGGGAGCATTGTTAGGATATGTAAAAGAGTGGAGGTAACATTGGTGATAGAAAATGGGGAAGGTTATTGAAGGATACAAGGTTTGCTGAGGGAGAAGATAATAGTGAAAATAATATATTAAAAAATTTAGGAGCCATGATGTTAGGTAAAAGAAAATTATAATTGAGACTTACATTTTTCTATTTTTTTTATGTTTTCCAATTTAATCAATTTAGTTCACTTCGAGGGACATCTTGACCTCTAGAGAGTGAAATTGAAGAAAATATTGGGTTAATTTTAGGAAAACCAGACCTCTATAAAACACCAAAGCCTACATAATAACTCTCCTCCTCAATTTAGGTTACGACAATCATATTTATAGTTATACTTGCTCAACCAATTGCTAAAACTAACTTAAAAAAGGAGCTAACTGATGAGCACAAATAATTTAAACCACTAGCCCACTAATCCACTAACACGAAACTAGCTACCGAACATAATTCCTAAAACTAAGCTAATAATTATTCTTATAAAACTACAAATAAATAAAATTAAATTCTAAACAAAATCATAGAAAATGTGCACATAACATACCACCTCTCGTACAGGTCTTAGGACAAACAAACAAATAGCCGGATCCCAAATTATGTTGAGAACTTTTGTATTATCTTATGTTGATTGGATTGTTTAAAACCCATAAAAAAATAAATCCAAGGACCATCTCATAATTTGAATCATTGACACAAGCACCTCGTGGATCACATAATCTTTGATCTCCTTCTCCATGTAAATATCAAGCAAGTCATGGAAACTTCAAAATTGCTTGTCAGTTCCTTCTCAATTTTTGTGCCAACTTACACATCCTTCACTGGGTAGAACGGGAGATTCTAAAATATGGGGGGTGGTACCATACCGGCTGCATCTCCACCGTCCATGATGTTAGATGGAGTTTTGGTCTAACCATGTCTATGAACTACATTTTTCTGCTTATTTTGTTCTGGTCCTAATAGTTTATTTTGTCCTTATTGTGCCATCAGAGTGTGGTGCAATAAGAGGGAGTTTGGTGGCAACCCATTTCAACCGGTTACAGGTGGGCTCTCATTCTTCAGGTATCGCATTCTCATTCTCTTAGTCAGATAGGTCTCTCTTCTTCTGATTTTCCTCAAATATCATCCTCTCTTTGTTTCCTCGAATCAATCTCGTTCACATCACTCATTTGCGTGATTCTCCATCACCGAATCTTCAGTTTAGGGCGGAGTTGTGTATCCACATTTCCATCTGTTCGGCGGTTGAGAGAGATAAGAGATCGTGATTTTGGTTGTTTCGGAAAGAAGGCGAGCGAGTGTTGGGGTGAAGGAAGTTGTGCAGGGCTTCCCGCATCGACCCAGCCGAAGCGTCTCCCCTGGTGGCTCCGATTTCACCTTCTCGCTTCGCTACATCGATCTCATTTAGGTAGTGGATCGCTCTTCAACTCCACCATTTAATTTATGTATGTTTGAAATTCTCTTTAAACTGTCCATGGACCACATTTTGATTCTGTAGTCATTGTTAAGTAGTTAAGGATTGTTGTTTGGCCACTTCAGTTCACGTGAAAGTCAATCTAATTTGTGGGTTTTTGGGGTTGGTGAATTTGTCTTAATTACGGCGCTCAACAAGTGTACCTTGTTCTGGGCTAAGGTCAAGATACCTGAGATTCACTAGCGCTTCCTTTCCCATGGGAAGTCTTGTGATAATCGTCCCACAAAGGTCCAACTGCTTTAGACGTTGTAGGCGTGATAAACATGGCACACTCTTAAGATTTCTGCAGTCCTGAATAATTAAAGAAGTGAGGTTCTTCAGATCAGATAAGGATTTAGGAAGATTGGTAAAGGGGATTATGTAAAAGAATGAAAAACATGAGGTTGGGCATTCCCTCCAAAAAACATCCTGGAATCCAATATATGTTGTTCCGTTGCAACAATAAAGTGGTGAGCATTAGGCATCCTGGAGATGATGGTGTCCAATAATCTCCAAATTATATTCCATTACACATCAAAGAAACCTTCTCCACATTTTCTCCAAATTCTTCCTTAGTTGGCATTTGGTTCATGTGCATGTCGAATTGTATGAAGGACCTTCTAGGTCCCATCCTTGTGATGTGCAATGCCATATCTCTTACGAAGTCATGCATTTTCACAGAATTTTGGAGTGTAAAAACCACATTGTAACAAACAATTACTTTTGAGTTTGTTTATTATGCTATTGCATCGATCAATTTGATCACTCCTTCTCTTCATTTCCTGTATCATCCTTTCCTCTATCCAATAATTTAGCAACTCCTGCTTCTTGATCTCTTCATCTTCAGGGTAAAAAGTACATGAAATGAAGCACTGAAGCACTGTTGGATATCCATATCCTTCAAATGATCATAACTAAATTGAAGCATGT
Organism: Aquilaria sinensis; assembly: GCA_005392925.1. NCBI lineage: Eukaryota > Viridiplantae > Streptophyta > Magnoliopsida > Malvales > Thymelaeaceae > Aquilaria > Aquilaria sinensis. Next base: position 117,773 of record SMDT01000238.1, read on the forward strand.
TAATAATATCACCATCAATACTTTTAATGCTATTCAAATGCTTTCTTAACACCAATCATGTCATTACCATTCATGGATAACCAGCTTGTAGACACATTACAAAATCAACTCTACATACATTGTTTGATTTATAAACCATAGAACTGCTCAGGCAGCATCGTATCCCAGAATAACAATATAAACAGAGAATCAACCTTTCGCACCATGTAGCTTTGAAAGCCTTCCTAGACACATAAAGCATATGATTCCCAATCCCCCTCTCCCCCCCCTAAACCCCCCAACCAAAAAGAGAAAGAGAAAGAGAGAGAGAGAGAAAGAGAGAGATGAACCAAGATCCTGAAGCACACTGACAAAAATTCAAACAAACATGGATTTGAACATTAACAGCATCCTCTGGACCTGCAGATGTAAAAGCCTGCTGATGTATAGAAGTCGACTGTTTCAATATACTTGAAGACGTCACAGTATTAAGAGCTGCTGCCTGTCCTTCAAGTCCTAGTCTAGTTTGAGATGACAGAGACGAGCTTGGAGAAAACTGTGCAAATCATAGGCAAAATACCCCTTATTATCCATAGAAAACTGTGTAGCTATGCTAATCTTTAAGTACCGTTGTCAGCAACTTTCACACACATACACACACTAGAGGATTGGCATGAGCATCAACAATAAGGATAGAGATTGCATGGCATTCCGCCCACAAAATTTACAGAGGAATTTAAGTCCTTCCATGAATTTAGCTTTGGATGGAAACCATGACATAAAAATAAAAATGACAACTTACAGTCTCTGGGATGTAATCTAAACTAGCAAGATCCAGGAAGCACACAGAAACAAGATATGAAGACAGAACCAGATCCATATCTATTTGGTGCATACATAGTATACAGGCATCAGGTTTAGCATATCATTTTAACCCCAGACCATGAGGCTGGAGCATAGTTTTGATGTCTGCTAAATGAATAACTGGATTTTGATTGCAAACAACTGTCCCAGAGTCCCAGAACTTTTCTCGAGTTATAAGGCAAAATCACTTTTTCATACAAGATTAAACAAACAACCCTATTAAAGCATCCAGCCAAAACCAATAGGCAATGGGTGGAGAGGCTTCATCACAAATAATGCCTTTACTAACCCTTTGATTGACCCTGTGGGATTTTACCACCTGAGACACCTCGCATGCAGACCATTAAGATGATTGAGAATGGGTCTATCATGTGGACCACAACAGCGACTGGGGCTTACAACTTGACAAAAAAGGCAGTGAGAAACCTTGGGGCTTGTCACCATTTTAAAGCATTCAAACCAAAACAGTCACATAGGCCTCACTACATAACTGATCCCATAGGAGATTTTACAAAACAAACCCAAATGTGCCACAGTAAAAAAGTTACACTTGCAAATGCACAAATTAAATGCCTATACAAAGTGTCAGCTAGATTAGATTCCAGATTCCATTTAGCTTTTCTTTCCAGCAACAATAACCAACTTCCACTTGCACACAAAATTGGGTCACTTTACAGATTTTGCAAACAATTCAAAATAGCAAGAAGTCCAACAGTGCAAAGCTTGCTCCTCCCTAATGACCATAATTTAATACAGTCGCAACAAAATGAAGTCGGATGACCGTATTTAAATATAGTCACAAAAAAGTGAAGTTGATTATCTGGTAGTATTTAGGAAATCAAGAGGCAATCCATGCCATTAAAAAACAGAAGTATTTGACAGCTTCAAAAAGATTGCCAACAATGCCACATTCTAGTTCTAAAGCATATATTGATGAATGGCAAGAGATAGAGGAAACAGTGAATACTGTACCAGCTCGTTCTGATTCTGAAAGGAGCCTCCAGGCATCCACTGCATACTAGAGCCAGGAGAAGGGGAGAAGGCTCTCCCTGGTAGACCTACAGCATCATTGGGATTACCAGAATTGACTGATGCAGTTGCATCATTAACCTTTACCCCCTGAGGCAAGATCATTCTGTTTCTTAGGGGAGAAGCCAAAGGCTGTACTGAGCAAGTATTCCCAAGTCTATATTCAGCCCCTACAATATCTCTCTTTCCCATTTCAGACACTGAAGGCAGTGAACCATGGGCAACATTGTTTGGAGTTACAGTTCCAGAACTAAGAGGCACACTAGAAGAAGGCTGGCTAGATAGACCGCCACTACTAATGCCCCTCACTAGTCCAGTATCAGCCAGAGAAGGAGAAGGCCAGTGGGCAAGGATGCCAGCAATATCTTCTCCTTTTGTAGAATGTGATAAACTTAATGTAGGTGAAGAACTAGAAACAACAGTGCCGTCCAAGGCACCTCGAACAGGACTTGAACCCGAAGGAATGGATGTGGATGAAACATTAGACAAACCATGAGCAGGAATATCCCCTGAAATAGGAGTTGCATGATGTTCAACTGGTGTTCCTCCTGCAGCAGAATTAGCATTGCTACTTTCTGGAGGTGGCGTCCTCACAATGATATCAGGATTACTATACATAAGAGCTAAGTCTTCAGTATGCTCCACTGAGAAGCTTCCCTGCTAATGAGTAGAAGTGAGAGTAGCTCTGAAAAACCACTTCCATGCCACGTAACATTGAAGGATTCAGTAGCATCACGTAACAAAAATAATAAGAAAACAGTAACAGTATGATATACAAAATTGTGTGCCATGGCTATGAGAGAGAAGAGAGAATACAATGTGCACTCCACATTTCAATTTATAATATTCTTTCAAAGCAGTATAAAACATGAAAGTCAAATCAAATTAAAAAAGAAACCTACAGGAGTTTGAGATGATGATGCCACTAGAGTTGTTTTCAAGCTAGGAACTGGCACAGCCTGCCAAATAGAAGTTTTTATTTCATGTCATCTTAAGCAGAAGGAATGATGTTCTCTTCATATTAGTGAAAATATTAGGAAAAAAGAAAGGAATGAAAATATAGCACCATGAAGTATATCTGAGAGGCTAGTAGAAAAGGGCTACCTTAGAAAGATGGCTCACGGTGACCAAGCCTTCAAATTCCACCTTGTCCAACGGCAAAGAGCTATAGAATTCATTGACATCACTAAACTCAACAAAATCATCCTACATAAGAAAGAAAACAATTAAGACTTAACTCATTCAGCGACTTCCTCCATTCTCCAACCTCATATACACCCTTCATACTACTTGCCACTGTGACAGTTGCCAACGGTAAACAACCACACTCTTTGACCCCAGATTCCAGATTCTGGTACAGGGATCAAGTAATGATGCTCTAAAATACTGTTGCCAACCTTTTGTACGAACAACTTCCATGACATTTCTTCCTTGAGAGGTTTAACCTTAACTATGTCACAATCCAGGTATTGGAGCACATCTCGAGAATGACTTGTAACTATTATCTTACTCCTATTGCTTGAGGGTGTAGGGATACCTACATCGTTGAGCGAAATTTTGTCCCACAAATAATCCAATATGAAAACATATTATTCTTGTTTTGACAAAACACTGAATAGCTATCCTGCTCTTATTGCTTTGCCTTCCCCTTCCCTGAGTTCAAATTTGAATCCATCAGCAATCCTAGCTTGCAATCTGACAATATCAAACTGATCTTTTGATGCTGTGGCCCATATCACACGTCTCCTTACCTGTTTTTGGAGTTTATTGTTGAGTTGTCTCACGATGGTTGTTTTCCCGACACCTCATATTCCATGGACTCCAATTGTTTCAACAAGGTCGTCTATCAAGAGCTCCCAAACATCATTCAGAGTTTTCTGCAGGCCTTCACCCATGAAAACCGTTGTATCCCATATCATTCCAGTTTATGAAGGATCAACAATCACCAGACCGTCCGAAAAGTTCCCCTTTTGGATAAAATATTCCACGTCGGCTGCCTCGCGTGAGATCTTCGCTGCAAAGTATCCACTCGACAGGAAGTTGCTTCCTCGGCCTTCTTGCTCTAGATTCCCAGCCTCACGGTTGATCATTCCAACATTCTCAAACCAATTCTGAACTGGTTTCTTGAGCTTATTCCCACGATGTAGCTCGTTTTTCATTTTTGATTCAACTTCTTCATTGACACAAATCAACTCCTCCAACTTGCGCTTTAAGATGTTGGGTGTGAAGAAAGCATATACATGAGTAAGCATTCAATATTTTAAGTAGCGCCATTCCCTGGTCTGTAATAAATTGGGCGGATGTTGAAAATTAGGAGAATAGGTTTTGGAGCAATTTTTGCTGCAGATTCTCAGTGTGAACAAGAACATATGTTCTACTGTTGATCTGTGCACTTAGAAAATGTGGCATAATTTGTATGTTGTGTTTTTGGATGTACGAAATTATGTGATGGTAGGACTATGTCTCTAGTTTATCCATTATGTTATGGCATTAGAATTGGATTTCTGGTTGATTTTATAGAGGTTTTTTACTGAATTGTAGTTTTGCTGGAATTCGGACCAGTAGTCCTGTCTCTGTGGATTGTTACAAAAACCATGATAAATTAGAGGCTATGCATATACGGATGAAATTTTGTGTAGTAATAACTATGTTGTCTACTTTGTCCCTGATTTCACAGAATCCAATTAAGATTTTTCTATGATTTTATATAATTGTTTTAGTGGAGACTAGTGTATCTGGAAACTGGTTGTGTGTTGTCAACTGAAGGGCTTGATTACGGAATTTATGTATTTTAATTTCTGGGCTAAAATTTTGCATGAAAGTTAATGTATGTGTCTACTTTATGTGCATAGTTTTATATTATGGATAGGACATGCATGAGTTTTATCGGATATTATTCTGCAGCAAACTCTCTGTTGCCACGAAGCTGCTGGATAGGAAGAGGGTGTGAATTTGGAGCACAAGTAATCAAGGGTATGTGTCTATGAAGAAAGACCGTTTGAAGGTTTGAAGTAGTGGGTTGGACTATTACTTTTTGTTTTGCACCAGTATTACATCTTGCTCTCGTTCAAGTTCTATGTTTTCCTTACCTTTCTGAATCAGCACTTCATCCTACTGTTTGAAACAGTCTTTGTTGGGGAAACATGTAAAGTGGCATCCCCTATTAATGTGTGGCTTGATGATAATAACTGCCATTGTTTTTTCCCGGTTGAACTTATGTTTGTTACATTGAAATTGGATTGAAAGGAAGAAATTAAATACTTGCATCCATTACGGGTATGTTTCCATGTTTGAGTAATATATGATTTTTGTTGGCTTCTGTGATATAAAGACTTAAACTAGTATTTGGGAAAGAAAAAAAATGTTCATGCTAGGTGGTGTGATTTTAAATGTGCTATCGGCTAAGTGCTATGGATATATAATGTATGGTTTTTCCGTTTACCCAGCTGATCGCACAAGTTACAAGTGGTTGTATTAGTAGTTGGATTTTGAGTGCTAGATCTGGTTTCGTACAATGATTGGTTATAATTCTGTCATACCATTTTTTTGGTGATTGTGGCAACCAGCTTTTATTGTTTGATTTGGGTCATCTTTTGTTGTTTGAATGGGTTTGGTTTGGTGTAAGGTTGAACTTATTTTGCTGGAGTTTAAGGCTTCGTTTGGTGGCCGTCACCAAAGGCTGTAGTCGAAGTCGGCAATCATATATTGTTGTACGTTGTCTGAAGAGTGTGGAATTGAGATAAGATTTGAGATTCGAGATTGATAAGTAACTCTGTCCCCAAATTCATCATTGCAGCAGGTTGGGCTATTTCTACGTGGTTGGGTTTTTTTTATTGTCTTTTCTAGTCATTTTGATAATCAGACCTATTGTTTATACGGAGTTCAAATATACATCCACCCCAAGTAAATGTTTATGAGCTAAGGGAATTCTGTATGCAGTTTGATAGTCTTGTTGATGCTAAATTACATTCATTTTCAGTTAACTTCCACTTTGTTTGCGTTTTGTGTGAAGGTATCCCTTCACCGGTGAATTAAGTAGATTTGGAAGCTAATATAAGTTATGAAATACATTTAGTTTTAGTACTTCTCTACTGGATTGTGCAGTGTCTCAATTTTTGGTAGGAAGTTGTGGTTAAACCAGGAAGGTTAAAGACTTTGAAATGCACTAATGTAAATAGTGGAGGTTATGTGTTGCAATAGTTGTTTGTTGTCATTTTATAATAATATTTTTATTCCCCAATTTGGAAGTAGTGTTCATGTAACACTTCGTATTTTTCCCTATTTTCTGGACTATTTGGCTGTTTGCAAGTTCATTCCTATTTTGTCGAATCGGAAAAAGTCCCAGCCGCCTGTCTAGTGGATTTTCTCCGTTTTTGCCTGTTTCACTTTATTGTGGTTAGATGCATTTGTAGTCCTACATTTTTTAACCTTTTCCAGTTAAGCATGTAATGCCGACAGTATTACATATTGGTCCGGAAACTTAATTTTTACTTTATATTCTTTCTTGTTTGTTGTTTTTTTTTTTATGTACAATTTTAAAGTGCAAAATTAATTAAACATGATTTTTCACCTTTCCATCATTTGTTTTCATTATTGAAAGTTGATTATTGTAGTCTGAATTAATTAGTTAACCTGCTTTATAGTTTAATAAAGTCAGTTGGTTCATAATTGTTACAAATATAAAGTGAATTATGGTAACTAAATTTTTCATGAATATTCAAAAGTAAAATTTTTTATTGATTATAAAATTTTTATCTTCTAATTATTCTTTCACTATACAGAAACATCCATCATATCTTTTTTTTTCCTTTGGTGGTGACATGATCGCTTCTTGGTATTGAAGTTCGGTTGCATTCTTTAAATGAAATTCTGTCTTGGGTGCCTTTAGTGTAATTTTCTTAGTGTCCCTTCTTTCACTTTTGGTTATAGTGACACTGTAATTTAATGCCCATAATTTATTTTGCTTCCCAATTCGGACACTAAGCTCGAACTATCTTATGTTGGATTGTGAAACTTAATTAATAATGATTGCCTGTACTATATTCTGTCTATTCCTTCAGTCTTGTATTTTGTGTCCAGGTTTTTAACGTACTATATTGTAAAGTGAAACACTGGTCACACACAATTACTTAATTGTAATATATAAACATTTTCAATTTCATCTCTTAGTCCCTGAATTTTGTTTGGCGAATATTTTTATTTTTGTTGTAATATTGATTAATTGTTCTATGTCGAATGATTTATGTAATTCAAAAGTTATCTGGTTGAATAAATTAAATTTATACATAAGTGTTACAATTTAAAGTAAATTCATCGTAATACAATTTCCCTGAATTGTCAACGTTTAAATTTGAATTGATAGAATGTGAATTTTTTTAAGTGAATTTTTGTCTATTGAAAAAAGAAATTATTCATCAATTGAAAGCATCTGCATGTGTTATGTTTTGATCATAAGCAATCATTTGAATGGTCAAAACATGATATTAAAATTTCCCAAATTTTGTTTTGATTAAATAATAGTTGAATTTATTAACATAGTTTTGATTTTAATCCATTGAAAGCATTTGCATGCGTTATGTTTTGATCATAACCCTTTAAATCATAACTAATCATTTGAATGGTAATAAGCTGATATTAAAATTGCCCAACTTCAGTTTTAAATAAATAATAGTTGAATATAATAGCATAGTTTTGATACTAAAAAATTGTTCATTTATTTCCTGCTGTTATTTATTTTAATTAGAAATTACATAAATAAAAATACCTTTGTAAAAGTGCGGGTTAAAAAAAATTGTTTGTGCATATTGCTTTATTAAAGTGTAACCATTATGTTACGAATTAGAAAATCCTAACGCGATGCTTTTGGTGTACTAATAACTTTTTCTTTTCAAAAATGCTCTAGTGGGATTTTTATTTTGAAGGTGTTCATTTCTCTGTTGATGCTTCTCAGGACTGAGAGAAGGTACTTCCGTGTATTGTTTGTCACTGTGTTCACATCCTTCACCATCATGAATCCCAAGGACAGCATTCAAAAGGTGGGCAATAATTGTTTCTTCTGTGGGTCTGTTCAATGTTTAAGATATGCTTTGTCATTTGAAAAGAATGTTGTGGGTTTTATATTTAGCTACAACTTGCACTTTGTACAATTTTTGAGAATGTATTTGAGGTGTGTGTTTTGGGGAAATCTCATTCCACTACTTTTCAATCAGTGATGCAGTTACAAAGTACATCGCGGTGATGATGTCGAGAATGTGAAAGCAAACCTGAAGAGTGCATATAATAAGTTCATGTAATTTTATGCTCTTCATGTTATGTTATTTTTTTCGCCTTCTCACCGTTTAATTCTGATGTGAACTTCCATAATGCAGTACTGGTGAGAAACAACGATTTCAAGAGGAGAATAATTGCGCCATGACTCGACAGGTATGTGCTATACGGCTTCATCTCCATGCGGCTTAATCTGAATGTGATATATAGTTTCTATACTTCATTGATCAAAATTGTTATCCTGTAGGAGTGGGCTGATATGAACAAGCGCTGGAAGACGTTTGACATCCAGCAAAAGTTATGTTTCGCGGATGAGGCTCCCGATCGGGTGAAAGCTAGTGAGCCTGTCGTTCATCTGTGGGATGTCGTGTGTCGGCCTTCATACTTTGCGAAACATGTGAAAGGGTTCACTGCAGAGCAACGGAAATTGGCCAATGAAACCGGGCTTGGATGTTTGTTAGACAACAACGTAACCCAGCTGCAAGGTGATTTGATTTACTGGCTTGCCCGGTCTTTTGATGTGAGTACACGTACCCTCATTGTCTATGGACGGAGGTTCCGTATTGGTGCTGCAGATGTTACATCCGTTATGGGATTAGTGGATGGAAGCAGTTGTCTTTATCTGAAGAAGAAATCCCCATTGGTTAGCCGGAATTGCAAGCAAGCAAGCGGACATTTGGTTATTTACCTCAGTGGCATAATTGAGAAGTTGGCTGACAGTCATGGTGAAGAGTTTAAGAGGTGTTATGTGTTTTTCGCTCTTGCAACAGTGATATGTCCGTCGACACGGCAATACCTACATCACCAATAGATTTCCGCCGTTGATAATGTGGATATGTTGAACGACTGTCAATGGGCGACACTCACACTTCATCATCTGGTTAGCTCAATCAGGAATGTGTTCGAAGAACGTGCCTAAAAACTTGGGGAGTGTGCCCTATTTTTACAAGTAAGAAAAACTTTATAGTCATTTTCCCTTCACAGTTCAAAATTTTGTTATGCGTTGCTCTACTTTTTCATTCCATTTTGTTGACAGTATTTTATCGTTGCTATATTTTAGGTGTACTATTTACGGTACATTCTTCCGGGTGCATACCCAATTGGCCAACTCACCCTCCCCATTAAATATTTCAGTAAAGATATGACCTCTAAGTTGCTGAATAAACGTCCATTCCGGGATACTTAGGAGGTTAGTGTTCTGCTGTTCACATATGAAGTAGTGGTCTGATGGTTAGGTTGGAATTGAATTTTGTATCTGCCGCGTGATTCTTAACCCTATCTCTAACGGGTTGTAGGTTTGTCTTCCCCATGACCCAAAATGTGCAAAGACGTTTTCGGAAACCCTTCCCAAATCCCCTTATGAGTCACCATATGGCCTTCCTGGTTTTGGCAATCGTCCCATCGATCCTGATCATGACCTTGGTGGTTGTATGGATGACGATGGGAAGGGTAAGGGCAAGGTTGGGGGCAGTGCGGAGGAATTTGAGGAGGTTAATGGGGGTGTAACCTGGTTGGGGGTTTTAGTTCGACAATTAGTGTCGGATGTTGGGGCAATTAAAGAGGAACAACAGCGGCAAGGTCGGTTGTTGGAATATTTGAAAGAAGAGCAACAACGGCAAAGAGCATTGCTTGATGAAGTTAATGCAAATGCTACAATGCTTGTTCAAGCATTGAAGATGACCCGGGTGAAGGAGGTAAATGAATGTAAGAGGGCTAGACCTGAGGAGACACACGGTTCCAATGCTCCATTCCATGCCCCACCCCAATTCCCTCACGTTAAACTTGGATAGCGATGTCGTGAAGGACAGCATCATGTCTTGGGACGGCCAAGCAATGATAATTTTGAAGATGCTGAAGGAGGAAAGGTTATTAAAGGTGATGATGAATTTGATAGCCCTGATAAGGCTATAACTATTACTACCGCCACTCATTTTGTTTGCCCAACTACCGTTGAACCGGTGTTGGTACCTTCTGGGGATACAAAGTTTGACGGTAAGCCAAAACCGGAAGTAGTTATTTTCAATTTGGACAAAACAGAATTAGGATCTGTAGATATGTTTTCTGAGGCGATGGATGTGTGTGATGTTAGAGGCCAGGTATGCCAAATTGGCAGCTTGGTTTATAAATTCATCACTCCATTTACCTCCGCATTATTTTATTGATTATGGTGATTTATTTTATTTTTGTATGCAGGTGAAAGGAAAGAAGAAGAGGCTACCTATCTTGAACCTTATGGAGCGGCTGATTCGAATCCCAAAGCTGTCAAGGGCGCAAACATCACTCTTCACTATGCTTGACCTAAAAAAAAATCGGGCAGGTCCGCATTTCGGTGCGGGGCCATTTGGTGTGCGGCACCCTGTGTCACCAGAAGAGCACCGTGTCCTTATGTATGTCTTTTACGGCCCTTGCAATGACAGGTAAGTGTTCGTTCTATGATTTTACACAAATTTAGTTTTGTCATTACCATGTCCTTCGGTATGTATTGTACGGCGTCGCGATGACATGTTACTGTTTCTTGTAAACGAAACTGTTAAACTGATTTGTCGTGATTTGCTTTCTCCTTCGTCTTACGTTGTTGCTTGTGCTCATGTTATAACTTGGTTTTTTTTCTCAGTGAGCTGTTAGTTAAACCCAGCGGGCTGTACGATATTCGGCGCTATGATATCAAGTTGTTGTTGCCAACTGAGTGGCTTAGCAATGTCACCATCAACACACGGGCAGTCATACTCACGAACCGCGCTCGGGCAAGCGGATCGTCCATACGGAATTAGTACATGACACTCGACTTCACGGTATGTATTCTCCCTCACATACTTCATGCCTGCATGACCTAACTCCCTTACTACCTCATCTTTGTTTACCTGATTTCTGAAAATATTTCGTTGTCCTACCCTATTTCGCTGTTCTTTGTTATTTTCTCAATAATTTGCTACTATTTTAGTTCATTCTCATCTGGTTTTTGTATGACTACTTGTGTGCTAGTTTTATTGTAATGTTGCAATCAATTTTACATTTTCTTATGGTCGTGTTTTTAATTATTCCCAGTGTGCTCTTTTAATACTAGTTACGATTTGACAATTCTAATGGTCGTTTCTTCTATCATCAGTTATTGAACAACTTTTTCTTACTTTTTATTTGTGTTGTATTCAACGTACTTGTATAGAACTAATTACTACTTATTTAAATTGTTGTTCCTAAACTTTCTTGTTACTTTATCAATTCATACTTATTCCGTCAACTAGCTATCTATAACATTATTATTAGCTATTCAGCTTTGTGTAGTGATAAAAGGACAACAACACATGAATCTAAAACATAGATAAACGTTGTATAAGCTGAATAGCTTGAAGGCATCACAGAGCCCTCATTATTGGTCAAAGAGAATAATAAACTTTTTTAAAACACAAAGAACTGATACAAGTGCATATTAATTTTTTGTACAAACGGGATAAATAGAATCATATCATTTAACCATAACTAAGATGGGTCTATTTCGTTTTCTATACCAAGTAGTCGGTCTTGTAACAGTAACTGTGAGGGGTTCTTTGGTCTCACTGCAAGACATGTTATTCAGAAGTACAAAAACCTTACAAATTTGGGTAAAAACAAAAACTAAAACAACTGCTTCAAGAAATGTTGCAAATAAAATGTAACAAGCAAAAAGAAACTTTCATAAAACATCCTTTTTCCCCATCTTCTTAGTTTCTTGCAACTTGTGTTCTTTTACATTATTAAGTTCCCCCCCCCCCCGCGATTGTATTTGTTAGTTACATTGTATGGAATTTATGTTTTGTGTTCGTTGACTGTCTTCAAACTATAAACCTAATTATACAGTCATTTGATGTGACTTAATATGAGAGGCTACCCTAAATAAATTAACTATGAAGTAGAATGAGAACCACTACGCCATTGCTTGCCATATCCTATTTAAAATTCGGAGCAACCATTTATATAAGCTGTATTGATTAGTGCACCAGTTATAAAATATGTATGTAATCTCATAGTTTGTAGTGTTAGAAGTTTGACATTCACTATTACTAAAATATGGAAAACTACCTTAAATATGCATGCTAATAGCATAATGCGGCCATTCAGTAAATGAAAACAGAGTTTTCCAAAAAAACCATAACAACCTCAATTTACCTTTACTGTTGGCATCTTGACCTGTAAAACTATTTTAGGCCACTTATAATAGTAATCATGAATACTGGGGGCCTTTTATTTTATAACAGTAACTAGATGACTCGGAAACCGAACTTTTTTTGTTTATACTTTACAGATACATCTTAATTTAGTGAATCTGCAAAAAAGTTAGGTTATGTGCTTTTATATGCAGAACCTAATATGCATAAATGCTGCCCTCGGCAAATTGAGTCTGATCTGTGATGGAATTTTATGTTCAATTTGTTTCCAGTTTATGGCATCAAGGCCAGCACAATATCTGCAAAACTTGCATACGAATCAGCAGTTGAGGACTCTACTTATGGATGATATCAACAACTGTGATAAGGTAATTTTAAACCACATTTATGTAATTTGTATGTTGCTGGATTAAATGTATGGAATCAAGATGATGCTGGTGTGATGTATAAATTGGTTGATGTTCAGATCTTTCTTCCCATGCATGAACCTGCCTATTTCTTTCTGCTGGTTGTTGATGTGAATTTAATGACAATCTCCGTGTGGGACACGCTAGGAAAAGGGCATACCATTGAGTATTATTCTAATGTGATAGATTTACAGGTACGTAACAGTAACTATTTCAAGTGTCAATTCAGATCTGCCATGTAATAGTATTGCCTGAAAAAACTGAAGTTTTCCTCTTCCTATGCTGTAATACTAGTGTGCGACCTTGGACGAAGTTGTTGCTCCAACATCATTCAAGTTTAGCGAGTTTGAAAAGGTGAAGCCAAAAGTTGCAACCAAATTCCTGTGACTGTGGACTGTTTGTTTGCTATTTCATGGAACATCCAACAAAGGTTACGATGAGAGTTAAGAAAGAGGTTCGTCCCCATTTCAGCTGCAGTTTTACATTAGTTTTATTACTAAAATTTGTGCTACACTAACCTAGTCTTTCTATTACTCACCAGTGGGATACACATGAGCGCAGATGCCAGTTTGTACTAGATCTATTGTTGTGCGATGAGAACTTAGTGAAGACTAGTATTCAATCGACGACCAGCAACTGGTTTGAGTCACAACGCAAAGATTGTGGGGGTGTTGATGTTAGGAAGGAGCAAATACTATTAGTTGATGAAGTTGAAGTGAAACCAAAGGGCAGAGGGAAGCGTGGCCAGAAATGAAGCTGTGTAGATTAATCTGCAGTCGTATTTATTTTTTGTGCATAGAGTAGTGTCTGTTGTAGTCCTGTGGTTGGCCGCTCGTTTTTGTTGGCCCGATCATCCCTTGCTAACTTATTTTGTATATAGGGTGTTCTATAGAGTAGTTGTGGATTTTGGAGAAGGGATCGATACATATGTTGGAGGACTCAGCTGCATTGAAAAGGGGCTGTTGTTTCCTAGGTTGGCAATTTTTTTTTTTTTGGCAAGGCCAATTTTTTTGCTGCTTCAGGGTATGGACGTCTAAGGCTTTGTACATTCAGTGACATTACGACCTAGTATTTAATACAAAATAGAAATGCTATTCAGTGGTTGATGGACACATCAGTTGTTTACAATATAAATTACCTTCAATGTCTCTTCCAGTACACAGGTGAAGTAAAAACTGAAACTTTGCAGATATGGGAAGTTCCGAATTTGTATATGTTCGGCAATGGTTTGTTTGTGAAATGTTGTAGTATAGTCACGAAACAAATGCCACATACACCTTCCAGCCACTGAATTTGTTTACAGAGTCGAATGCTTATAAAAGTGCAATTTCCATCACAATTTTCCCATACATTCAGTTAAAAGTGTTTTACAGAAGTAGCTGTAAGTGCTACATTCTCAGAAATTACAATATTAATTGCATAGGGTTGTAACAACTAACATGGGAAACAACGAGACGAACATCAACAGGATGTCCGTCTTCGCCCTTACCCGATTTCAGGACTCCATTGCACTTCTGATAGTTGGGCAATTCTTGACATTGCTTTCATAATACATCAGTGCACAAAATTCGATAACTATCCTTCCCAATAACACATCTGCGTTACATCTTAATATGACAGTAAATGTTCTAAAACATTTTTCCTTCGTTTCAGTTATGTCCCCATACATCAACCCATAACAAAAGACTGCTAAAATCTGAAAAATTGCCCTATATTATTCAATTTTGACAACCTGGGTGTAACAAAATGGAGTGCCAATGTTACCCACATTTGCATGTGAACTTTAATGTGCTTCACGCATTAAAGTAGTTTTCAGCATTCTGTCCTGAAGTTAACCCATCCCCTGGCTAGCCGAGCATCTGAGACTGCAGCATGTATTGAAAAGAACCAGGGTTCGGATAGGAAGCCTATGTTGATGGGTTTACTGGCTGTGCCTTTAGGGAAACATGGAATGCAGAGTTCGGATAAGCACTATAACTCTGAAAAAGTGAACTTGATGATGCTGGGTGTGGATATGAGGATGTCTGTTGAGGCGGTGAAGGTGTTATAATATTGACCAAGCTGTTTTTTGCAGTTTGTGGTTCAGATTTAACCTGAATGGCCTTACCCGGCATTGAAGGTTCCTCCGGCTTTGACTTCTTCTTCCTCAAACGCTTCTTTTTTTTATCCGTCATCTTCTTCGATTCATCCGCCTTCTTCCCCGTCACCCGTATAGGATCCCTTATGATACTGGACTGGTCTTGTCCAACCTTGTCATCATGTAACGTACTTTGGTGTTGTTCAAACAACTTTGCTGCCTTGACAGTCAAGGCACCTATTTGGTCCTTCATTTCCAAATATCCATCTTCTGATGCCCGAGAAGCAAAGAACACAAGTTTGTTACATATGCCAGCCAACTGTGCGTGTTTAACCAAAATTGATGCTTCAACATCATCCGGAGTTAGATGAGAAATGTAACATGGATCTTTTTTCGCATCCTTTGTCCACCTTCGTAATATATAGCTGTCGAGGATAGTTACTGCATTGTCTAGCTTAAGGACAGCAAAGATATGACTACACGGGAGACCTGAAACATAAATGGTAAGATAAGTAACTTCATCTCCATTGCACAAAGTTGTAACAAATAAAGTCACGTCGGAAAACGTGTATGTGGTACAAACCTGTGTAACTAAGTAGCTTGCAACTGCAGTCATACACGCCAGTAACAGCATCAAATTTGACGACTGTGGGTGCCGTTTCGCTTGCATATTTACGAACCTGATATACACGAGTAGCGGAACGGACATTTTCTCCACCAACAACAAAGTAAGAGGGCTCTTCAAGAATTTGTTGGCGGATACGAACCAATATCCGAAGGGTGTACAACTCAGCTGCATGTCTCTCGAGATGCTTAAGATGGGTTACCACCTGAGGAATTGTATGTTGACTATAGAAGTGTTGCTGAAATTCTGCTTCCCGCAGCCTCTCTAGAGCCACATCAAGCCGCCGAACAAAGTCGTACAGCTTCAACTGGGAAGATAAGAATCTCTTCTGAAAAGCGTGCATGCCCTCGGTCCTCTGCATGCTTGTCATCCCAGCGAAGAACCTATTCTTCGATAGAGCTATAGCCCAACATTCCCGCTTATCCCAAGCATCCTTAACCTACTGATTTTGTTGTAGCCCATGCTCTGTGATTGCTGAATGCCACTTCGCTTCAGGTTCATTTGGGTCGTCTATGTTTAGTATCATGTGCGCGAACAAACCAGCGAAGGTAGGTGATTCTTTTACATTTGTCTTGCAATTGCGCATCAGATGCCAAGAACATGTTCGATGGCGAGCTGCAGGTAATTCAGACTCAATCACAAGCTTAAATCCTGGGGCACTATCTGTTATAACTGCACTTGGCATCTTGCCTCCCATACAATGAACAAACCTGCTGAGTAACCACTTGAAGCAATCCTCAGACACATCACGCACAAGGGCATAACCGAATATGGTTGTCATAAAGTGGTGGTTCACGCTAAGAATGACAACATATGGTAGTTTATATCCATTGCTATTGTATGTTGCATCAAAACAAATAACATCTCCAAATACTGCATAATCCCGCCGCATTCCCCCGTCTGCCCAAAACAGATATCGCAATGTATCCTCCCCATCAACTGCATACCTATAGTAGAAGTCAGGGTCGCACTGTGCTCTAGAAGTAAGATGGGCAACTGATTTCTCATAATCTGTTGGGAGCTCCCCAACCCTGCCATCCGAGTCAACCCAATTGTATAGGTCCTTTCTTGTGAACCCAACATTTTTATATCCACCGTTTGTGACAACCATATAGTCCATCACCCGTGCCGTACTGACTCCAACCCTTCGCATATCCATCTGAACATGTTTAGCAGTAAGAGTAACTAGTATCCTCAACCGTAGGAAATGTAACTCAAACTCTGACACAAGGTCATGGTTATGGGTAACCTCAAACTCATGAACATGATCATTCTGATTTTCAGAACAATAATGCACACGAAACGCAGCTTTGCAGCCACACCGCGAAACACGCCGAGGTTCCCTGCCGGCCTGCTGAGCTTTATTTTCCCTTACTCTAGCCTTCCCTTCCCTTGCACAAACCCAACGCCGCCGCTGAGCCACCTTGTACTTAGAGCTCATCCTCAGCTCATCTTTATGCACAGAAAATCCCATCAAACATGCGTACTGACGGTAGAAATTTTCAGCATCATGTACAGTGTTAAATTGAACGGTTTCGACATCATGATACTGCCACTCCTAAACTGGTTTGTTAATCTTCTCGGCAATGACGGCCAAATCATAATCACAACACTCATCACTAAATACTTCTACACGTCCATCAACATCCATTTGATTGAAGTCTGAAAAGTTATCCCAAATGGTTAGGGTAGACCAACATCGAATGGGACTGTTATCCTATATCAACTTCATGGACGTTAACAAAACTGGTCGAACCATGTCATGTGAATGAAGTAGTAATAACATTGAA
Source organism: Aquilaria sinensis (assembly GCA_005392925.1). NCBI lineage: Eukaryota > Viridiplantae > Streptophyta > Magnoliopsida > Malvales > Thymelaeaceae > Aquilaria > Aquilaria sinensis. The sequence goes on from SMDT01000238.1 coordinate 134,953, forward strand.
TTGATGGCTAGCGTAAAGCAGGACAATGTCAGGAAAAAAGAAACGTGAACACAAGTAAACGAATAAACCTGAACGTCAACAACAGTGGTTATTTGTGAAGGTAGACATTCTGACGAACACTTGGTGGACATCCATAAAGCTTAACGTTGCTGCCAACATCTGTCGACCATGGCGTTGCTGTGGAACCACGTAGGAGTAGAAAACCTAGGACATTAGTAGCCGCAACACGTACATTGAGCCTAGATGGAGGAGGAGTGAAGTAGCGAACTCCACGAATGGAGGCAGCAGTTAATGGACAGCAGTGACTTCAAATATGTGTGTGCAGAGATGCGAAGGTGGCTGACAGAACGCAACAGGCTGGGCACATGAGCGCAGATGCGAAGGTTCCTGGAATTTCAGTGTTGCTATCGTTTCATTAAAACCGCTAATAATGAACTTATGTTCTACCAGCTCAACGTTTTCAACAAAATATGTGTATTTAAATTGGTGTAATTAAATATATATAGAAATTGTACATACAATTTCGGGGAAATTGTACTATGCTTTTCTTTAAACGTAAAGTTTCTGGACACCTTTAAAATATATGCTATTAAATATTTTGTTATAAATAATGAAAATTCAAAGGGGTAAATGATATTTACATGTAACATTTAATAATTTTATTATTATAACCCCAATAATTAAGGCACTAAAATACTTAATATATCTATAAGTAAATTAGTTTTGGTGGACTTCGTAAAGGCACTAATATACTATATAAGTGGGTGGATCACCTAAGGAAAATTGATTAATGGCGATTCTTAGAAAGTAAAGCAAATGTCTATTTTTTTTTAATAATGTTTTAAAAAATTACACTTATCTCCATCTAGTTTTTAAAAAATCTTTAAAAAATCATACAATAACCTATTCTATAAACATTAACCTTAATCTCTAACACTAAACCCCAACCCTAACCATAACCCTTAACTTTAAATGCTAAGCATAATCTCTAATATTTAACCTTAAAACCTAACCATAATCCCTAACTTTAACTTTAACCTTAACCATAAACCAAATTCCTAACCCCAATCCATAGACCCTAGTCCTAATTCCTAATTCCTAATTCCTAACTCTAATTCCTAATCACTAACCATAAACCCTAAACCTTAATCCTAAACCCTAATACTTAACTCCATTCCCTAAACTTTAACCTAACCTTAATCCGTAATGCCTAACCCTAAACTCTAATCTCTAATCCTAAACCCTAACATTAAATCTCTAGCCCTCAACATAATCTTAAATGTAACCCCAAACCTAAACCCTAACCATAATCCTAATATTAAATCTAATTCCCTAAATCTCATACCACTTAATTTAAATGACCTCCCATTTAACTTGAATATTATACTATTTAACCTGAATCTTATATCATTTCAAATCCGATTCTTTTTGTAAACCATATAACCAGTCTTTCCATCATGTAAGAAAAATTGATTGCTTGCAACTTCTAAAAAGTAAGGCAAAAGTCTAATCTTTTTAACAATTTTTTTAACAATTACACTTATCTCCCTCTACTTTTAAAAACAACTTTAAAAATCTTACAAGAACCCAAACCTTAACATTAACCCTAACCTTAACCCTAAACCCTTAACTTTAAACGCTAACCCTAATCCCTAGATTATTATTTAAGTCATGAATTGCATCAAATTTTATATTAGTTATCCAATTATTTAAGTTACTTAATCTTTTTAAGTACATTGTTATTGGTGAATTTAGCCAAGTCCCGAGATAGATTTATTTCATTCAAATCCGATTAGCCTTGTAGACCATATAATACATCTAATCAACTTAGGAAAATTGATTGGTTATAATTCTTCAAAACACATTTCACCAAAAAAAGCAAGTAAAGTTTACGTATACATCTTATTCTACCTGGAACCGATTTCATTTGAAAGCTCATTGTATTTAGGTCAAATAATCCATTGATTGTAAAACTATCATCATACTAATAATTTGTTAAGAAGTTGTCTTTGTTTACGCATTAAAAAAAATTATATTCATACAAATTTAATAACAACATAAAAATTGTATTTTCAATTGACTATCACACCTACATAGTATTGGCTTAGTTATGAAATTGGTTCTTCGTGAAAATGATATAAAAATAAAAATTTGTAATTTTAGATTAGGTTAACTTAAGTTAGAACGAATTGGCTTACTCATTGAGATTAAGTGAAAATGAATTGACTTAGTAAACTCATATGGTCATAACTTCATCACCCTTTTTTTAATGGGAAAAAGGAAAAATAATGATTATTTCTTTCAACATCTTTAATTATATATATAATGAGTACATTTAAAAAAGTTAATATCATTAAATATGATTCTAATAATTAATTACACTATATATTGACTATATATTAATACTTATTATGATATTAGAATTATTATTATTATGATTATTGTAAAAAATAATAATAATAACAAATTGCCTAAACCACAAACCTTAATCCGTAACCCTAACCCTAAACCCTAAACTCTAATCCTAAATCCTAAGCAAAAACCCTATTCCCTAAATCATAACTTGAATCTCATACCTGCATAACCTTAATCTCATATACTACACCAACCTAATTACCATACCGAACTATCCTGAATCTCATACCATATCAACCTAAATCTCATACCACATGAACCCGAATCTCATACCACTTAACCTTAACCTCATACCATTTAAACTTGAATCTCAAATCAGTAAACCTGAATATCGTACCATTTAACCTCAATTCTATACCATAACCACAAACTCATACATTTTGACCTGAATCTCATACCAGTTAACTCCAATTGCATACCACTTAACCTGATTCCTATACCGCAAAAACCTAATTATCATACCAGAATAACCTTAATCTCATTACCCCAGTTAATTATGAATTTGATACCATTTAACCTGAAACATGCATATATACACACATATACCACATTTTTAATTAAACCCTTATAAAACAAAACATTTTAACCTAATTAACTTAATTAAAATTTTTTCAGTAATAATAATAATTAATTAATTAATGATAATAAAAATTGTCATACCATTTTTTTTAACTTTAAATTTGGATATACCACATAACATTAACTTACAAAATGCCCCTTCCCCAAAACTATTTAATTCTCTCTTCGTATAATAATTAATCCTATAATAATTTTTATATAATAATTATTATTTTTTTAATTTTTAATTAAAATTTTTTGTAATTATAATTTTTAAAAAGGGGTCGGACGATATTAGGAGTCAACATTATTATTATATTAATATTATTATTATGAATACATATTCTACATTCAGGTTTTTTGTTTGAATTTAATACCAGTCAGGTCAATTTCTTTAATTATTTATTTTCCATTTATTAACTTTTTATACTTTATTTATCATTTTACGTGGATAGTTAAGCGCCGAACTTTATTTACTTTCTGCACTTATTTCAAACTCTAACTATAATACATAACAAATCAACCCTAAGCCATTAATGAGTAGCCGTCATGTAAAAAATAATAATAAATAAAAATTTAACCCTAACATAACTCTAACATAATCCTAAAACTTAAAAGTGTGAATCTAAACTATGAACCTAAACACAAACCATTGATCCTATACTGAACCCTAACCCTAAAAACCTTATCCTTTATCAATCTATAAACCTAAACCTAATCCATTGATTGTAATATTTGTCTTATACTATTTATTTTTTAAGAATATTTTTAAACATTAATTCATATAAATTAGTTAATAATTATACATCATAAAATTTATAGGCCTATTTTAAAGAAATATATATTATTCATTTCATTAGTTATAATTTAATTATATATGTGATGATTACATTTAATAAATTAAATACCATTAAATATAATTCTATTAATTAACTATACTTTTTACTGAATACAAATTTCTACTTATTATTATATTAATAATATTATTATTAATACAGATTCTACATTCGGGTTTTTTGTTTGAGTTTAATACAAGTCAGGTCAATTTCGAGCTTAGGTAATTTTAGGCCAAGTTATTTAGGTCGGACAATTAGAGAGACTCTTATGGATGCCAAAAAAATATAATTAAATCCAATTATCTATTTTTTTAAATTAAACCATAAAATAGTAACAAAACCCAACAAATAGAATGAAAATTAATCCCTAATTGTGTAGATATTGATTGCCAATTTTTGAGAAATAAATTTGAATAAAATTTTAAAGCAAATAATCCATTGATTGTAATATTTCTATGTTTTAGTTAATTTTTTTATGAAATTTTATTTTTTAAATATTAAAAAAACAGAATTTTTTTTTCATCTTTCTTAATTTATGTACTATTTAGAAATGAAGCAAATAATCTAGATAATTATGGAGTTATATTAATTTTATATAATTATAATACTTTTTATATATTTATTTAATACTAAATAAAAATTTAACCGTAACATAACTATAACATAATCCAAAAACTCAAAATTTTACGTTCGGGTTTATTTGTTCTAGTTAAATACAAGTCATGTCAATTTCTATCTTAGGTAATTTTCGGGTAGGTTATTTAGCGACGAGTAATTATGAAGATTATTATGGATGTCAAAGAACTAGAATTAAATAGTAATAAATATCCAAAAATAGAATGAATAATAAACCTTGATCCCTAACTCTAATTCCTAATCATTAACCCTCAAACCTTAAATTTTAATCTCAAACCTTAATTATCATACCACTTAACCTGAATCCTATACCGCAAAAACCTAATTATCATACCACAATAACCTTAATCTCATACCATTTAACCTCAAATACCATAACCTGATACCATTTAACCTCAATCTCATACCAGTTAACCTGAATCGCATACCACTTAACCTGAATTCTATACCACAGTAACCTCATTATCATACCAAAATACCCTGAATCCCATACCATATCAACCTAAATCTCATACCACATTAACCCGAATCTCATACCACTTAACCTTAACCTCATACCATTTGAACCTGAATCTCATACCAGTTAACCTGAATATCATACCATTTAACCTCAATCCTATACCATAACCTCAATCTCATACCATTTGACCTGAATCTCATACCAGTTAACCTGAATCGCATACCACTTAACCTGAATCCTATACCGCAAAAACCTAATTATCATACCACACTAACCTTAATCTCATACCAGTTAACCTGAATCTGATACCATTTAACCTGAATCTCATACCAGTTAACCTGAATCGCATACCACTTAACCTGAATTCTATACCACAGTAACCTAATTATCATACCAAAATACCCTGATTCCCATACCATATCAACCAAATCTCATACCACATTAACCTGAATCTCATACCACTTAACCTGAATTCTATACCACAGTAACTTAATTATCATACCAGTTAACCTGAAACAATAACCTGAATCCCATACCATATGAACCTAAATCTCATACCACATGAACTCGAATCTCATACCACTTAACCTGAATCTCATACCATTTAACCTGAATCTCATACCAGTAACCTGAATATCATACCATTTAACCTCAATCCTATACCATAACCTGAATCTCATACCATTTAACCTGAATCTCATACCAGTTAACCTGAATCGCATACCACTTAACCTGAATCCGATACCGTAACAACCTAATTATCATACCACAATAACCTTAATCTCATACCAGTTAACCTGAATTTGATACCATTTAACCTGAATCTCATACCAGTTAACCTGAATCGCATACCACTTAACCTGAATCCTATACCACAGTAACCTAATTATCATACCAAAATACCCTGAATCCCATACCATATCAACCTAAATATCATACCACATGAACCTGAATCTCATACCACTTAACCTAAACCTCATACCATTTAACCTGAATCTCATACCAGTACACCTGAATATCATACCATTTAACCTCAATCCTATACCATAACCTGAATCTCATACCATTTAACCTGAATCTCATACCAGTTAACCCGAATCGCATACCACTTAACCTGAATCCTATACCGCAAAAACCTAATTATCATACCACAATAACCTTAATCTCATACCATTTAACCTGAATTTGATACCATTTAACCTGAATCTCATACCAGTTAACCTGAATCGCATACCACTTAACCTGAATTCTATACCACAGTAACCTAATTATCATACCAAAATAACCTGAATCCCATACCATATCAACCTAAATCTCATACCACATGAACCTGAATCTCATACCACTTAACCTGAACCTCATACCATTTAACCTGAATCTCATACCAATACACCTGAATATCATACCATTTAACCTCAATCCTATACCATAACCTGAATCTCATACCATTTAACCTGAATCTCATACCAGTTAACCCGAATTGCATACCACTTAACCTGAATCCTATACCGCAAAAACCTAATTATCATACCACAATAACCTTAATCTCATACCATTTAACCTGAATCTGATACCATTTAACCTGAATCTCATACCAGTTAACCTGAATCGCATACCACTTAACCTGAATTCTATACCACAGTAACCTAATTATCATACCAAAATAACCTTAATCTCATACCATATGAACCTAAATCTCATACCACATGAACCCGAATCTCATACCACTTAACCTTAACCTCATACCATTTAACCTGAATCTCATACCATTAAACCTTAATATCATACCATTTAACCTCAATCCTATACCATAACCTGAATATCATACCATTTAACTTCAATCTCATACCATATTTACCTAATTCTTATACCTTTTAAATTTTATATCACATGAACCTAAATCTAATACCATTTAACCTAAATCCATTACCACCTAACCTAATTATTATACCGTTTAGCCTTAATTACATACCGCATAACCTGTAACCTGTTGTTCAGGTTACAGTATGATTTTCTTATTTTGTATACTATTGTGATATTTCTAAACTTGGGTTCTTAACTGATCAGAGAACAAAAGTTCGGGAATGAGGCATGAAAAGGGGGTATTGGTACACCCCCCCCCGTATTTTAGAACGATCCAAGAAATATGGACATGTTTGGCCTTTCTAGATTCTGTGGGTGAAGTGTGGATATAGTAAGTGAAGTGAAATTGACAGAGCTCGTTCTGTTAAGAAATTTAGATGGCTTATGGGAACTTTGGTTGTTTTGTTGAAGTCTTAGTGGTTTTATTTGTTTTTCCACTTTTTATCTACAAAATGAGGACCCAATATATATTAGAAGTTCAGTTTTTCTTTTCCATAAAAAAGAAGAAGAAGAGGATCAACAGCAAACTCTGGCCTGGTATTGCCCTACCAATGTTGTTTGCCACTAACCCGAAAGCTATCTCGAGTTTCAAGTAGGTGGCATTCCCCAATTACATAGCAAACAAAGTCTAGATGTTACTTCATGATAACAGACAGAGAATCCAACATATTGGAGATGTACGCTTGCTGGGGATGTTTGCAGAGAAAGTCCCACAGAAGAAGTTTCGGTCGAAAGCTTGCTGGGATTATCAACTGGAACCTTGCTTGTTTGAAGCAAGGACCGGGAGACCAGGAGATGCTAGTGAGCTAATATCCTCCTCCACCACATTTCAACTGTACAGAATCATTCATGTGACTACAAATTAATCCCTGAGAGGTTTTCATTTTGGGCAGGCTGCAAAGCAGTCTAACACTTTTCTCCTGTCTGTTGCTGAAAAGCTAGTAAATGTTTATTGTTGTAGGAATGGTGTTGTTTTGCCTAGCAGATTCGCCAGCACTAGCAATACAAATTCATTCATGTTTGATTCCCATTGTTCCTTCTGAATCATTTCTTTTTCCTTCAGGCACGCAATGTCAATTTAAGATATCCTTTGCTCCTATACTTCCTACTTCCTATCGGCTGTTATCTATCATCATTGAACCTTGTTTTGTTTTTAATTAGCAAAAGCTTTGTTTTCTGGCCTGTAGGTCTTTTTGCCTTGGTTTTGACTTGTTTTATGCAATATTGTTCCCGAACTTGCTTTCGGAAGCTATGTGTAGCCCTGGAACCCTAGACATGTGCTTGTGTATGTTCGTGTTCACATTCTGGGTCAATGAGCAACTTTAACTTTTCTCATCCGTTGTTTTGTGAATGAGAATATTAGTTGAGGAGCTGATCCATCTATTTTTATTTATTCTTGTAGTAAGCAGAACTGTGGGATTAGTGGTTTTGAGAGTCAGCAGAGACTGTAAATGCCACTGTTGGCCAAGTATCAGCACTGTAATGTCGCTAGCTATTGTTAGACTAGCTTAAAAATTTGTCTCTAATGGTTCCTGTACTTCTATAAGCCTTTACCCAGTTCCATCTCTATAGTTGTAAGAACAAGTTTAGAAGGTGAAGTTAACTTATTTTAAGATTAGGTTCGTTCCACCCGCTCAATAATGTTTTTTTTTTTTGTTCTATCGGCTTTGTCTCTAATCAGCACTCAATAATGGTCGTACTTATAGATTTTCGACAAATAAAGACTGGAAGATTCTAAAATACAAGATCATGTGGCGATACAAGTTATTTTGCGTTTTCCTCAAGCTTTTCAATTTTTGTCAGTTAAGGACCTAATTTTAGAAATGCAGCAAAACACTCCAACACAAATGTTTGCCTGCAACCTGTTCTCCCTATTGTAGGTTACATGATACCCAATTCAGGCCAAGTAGTACCAAAATAAGGTTAAGTGATACCAAAATTAGGTCCAACTGGTACCTAAATCTGATTCTAATGGTGCCTCTATTAGGTTGGACCTAAATTTGGTACCACCTATCCTGAAATTGGTACCATTTTAAATCATGTTAAAGTGGTACCAAGTTCAAGTTAAATGATACCAATATCAGGTTGCAAGTGGTACCCAAAGCAAGTTTAGATGGTACCTAAATTAGGTTGAGATGGTACCAAGCTCAGGTGATACCTACAAGCAATGTAAGTGTCATGTAGGTAAGTTCCATCCAAAATAATAGCTTAATTAACGGAATGGATCAAAATAGAACCTGTTAAGGGAGATAAAGGATTTTAAGAGGAAGTTTTTTAGGTAAGAGACCACTTTAGAATGATCGAAATAGTCATATATGGGAACATGATTGATTTTACCTAAAAGAAAATGTTGGTAAAGTCATTGCGGGAAGAAGACCCGAAGAAGGTGGTCCACTTCTTAGCCCTTAATGTAGGTTTTGGTAACTATACTTCTTTAGCACTTCACTACATTCCATTTTCATTTTTATGAGGAAAACGTTTAAGAGGTAAAGTTATCTCATTTCCAAGTTAGGTTTATTTCACCGGCTTAATTAAAGCTTGTAAATATATTATCTACAAAGATCAGATTGTAAACTTTTGAAAATTTCAGTTCTCTATCAAATGAACCAACTCCTGTTGGTTCTAAGTTTCACTTATTTTTATCCTTAATGTCAAAAAGATACTTCTTCACTTAAAAAAAAAAAAAAAAACTTGTCTGACATGTCTAGTAAGGTCAGCACTTTTCTTCGGTAAACAACTAAACACTTCAGTTTTGTTCTTGATTGGCCCTCTGTCAATTTTTCATCAATATATTTTTTTTTGTTAGAATTATCTGTTTAAGGATTTGGAGAGCTAAGGAATAGGAGAATGTCTCGAACTTGTGGGGCTTCAACCCTTGATTGGTGGGCTCAGATGCAGAGACAATTCTTGACCAATATTGCCGAAGCTAGACTCTCAAGTCGTGGTCTTTGTCGTCTGTCTATTAAAATTCTCCAAGAAATTTCCTCTCACTCGCTCGATTCTTGTCAGTTGTCTCAAATGTCTTGGTCACCAGTGTTAGAAGTATGGAGGAGAAGACTCGTACTGTATGAGGTAAACGGTTCGGTTCCCAACATAAATTTCTTCCTAGAAATCCACTCCATTCCTAATCAACTTGACTACCTTTAACGTGTAATGTCAGATTGGCCTAAGAAAATTACTTGATGATCTTTTGATATTTCCGAGTGACATTATTCCCCAGTTTCACTTTGGTTGCAATATTGGTTAGAATCGATGATTAAAGCATGATTTTTTTTTTGCATTTTTTGCACCCATGAAAATGATAGTAAGTAAATTCTCATTTTCTCAACTTTAGTAACTTACTTGAAAATTGTATTGAATTTCCTAGATCATTTTTAGGGATGGAAAATTGAATCTAATCTGATGACTTGATTCAGACTCAAGTCTGATTTTGACCCAATTTAATTATAAAAGTCATCAACTTAAATTAGATTTCAGTAAAACCTGAGAAAATTTAAATGGAATGATCTAAAACCTAAACCCAAAATAACTCTTATCTGATGTGGCTTAATGTCTAAAGTTGACTTCGACCAGACTTTAACATAAAATATATGATTGGCAAAAATTTAATTTTTATGATTTTCTTACATATTTATTAGTTTTTAAATTATACATCAATTATGATCATACACTTTAAGAGCTTAAAAAACACTTTAAAAAATATTTTGTGATCAGTGTTGGCTAATGAGATGACAGGAGTAGCAATCTCATTAGCATCAACACTAGCTTTGTGGCCAAAAGAGTGGGTTTTTTTGGCGAGGGGCACTACAAGAGAGTATCCTTAAAGTATTTATGTTTTGGATAATCTGAAAGTAATTTTGGAAATACAAAGAGTCTATTAAAGGATTGACATGCTTGAAATTTTCAAAAACTTGCTAGATATTTGTAAAATTATTAATTAAGTAGCTAGACATTTGTAAAATTAGTAAGTATATCATCTACAGTAAAAAAGTAAATTATTTGAAAAATTTTAAATCTAGAAATCCTAAAGCCTCCTTAACCATGAATCCATAACAACTATAAACTGGAACCTAAAATCTAAACTCTAAACCCTAACCCTTTTCCCTAACAAAAATCACGTAATTGTAAAGTTTTAACTCTAAACCTAAATCATAAAACCCTATGCTTTAACTCTAACTTTATCCATAAACCTTTAATACTAATCATAAATTATAAATCAAATTCTAAACTCTAAACCGTAACTCTAAACTTTTACCCCAATCTTAAATTTTACCATAAACCCTAAATCTGAACTCAAAACCTTAAACTTAAACTCAAAATCCTAAACCCTACACCTCTTATCACTGATCACAAATGATATGCCAGCTTTTAATGTGATCAATATACCGGTTGACTTCTTATGTTTCCCATCAATTGTTCATGATATCGATCATGGCATCGAGCTTGTACAACTTGATGAGGATGTTTTTGAGGATGAAGTTTCGTTACTTAGTGATGTTTCTAAAGACAATAGGGGAGGGATGATTGAACTAATTGTATTTTTTATCGTATTAATTTAGTATATTCTATGCTTAGTAACTTCTGTATTTAGGTTTTTCCAAAACTATGAATTTTCTATTTCAAAACCTTTTATATTTAGCAAGTCTCATATTTGGGGATTTTCATATTTAGTAACTACCATATTTTTTAACTTTCATATTTAGTAACTCGCATATTTTGAGACTTTTATATTTTGTAACTATAACATCTCTATATCCCACATGGGGGAAACGTGGGAAGCCTTATATGAACAAATATGCTCAAGTTACATAGCATAAACACTAGCAATTATCATTTTTCAAATCAAAGGATAGCCAATGTGGTGTGAGTAGATTTTTTTTAACTGGTTCTAAATTTAGGTCGTTATAGATGCTATTAGAGTTGACCTAGGATCGCGATAATGTAGCATACTAGGTGTATACATGTATCGTCTACCGGATTGATCATGAATTAAAGAGGTTACTTAGCCAGACGAGGTTGATCCTAGGTTAGAGATGTTACTTGGCCCCTAACCCTACAAAGATGTTGTTTATGGGGGAAATATGGGAAGCTTTAAATTGATATTTAGGACCAAGTTCCAAAACATAGACATTTAATGCTTATCATTTTCCAAATGATAGCCCATATGATATGGGCGGTGTTTTATTAACTAGTTCCGGACTCAGGTTATTATAGATTGTATAAGAGCTGACTCAATCGGGACCGCAATGATGTGATATATTCAGTGTGCACATGCATCATCTAGTAGGGGCTGATTCTGGATTAGAGAAGTTACTTGGCCATGGGACCAAGTAATCCAATTTAAAAGATTAGCCATGAGACCAAGTAATCCAATTTAAAAGATGAGTTCATAATTTATATATATTTATTCCATAATTTTCTTTGCTTTTTTTCCAATTTATTAACGTAATAGGGATTAATGATGGTATTTTACATTTTTTAAGGGACGAAGATACAACCTGGTTGGTTTTGCTAAATTTTGAGTCGGAATAAAAGGAAAAGGTGGCATTTTAGACCGAATAAGAAACGGTGGCATTTTTGCTTTAGGAGGAGGCTAAGTTCCACTCTGCTTCTGAAACAACAGCTTTTTCTTTTGCGTGGAGGACTCCACTGTGGTTGGTCTCAATTTGTTTCGATTTTTATTTCTCATCCAAATTCGTTGCTTCCGGTCAACATAAAACCAGCAATTGAAGTCATCCAACAATTTATCTGCTCCAAACCCATTTTTGATTGAATTGGTTTCATTCATTCATTCTATGTTTGGACAAAGAACAACTGCAATTGGGTTTTCAACATTCTAAATCAAGCTCTTAAGCTGCTCATACTTGTTTAGGGGGAAGCTGAGCATGAAGAAGGTAGCTAGCGCTCCAAAAATTGGCTGCTCAGTAGGTGTTCGACCAAATGCTAGAGAGAAAGAAGGTAGCAGGTAGTGTTTGGCAAGTCTAAGACTCTTAATTTATGTGAATATTGTAAGCCAATCAGGAGAGAGACCGGTTGAAACTTGGCTTGGAAAAGTACTGATCAACTGAAATTCTATTTTTTTTACCACATTCGGGTTACTTCAATGGGGGGAATTTTTCCAATAAATAGAAATGGAGAGAACACATTAATATGGGTGAAAGCATTTGGCCCTAACTTGAAACCCAATCCTATTTTTCAGGTTAGGGTTTGGTTGAAGAGATGAATAAATGTCACTCAGGGCAACCCGAAATCGGCCCCATTTCAAAAAGTCAAAAATCAGGTTGGTTTGAGTTAAACCCGAATCAATTTGAAACCAACCTGAATATTAGGCCTAGCCTACACTTGCTATCCCTAATTCCCTAATCTCTTTCTTATTCCCAGCCTAGCCCACTAAGTTTATACTACCTTATGCCAAACACAGCAGAGCTTTGCTACTCGTCTTCTCTCGCATCGCATTGGCATCGCCCGACTGTCGCACGCAAACACACTCGATTCTGCTCTGCTGTCGACTCATCCAATTGCATTGACACCATCCACCCACCGTCCGTTCATCATCAGTCCTTAGTCGCCGTAGCTCTGTCCCTTCCTTCCCTTTATCTCACTGTCACCTTCATCCTCTTACTCCGAAACCGACCTCAATGGCCACCACCAACACTGAACTTATCCTCTCGGCGCTCATCCTCTCAGTCTTAGACCTTTCCTACCATTGGCTACTCACGCTGAGACGGACTCAATAAGTGTAAGTTTCAAATTTTCAATTGAGAATTAGGTTTAGGGTAAATCATCCCAGAGAAGTTCTCAATTTCAATTGCAATGTTTTGTTTGATGATAAATGAATATTAGGTTAGGTTGAATTTGATTAATTGATTGAATCGTAGCTTATTTAAGAAAGATGCTTGATGGAGGCTAAACCAAATTGTTATCTTTGGTTAATTGATTGAGTCCACCTGTTTGATTGTTTAATTAATTGAGTTCAATTGGAAATTATAATCCTTTTAGTTCAATTGATTAATCGATTGAGTTCAATGCACCGATTATTGCAAATTCTAGAGGATGGAGGTTGCAGCACTTATTTGTTTTGTTTATGGTTATTTTTGTATTAATAACTTCTCTAATCTCCACAATGTTACTTAAATTTTGTTGGCTTTATTTCCAGATGGCAAGTAATGTTGGTGGGAAAAATATCAATGGTGACGAAACAAGCATGGACCAAATGCTAGCTTCTATGACTGCTAAAACTATTAGTAATGATGACGCTATTAAGCTAAGCAAGAAGAAGATGAAGTCGAGTGGGAGTGGTGCGGGAAGAAAGCTAACTGTTGGGCTCACTTCAAGTTTGCTGAAGGCAACAACCAAAAAAATATGAGTGCATCCATTGTGGTTTTGTTTATAATTGTGATAGTGAGAAACATGACACCATTAATTTAAAAAATTACATTGAGTATAAGTGCAAAAAAGTTAAAAGGAAATCAAGCAACTATTAATTTAGCAAAAGGAATTGGTCAGGATACTATCTTGAGTAATTAGAGGTTCTATTTGGATACTTGTAGGAAGGCTTTAGCTTATATGATTATCATGGATGAACTTCCTTTCCAATTTGCTGAGGGAGAGGGATTTAGAAAGTTTTGCATTGTTATCCAACCTAGGCTTCAAGTACTATCTAGGATAACTATTGAAAAATATTATTATCAAGTCCTTGTTGATAAAAGAGAGAATCTAAAAAAGTTTTTAGTATCCAATTCTAAATAGGTATCCATAACTATTGACACATGGATTTTAATTCAAAGAATTAACTACATGTGTGACACTGCTCATTTTATTGATAACGAATGGATATTGTAAAAAAGAACCTTGAACTTCTACCCAATTTCTGGATATAAGGGTGAAACAATTGGCAAGGCAATTAGAAAAGCCTTGGGTACTTGGGCATTAAGAATTTGATGACTACCATTATAGATAATGCAAGTTCTAATGATGCAGCTATTGTCTATTTGAAAAGGAAAATGATTAATTGTCCTAGGTTAAGAAGTATTCAAAATAAAAACTATCTTCATATGAGGTATGTGGCTCATATAATAAACTTGGTTGTGAATGATGGACTTAAGCTAGCTTCTGATTCTATTATTTGTGTCTATAATACTATAAGATATGTTAGACAATCTCCAACACATTTGTTGAAGTTCAAGATTAGTATTAAGAATGAGAAAATTTAGTTAAAAAAATTCACTTTGTCTTGGTATCCTCACTAGATAGAATTCAAGATATTTGATGCTTGAAACAAGCTTGAAATTTGAGAAGGCATTTGTTGCATATGAGGATCAGGATCCTTTATATGTTCGTGAACTTTTAGAAAGTGAAGTTTTAGGGAAGCTTGAAAAAAAAAGGATTAGGACAAAGTGAAATATATTACTCAGTTGCTTAAAGCCTTTTATGATTTTATTTTGCATGTCTCTGATTTTCTTTATGTCACTGCAAATACTTGCTTCCATGAGATTTCTTTTGTTGATATCTTGTTGCATGATTGGGTTGGGATTACACATAATGATAAGAGCTTTTCTAATATGGCTTTGAAAATGAAAGACAAATATGATAAATATTGGGGTAATCCTAAAAAGATTAATATGATGATCTTCTTTGCTGTTGTGCTTGATTCACAATATAAAATGAAGTACTTGGATTTTGCGGTTGCAAAGATGTATCCTAAGCCCATGGCGAATAAGTTATTGCAAAGGTGAAGGTGGGTCTAAAAAAGTTGTTTAACGAGTACAAGTTAATGTACTCAACTCAAAGTGATCATTCAAGTATAAAGGAACAAGTTTGGAGTTCAGATGTCAGTGTTATAAATTTAGAAGATCATGCACCATGTACGTCAGGTGCAACTCGAGTTAATCAATAGAAGCAATTGAAAGCCATTAGTGGTGTTAATGCTAAAAGTGAGTTGGACAAATATCTGGATGAGAACTGCCAATATGGTTATGAGGACTTTAGTGTTCTTACTTGGTGGAGAGTCAATAGCCCTAGGTTTCCCATACTTGCATTGATTGTCCATGATACTTTGGCTATTTCGATGTCTACTGTTGCATTTGAATTGGCTTTTAATATCAGAGGTCGCGTGCTTGATTCCTTTAGGAGTTCATTGTCCCAAAAAATAGTATAGGCACTTATTTATGCACAAGATTGGATGAGAGCTACATTGAGGAAGGAGCATATCAATATTGAAGAACAGTTGTTTGAAATTGAAAAGCTCGATCAAGATAAACTTTATTTTATTTTGCCCGATATTAATATAGAACATTTGATTTATTAAATTATTAAGTGTCTAATTTCTTTGTTTGATTTTTTTCATTTTTCCAAGATTTTGAGTCCATTCTATCTACACCACCCATTGTTGACGTTGCTTGATATGATTAGTTTATGTTTATGGTAATTGGTAGGTTCAAATTTAAATTGATTTCATACTATACCCTATCAATGATAGTAATTATACAAGTATAATCTTTTATTTATTTTACTAGCTTGCTACTAGAGGTGGCTACTATTGTTGCTGTGGAAGGTTGCTGGATATTGGCTGCTGCTATTGGTTTTCCTTGGTGCTTGCTGTTGTTGGTTTGTTTGGCTTTGTATTGGTGGTTTATTGCTTCTGGTTTGCTCTTTATGGACTTGTAGTTGTGGACCATTTCTATTGGTATTGACCTTTTGCTATGCATTTATGGCTCATGATTTTGTAGTAAGCTAATTGACTTATGAATTAGGAAATGACAATGTTGCCACTTGGCAAATGCAATTTGTATGTGTTGGATTAACTTATGGCTATTATATGTGTTATGAAGTTGCTTTTAGGTTAAAGAATGTGCATTTCTAAATCTTGATGTGTCTGCAATGCGTAAATAGCTTGCATTTTTTTTTCATTCTTTTTTAAGTTCAAAACATGACCCACCTGATCCAACTTGATTTTTTTAGGGTTAGGGTAGATTCAAGTTAAGCCAATAAATATGGTTGGGTCACAATTTTTGGATGGAGAAGTTGTTTGCAACTTTTAGGTTCCAACCCTAAAACCAAAAATTACAACCCTACACATTAGGGGATCTTTTTCTAGACATTTTGGATTTTTCTCTATTTTTTTCTTGTGCTTTTATTACAAAAATAAGCGAGTAATTTTCTAGTTCGGTTATGAGAAGTGATTTTATTCATTTAAATTCTGTTTAAATTCAAGTACTTATTTCTTCATGATTCAGATTTATTGCAATTAATTTTTCTATTATCACTTGTTGAATTAATTCTGAGATTACAAATTTGCGTGGTTTTCTTTCAAACTGCTTAGGTGAAAAGAATTTGATATAAAAGCAAGTGAATTGATTGAAAATTATTTTTATTTTTGGTTAGTTTATTTCAAAGAAGTAAAACAGGTTAAATTGTTCAAAATTTTGAATAGTTGCTTGAAGTAAACTTTTGGTTCATTGTTATTCAAGCTAATTTTGAGTTGATTAGAAATTG
Source organism: Aquilaria sinensis (assembly GCA_005392925.1). NCBI lineage: Eukaryota > Viridiplantae > Streptophyta > Magnoliopsida > Malvales > Thymelaeaceae > Aquilaria > Aquilaria sinensis. Next base: position 152,215 of record SMDT01000238.1, read on the forward strand.
CTTTTCAATATGTAGTTGCTCGAATATAAAAAATTAATCTGAAGCTTTTTCTGATTAATTTTATTGCTGAATTCTTTGGGTTCTTTTTAGCTTTAAAGAGAGTTTTGTTTATTTGCTTGAATTAGAGAATTACTTTCATTTGATGATCAACTGTGTGAGTGAGATGGATAATCAACCCTGAACTAAGTGTTTTTGGTATTGATTAATTTCATTTTAATTGTACAGTTCTTTTATTTCAACACTCGAATGAAAAAAACCTCCAAATATTTTATTTCAGTTTTCTGTCAGGAAGCTGTCAGTTAAAAAAAATTCTCTTGTGATTAGACATGGTTTTTACTGTTATAATACAAATTTATATATTCTAAGTTGTTTATGAGATCAGAATTATTTTTTGCGGTTTCGACGACTAACTAACCAAATAATCTAAGAGACCTAACAAGGATGTTGCGTACATAAGTGAGGAGTTTGTAACATCCCCATATTACACATAGGAAGCACTTAGCAGTTATCCTTTTTACAAATGATAGCCCATGAAGTGTAGGGAGAGGTTTCGTTAACTGATTCTAAAATTGGGTCATTACAGAAGGTATCAGAGCTGTCCTAGGACCTCGATGATGTAGCGTATTGGATCTGTACATGCATCGTCTATCGAGCTGATCCTAGATAAAAAAGATTACTTGGCTAGGTGTTAAATAATTCAATTAAAGATGTTACTGGTCTGAGAGACCACATAATTTATGTTGGGTACATAGGGGAAGTTTGTAACACCTTATTATCCTATATGAGAGAAATATGAGAAGTATTATGCAGATATATAGACTTAAGTTCCAGAGCATAAATAGTTAGCGCTTATTATTTTTCCTAAATGATAGTCCGTAGGTATTTCGTTGATCAATTCTAGATTTGGATCGTTACAATAACTCTCATTTTTTTGGACTTCCACATTTAGTAAGTAACCAATCCACAAAGAGCCACCAACTAAAGTATAAGTAAATATGAAAATTCTTATAAAAATAACAAAAATATGAAATTTATTATTTGAAATCAATTTTCCTTTTATAAATGGAAAAATTGCCAAAACCCCCTAATGTTTGGTTGAACCTACAATTTTGTCCCCCAGTTTTCAAATACCTACTTTACCCCTGCAAGGTTAACACCGTTTTTCATCGTTACCATAAAAAAGAGAAAATGTCAGACTTTGCCCTCCTAACTTTCTTCCATAAAATCTTCACCCCTAACTACTAAAATCCTTTCAAGTAAAACCAATTAATTTGAAAAAAAACAAAAAGTAACTAGACACTTTCAAAAAAATCTACCAGAAACCCTTATCTTCCTGTGCTTCGATTCGACTCCCCTTTCTACGGCAGCCACCATCCTCCGATCTCGCTCTTCTATCGGTTTCGTTTCTCCCTCCTCTTGGTTTCGCTCTCCTGTCGAAACAAGCTCTCTTCGTTGGCTTGTTCCATCACTCCACCGGAGCATGAAAGGTGGCCACGCTCTCCCCGATGACCACACTTTCCTGAACGACCACGCTCTCTTTCATTCAAGCCTTCGATCTCGCAGTCTGCACTAGAGACTGGACCACCCTCGTCCCCGCCTGCCCCAGCCGATTCAACTTCGTCGGCCCAGCCATCGGAGCAGGCAACCAAGTCCATCGACAAGCCTAGGGTTGTGGTGTTGGGGTCCGGTGCTTGAGTTGCGCTTCGTAGCCGAACCCATCGCTCAAATCCAACCTGCTGTTTGCCAGGAACCAGGGTCGTACTACTTCCTTGTTAATTGTACGGGCTTCGATGCCAATAAGCACGAGGTAAATTGATTTTATTCCTTTCAGTGGCAATTGATGAGGGAGGTTCTGTCGTTTCTGGGTTGCAGTTGTCGTCGAGGGCATAAACATGAAGGCTTTCATGATTTCATCAAGCTAATCGGTGAGGCTGATGCAGCTCAAATTTTTTAACGTTGCAAGTTAAAACGGTGTATTTCGATGAAGCCTGGATCAGCCACGTCAGCGGAGCCAGCTGTTGCAGTATATGTTACTCGTTTTTATTTTTATCGATTATCTTTGTCGTGTTTCGTTTCTATTGCATGAGGCATGCGAATTGTTAGGAAGAATTTTAGCTTGTTTAAGAGGAAGAAATCCGAGGAAATGAAATCAAGAAAAGAATGAAAATATCCCTTCCTTCCGCCTTCTCTGTTTCTCTGCCCTCTCTGTTCCCTCTGCTTCCCTGATTTCCAGCGATTCTTCAGCTACCGCCTTTCTAGCTCTTCCTTTGTTGTCAACCTACGACGACTGGTTTCACTCCTAATGATGTGCGTGTATCATTCTAGTATCAGACCCAGCCTGGATCTACCCATGGCCACTAAGACTCGTCAAGCAACAGATATTCAGGAGATCAAGAATAGCATTCGACACATCCAGCAACTTACTCTCAAACCCCAAGCGTCCAGGAGACTCTCAGAGACGGCCACTAGAGTCTCTGCAGAGAACGCTCAAGGGATCGCTGACCTCTGGGAGATACTGGCGATGAGGATGCAGGTGCTCGCTGACGGACCGAACATAGCTGTTGTGGAAGATCCGGTAGTGCACGGTCCACCTCCTGCTAGGGCTCGGGATGATTACCGACTAGCGAATCGACTCTCCAAGGTGGATTTTCGAAGATTTGATGGGGAGAATGCCCTAGAATGGGAGTACAAGGTGAAACAGTTTTTCGAAGTCGATGAAACCCCGATGGGACAAAGGATAAGAGTGGTGGCAATGCATCTGGATGGCGCAGCATTTCAATGGCACCAGGCCTTCATGCGCGATGCTGAACCAAGGGGTATACAGTGGACGGAATATCTGGACGCCTTGAAGGCCAGATTCAGCCAAGGGCAGTGTGAAGAACCCTTGTCAGAGTTGATCAACCTGAAGCAGCTAGGGATTATAAGGGAATATCAAAACAAGTTCGATCTTTTGTATGGCAAGGCAAAGATCAATGAAGAACAAGGTATCATCTTTTTCCTTAACAGGCTGAACTGAAGGAAGAGATTAGAAACCCTGTCAAGATGTTTAACCTTTGAAGCTTGCAACAGGTACAATCCCTGGCCAAGTTGCAAGAAGTTACATTTACACCCAATTCGTTTTAACTTAATTCAATTGACTTCAAAATGGCTTATTTTTGTTTTTATGTATTTTTTACCTGAAATTAATTTTAATTAAAAGCCAATATTATGTAGTTACAATAATCCATTAAAAATACAATTTTTTTAATCTTACTAAATTTTTATGAATTTTTTTTAGTTTAAGGCATTAAAAAAGAAAAATTCATAAAAATTTAACAACATTATGAAAATTAAGTTTCAAATAGATTATTGCATCTAAATAACATTGGCTTTAAAATGAAATTGGTTTCATGCAAAAAAGATGTAAAAGTAAAAATAAGTCAGTTAACTTAAGTTAAAACGAATTGGCCCTTAATGCTTGGGTTAAAAAAGTTAAAAGGAACCACTTGCCATCGACCAACAAGGCACCGTCAATTTTAGGGCCACCCTCACAATCTACCCCATTATTAGGACCCCCAGCTTAGGTACCAAAAAGGGAAGTAGTTAGTAGAGGTCTTGTAAGGAGGCTCATGGCTAAAGAAATGGAGGAAAAAGGGGGAAAAGGGAATGCTTTTGGTGTAATGAAAAATATCATCTAGGGCACAAGTGTGCTAAACCTCAGCTTTGTACTCTAGTTGAATTTCCAAAATCAGATGATGAGGATAAGGCAGGCCCAGAGGAACCTAAAGGAAGCTCGGAGGACGCCACTATATCAATCCATGCCCTGTACAATACTCCCATGGATGAAGCTACCAAGTTCCAGACCTTAAAGGTCGGTGGTAAGATAAAAAATCAACCTGTGGTAATACTTATTGATACAGGAAGCACACACAACTTCATCAACCCTAAGGTGGCAAAACAAATAGGGTGTTCAGTTCAGACTTCTAAAACCACACAAATTAGAGTTGCGGATGGAACTGTGAGGAATAGTGTTTCTATAAGCAAAGGGGTTTCTTTGCAATTACAAGGTGTTACTTTTGTGATTGAATGAAGGTGCTGCCTGTTGCTAGTTGTGACATAGTCTTGGGAATCCAATGGCTTAAGCTACTGGGTAACATTAGGTTCAATTTTGAAAAATTGGAAATGGAGTTCACATATGAAGGACGATCTATCATGCTTAAGGGAATTAAACCTTCGTGCAAGTTGGTGAACAGCTCCAAGGTTGCTCAGCTTATCAAGGAGGGCAATCCTATTGTAATCTACCAAGCGGTTGAGGAAGCGATGGACATAAATGAAGTCCAACTATTTTGCTTAGAAGCGACTCTTGAGGCTGTGGATGATCAACTGGAAAGATTGCTCCAGAAGCATGCTCACGTATTTCGGGAGCCCCAAGGCCTTCGTCCTCATAGGGCACATGATTATAGCATCACCCTTAAGGAAGGGAGTGGACCAGTCAAGGTGCGGCCATACACCTACCCAACGATTTAGAAGGATGAAATTGAGAAGATGGTGAAAGAGATGTCGGATGCAAGCATCATAAGGCTTAGCAAGAGTGAGTTTGCCTCACCTATAGTGCTGGTAAGGAAAAAAGATAATACTTGGAGGCTATGTGTGGACTATAGACTCCTAAACCAGCAAACAATCAAAGAAAAATACCTCATTCCTTTGTTGGAGGAGCCACTGACAGAGTTATACTGTAATGACCCAACCAAACTTAGCCCACCACCCACACACGTCTTCTAATTTGTCATCTACTTTTGACTATCTCACCCACTACTCATACAAGTCTTCCAATTTGTCACCTACTTTTGACTATCTCACCTACCACCTACATAAGTCTTCCAATTTGTATCCCAATTTGTTTCCCATTCACCCCTATATAAATCACATGGTTTCACTCTATATATACACACCCATGGCTAGCCATATAAGTTCCATTTTAGTCTCCATTTCACTCATTTCATTTACTTATTCTAAAACACTCATTCTCTCCTCCTAAAGCTCAAACACTTCTTTGGTGAGTGATTATTAGTTATTTTTCAATACATAGGCTAGCTTTTCTTTGAAATTGAAGAGAGATTTAAGTTAAGGTTATGGTTGATTGATAATTTATTTTGATGATTAGAAAAGTCAATTAATTATTACAATTGTTTCGGATAGATTAGAAATAAATTTGGGGAGATTTTAGCTAGGAATGGTGGATATTGGAGGGTAGCAGAGTGCGAATCGGAGAAGAAGAAAAATCGTGTTTCTGGAAATAAATTGAGCTAATAATAGCGTAGGTCCTTTAAGTTTTGAGGAGAGTTTATCGTCATCCCATAGTTTAAATGGTTACAATTTGGTCACCACAAAGCTTGTGTCTAGGAAAGTAATCGGGTTAATTACAACATTCATCCCTAATACTTCTAACAATACTTCAGTGAACTCTTAGGTTCCAGAAACATTCATTTAGGTCATTGTTAGCAAGTAATTTTTGGTTATTTCTTGAATTGATTATGTTTTAATATAAACTTTTACATAGTTATTTTAGGCGGCTAAAGAATTATTTCAGGAGTTTGAAAGTTGCATTTGAGATAAGTGGCTACTACTAAAATTAAATTGTTATGATATTATGTGTGTGTGTGTGTGTGTGTATTATTTATTTAAAGTGCTAAGTTTTCCAATTTAGTAATTTTTCAATATTTCAATTTAAAGCTATTTTGCATGTAAATAAATTTTAATTAAAATGAGACTTTTCAATTACAAGTTTTATTTTAAAATTGTTTTCCAAGTGTTTTATTAATTTACTTGTTTATCTGCTTATTCGAATTTTATCTTATTTATGCAATATATTATGTTTGATTAAATAAGTTGGGATCAGGTATGTTTTGATTGTGATGTTTTATACTAAAATTTTATAACAATTGTAATGCTCTGAATTTTTGTTCCGACTTCGTTTTGGTGGGTGTTGGTTCTGTGCTCGTACTACTGGGAAAGTATAGTTCTGAACCCTTCACATAAGGTATTCTGTTCTGTTCCGCAGTGTACTGTTTTTAGGACTAGTCCTTCAGGGCACTCGATCGTTGGCGATTCTTAGACGATTTTGGACGCACTACAGCGGTTTAAGTGTAGTCACAGTGATCACCCTACCCACTCTACTCTTAATTTCTGTTCTGCTATGCTGCTCTGAACTGCTCTGTTTTGGTTAATGATTTTATTTACAAATATTATTTGCTCAACTCTCAAAATTACTATTACATTAATTATGTTCTGACTGTTCAAATATCTTCTACTAAAGTTTATTTTATTATTTTACAAGAATTGTTTTCTGCTTGATCCCTATATATTTTGTATATTGTATTTCTGTTTTCAAAATCCACCACTTGCTGGGCATTCGTGCTCACCCCGTTTTAACCCCCTCATATAGATCAGGAGTAGTTCAAGTTAGCTAGCGGGAACGACTATAAGACAAGCAGCAGCTCAAGACAATTAAAAGTGTTTCGTTAGTACTACTGTTAGAAATTTATTTATGTTTAGAAAACTCTTTGGATTTTGTTTCATTCCTTAGAACTTTAACATCTTATGGATTATGTTTCGATTTCAAGGATTGTAGTTGCTCTGCCACTTATTCTTAGAAGTTGAATTTTATAAGTTTGGAATTATTTTGGAATATTTAGCTTTACATGCTTAGAAAAAATTTATTTTCTTGAGTATGCGGAGTGTTATCGTCCCAAAACTCTTAGAGTGGGTTTTGGGGTATGACATATACGGTGCAAGGTTCTTCACTAAATTGGATTTAAGGGTAGGATATCATCAAATAAGAATGCAACCCTCGAATATCCATAAAACTGCCTTTAGAATGCATGATAGGCCGTTTGAGTTTTTAATTATGCCCTTCGACCTAACTAATGCCCTTTTTACTTTTCAAAGCATGATGAACGACATTTTTAGACCCCAGTTGAGGAAGTTTATGTAGGTATTTTTTGATGATATCCTTGTATATAGTGACAGCTGGGAAGAAATCATGCAACATCTCGATAATGTCTTCGAAATACTAGAGCCGAAGCAACTCTATGTGAAACGAAGCAAGTGTGTGTTTGGAGCCACTTAGGTTGAATATCTAGGGCATCTCATTGGCCAACATGGTGTTTTAGCTGATCCAAAACAGATTCAGGCGATGGTTACCTGGCCAAAACCTAAAAATATTACCGAGTTAAGAGGATTTTTGGGACTGACAGGGTACTACCGGCACTTTGTGAAGAACTATGGTACCATTAATCAGCCCCTGATTTTCTTGCTGAAGAAATGAGCCTTTGTATGGAATGAGTCAACAGACTATGCATTTGAAAAGCTCAAAAGGGCTATGACCCCTGTGTTATCAATGCCTAATTGTTATCAGTTATTCGCCATTGAAACAGATGCTTCTGATAAGGGAATAGGGGCGGTATTGACTTAGAATAAGCATCCAGTTTCTTATATCAGTAAAGTTTTGAATAGCAAGGAACAAGCCTTATCGATATATGAGAAAGAATTGCTGGCTATTGTTTATGTGGTACAAAAATGGAGATCAAGATATCTAGTGGGAACACACTTCCAGATAAAGACTGATCATCAAAGTCTTAAACACCTGTTGGAGCAACGTATAGCCACACCAGCACAACAAATATGGCTCACAAAACTCATGGGGTATGACTTTGAAATCGTCTATCGGAGGGGAAAGGAGAATAAGGCTGCTGATGCTTTATTGAGACTAGCCGATTTTGAAATAGAAAAGGCAGTGCTGATGGCTTTACCTATGGTGAATACAGAATTGTTGCTAAGAATCCAGAAGAGTTGGGAGCGAGATGAGAAGCGTCAAAAACTCATTCGGGAGATACAACAACAAGAAGGGTCTCACCAACATTACAAGTGGCACCTGGGGGAATTAAAGAGGAAAGGCAAGCTGGTTATTGGCGCTGATCAAAATCTGAGAAATCAAATCATAAGCTGGATGCACGAAGGGCCACTAAGAGGGCATTCAGGCATGACCAATACAGAAAAAAGAATCAAGTTCCATTCTTATTGGAAAAAAATGAGAAAGGATGTGAGGAAGTTTATCACGGCTTGTGAAGTGTGCCAACGATGTAAACCTAAGAATGTGCCTACGCTAGGTTTACTTCAGCCACTAGAAATTCCTTCAACTATTTGGACCTCAATCTTAATGGATTCATTAAAGGACTTCCTTCATCCCATGGTAAGGCAATTATTTTTATGGTTGTGGATCGACTCACTGAATATGGGTATTTTATTGCCCTAAAACATCCATACACAGCCGTAACTGTGGCACAGGCTTTCCTTGATAATGTATTCAAATTGCATGGCCTACCCAAGGAGATAGTCAGTGACAGGGACACCATATTCATGAGCAAGTTCTGGCAAAAGCTTTTCTCCCAATTGCAAGTGCATTTTAACATGCCATCGGCCTACCACTCCCAATCTGACGGGCAAACAGAGGTTCTCAACAGGTGTTTGGAGTTTTATTTGAGATGCATGGCCAGTGAGCAACCTCGAGAATGGTCCAAGTATTTGGCATTGTCTGATTATTGGTAAAATACCAGCTTTCACAGTTCTAGTGGGGTGACTCCTTATGAAGCTCTTTCCTGCCAGAAGCCCCCTGTACATGTTCCATATCTAGCAGGTGACTCACAGGTCAAAATTGTGGACAATAGCCTCCAAGCTAGGGAAAGAACCATCCAACTCATGTAAGCTCAGTTGACTAAGGCTTAGAACAGAATGAAGCAACTGGCTGACAGGCATAGGAGTGAACTCCAATTTGAAGAGGGAGATTGGGTACTGCTCAAGCTTAAGCCCTATAGGCAAGTGACGTTGGCAAGAAGACCATACCCCAAGCTTTCAGCTCGATACTATGGACCCTATAAGGTCATTCAGTGTATTGGGCCGGTTGCCAACAAGTTGCAGCTACCACTAGAATGCAAAATCCACCCTATCTTTCATGTATAGCTGCTGCGTAAGTATGTGGGAAATGAACCTGTGTTTTCAACTATGCCCAGATGAATTAGGACGCATAGCTCCTAAACCTGAGGCTGTATTGGATCGTCGCATTAAGAAAAAGGGCAACAAGGCAGGTGTTGATGTGTTAGTCAAATGGTCCAATTTGTTTGAAGACACCACTTGGGAAGATCTGGAACAACTCAAGAAACAGTATCCCAACTTCAATCCCTGAGGACAAGGATCTTTTTAGGGCCCGCCATTGGTGCAGCTCAAATTTTTTAACGTTGCAAGTTAAAACGGTGTGTTTGGATAAGAAGCCTGGATTAGCCACGTCAGCGGAGCCAGCTGTTGCAGTATCTGTTACTCGTTTTTATTTTTGTCGTTTATCTTTGTCGTGTTTCGTTTCTGTTGTATGAGCCATACGAGTTGTTAGGACGAATTTTATCTTGTTTAAGAGGAGGAAATCTGAGGAAATGAAATCAGGAAAAGAATGAGAATATCCCTTCCTTCCTGACCTCTCTGTTTCTTTGCTCTCTCTGTTCCCTCTGCTTCCCTGATTTCCAGCGATTCTTCAGCTACCGCCTTTCTAGCTCTTCCTTTGTTGTTCACCTGCGATGACTGGTTTCACTCCTAACGACATGCGCATATCAAAGGCCATGTTCAACCCGAGCCAGCAAGGAGGATAAGGCCATGTTTTGGTCAGGTTCGTTTCAAATGAGCAAATCAATTGGGTTTATTTTTCTTTCAATTACAAAAACTCCAATGTAGTTTCGTCTAATCTACAATTTGCCCCCTTTATTTTAACAAACCTATACTTTGCCCCCCATATTTTTTACATTGCCTGATAACAACTTTTAAAACTGTATTTAAACTATACGATAATTATCTTCCAGTAATTTCAATTTCTCCAGTATTTTTTTTATAGTTAATAGACATTTTAAACTATCATTTTTTCCTTCTGTAAATATACTTTCCCATCTGTAATTATACATCAGTATTTTTTAAAGGTCGGTTGGCTGTAAAAAAAAAAAAATTTTGAAATTACTAGAACGTTATTATCATATAATTTAAATACAGTTTCAGAATTTGTTATCAGGCAGTATAAAAAATATAGGGGCAAAGTATAGGTTTCTCAAAATAGAGGGTGCAAACTGTAGGTTAGACCAAACCACAGGATGGTTTTTGTAATTTTCCCTTCTTTTAATAAGTTTGATTTTCTTTTTGTTCTTTGTATTCTTGTTTTTTTTTAGATGTAAAAAAAGTTGGGGGTAAAGTTCCTGTGGATAAATGTTGAGAGGGCTAAGGAATGTGTTTTTCTTTTTCTATATTAAATGGTCATTAATGAAGTTAACTTGTAAGCGGGTAAATGTATGTTTCTGAAAAATGAGGGACAAAACTATAGATTTTACCAAACCTCATGGGATTTTAGTAATTTTTCCTTATAAATTACTAGATTTTGTAATTTAAGAGAGCCTCCACCGACTAAGGTTGTAAATTATGTTTATATATTTCAAGTTTACTCGGTTTTAGCTTTTAACTATATATAAAAGAATTTTTCTAGGAAAAACATTCAATATTATAAAGTCTAAATTTTCTTTGAAAAACATTCAATATTGTAAAGTCTAAATGATAATAGATAACCTAATATGCAAAAAAAAATATAACTATGATGATTTTATAAACTTTTAATTAAACATACAAAGAAAAGAAAAAAGTAACCTAAATTAAACCACATTGAAATTTAATTTTTTTGAATAATTTTGCTGGCAAAAAAATTGAATTTTTATTTAAATTTTAACAAATATTGAATAAAAAAATGAATTGATTCAGTTACTTTGGCTTATGTATCAGTAACCCAAATAAAACACAAAGGGTTAATGTAACAATTTAAGTTTAGAACTGGTTAGCGGAACACCTGCCCACACCATATGGGCTATCCTTTGGAAAATGATAAGCGTTAGGTGCATGCTCACCCATGTAGGATATGAGGGTGTTGCAAACTCCCCCCCCCCCCTTATGTACCCAACGTCCTCGTTGGGGTTAATCGGACTACTTAGCCCCTGGCCAAGTAGCATCTCATATCCAGGATCAGTCTCAATAGACGATGCATGTACATACCCACTATACCACATCATCGTGGTCCCAAGTCAGCTCTGATACTATCTGTAACAACCCAAGTCCGGAACCAGTCAACGGAACACCTGCCGATATCACATGAGCTATCCTTTGGAAAAGGATAAGCGTTAAGTGCTTGTGTTCTAGAACTGGAGCCTATATATCCATATAAGGCTTCCACAATTCACCTATGTAGGATATGGGGGTGTTACAAACTCCCCCCCCCCCCCCCCCCCCCCCGTATGTACCTAACGTCATCGTTAAGGTTAGTCGGATTACTTGGTTTCCTGGATCAAGTAACCTCTCTAATCGGATTACTTAGCCCCTAGGTAAGTAGCCACTTGAATCCATGATCAGTCCCGATAGATGATGCATATGCATACCCACTATGCCACACCATCGTGGTCCCGGGTCGGCTCTGATATCATCTGTAACGACCCAAGTCCAGAACTGGTTAACGGAACACCTGCTCATACCACATGGGCTATCATTTGGAAAAGGATAAGCACCGGGGTGCTCTGATACCATCTGTAACGACTTAAGTCCAGAATTGGTTAACGGAACACCTGTTCACACCACATGGGTTATCATTGGAAAGTAGTAAACATCACGACCGAAGTCCAGAACCGGTCAATGGAACACCTGCCCACACCACATGTGCTATCCTTTCTATCATAAGTGCTTATTTTGATCCAGCATTGGAGTGTTTATGTTCTAGAACGCATTGGATCTGCACCACAGGCGGCTATCCTTTATGAAAAGGATAAGCGCTAGGTGCTTATGTTTTAGAATCACGAGCCTATATATCCACATAAAGCGGCCCACAATTCACCCATGTGGGATATGGGGGTTGTTACATTTAATAAGTTTATTTTTCTATGATTGACTAATTATACTATAAGAACAATGGGTATGACTATGTTTTCAAACTTTAGGATGGTGAGCATAATTTCTAAATCAATGGGTAAGAAAATTAATCTTTACAAAATATAAAAAGCTATACAATGTTTTACCCTCGATCTTTGGAATAATCACAATTGAAATGATCATAAAATATAGGGTAAGTGTAGATTTTGAAACCTTAGAAGTGAGGTACTTGAAAAAAAAAAATTAAGAGTAGAGCTAAATAAGCTTTTTGAGTAATGTATAGTTACTTATAGTGTAACACCCCCATATCCCATATGGGTGAATTGTGGAAAGCCTTATGTGGATATATAGGCTCCAATTCCAGAACATAAGCAATTAGCGCTTATCCTTTTCATAAAGGATAGCCCATGTGGTGTTGGCAGCTATTCCATAGATCGGCTCTGGACTTGGGTCCAAGTAGACCTAAAGGATATTTGGGTAGATTGGAAAGGCTACTGCTAGTCAACAACTCCCTTGTTGGTGACATTCCGTCCAACATATCTTGCTCCTCTAAGCTCAAGTTCGTTAACCTTATAGGGAATCATTTAACCGGGGAAATCCCCGCTACGCTCGGTTGCTTGTCCCGTCTCCAATGGCTTCAATTGTCGGCCAACAAGTTAACGGGAAAAATCCCACCTTCTTTAGGAAACTTATCTTCACTGGAAGTGTTCTCTGTAGCTAGTAACGGTATCGGTGGGGTTCTTCCTGAATCTCTTGGTCAGTTAAAAAATCTGACTGATATCTATGTGGGACAAAATGAATTATCAGGTCCTATTCCTCACTCGATTTTCAACCTCTCTAATCTCTCAGTTCTCAGCCTGGAGTTTAATCAATTCCAGGGCAGTCTTCCTGCAGAACTCGGAACAGATATGCCTAACATTGAAGTCATGTACATTGAAATCAACCAACTCAGTGGACAGATCCCTCAATGGATATCAAATGCCACACTTCTCAGAGAATTTGAAGCTGGAGAAAACAAATTCACCGGAAGTATACCTTCTCTTGGTATGCTCAAAAGTCTTGAGGTATTCGCCATTGAAGAAAACCAAATTGGAAGTGTGGGAGGGAATGATTTAAGCTTTATTTGCACTTTGGTAAATGCTACTCGTTTAGAGTTCTTGGTCCTTGCAAACAATAGCTTACAAGGAGGAATACCGACGTGCGTAGGCAATCTATCCACACATCTTAGAGAATTCGGTTTGGAAAGGAACAAACTCTCGGGGAACATTCCTTCAGAAATAGGGCATCTCACCAGCTTGGAGTGGCTTTCCTTTTTTGAAAATCAACTTTCTGGTCGCATTCCCTCCAGTATTGGAAGCCTCCACAGGATGAATGAATTGTATATAAGCAGAAACCATCTCTTAGGAAATATTCCTTCTTCATTTGGGAATCTGAAGGTCATAAGTAGACTTACTATGGAAAGGAACAATCTTGAGGGTAGCATTCCACCAAGTTTAGGAGAGTGCAGTAGGTTGATAATGTTGGATATCTCTGATAACAAACTAAGTGGCTCAATTCCTCCGGAACTATTCAACCTTGCAACCTTCTCTATGGCCTTGAACTTGTCTCAGAATCACTTTACAGGGAGCATTCCTTCACAAGTGGGGAATTTAAAAAGTATTGGTGGACTGGATATGTCATCCAACTTACTTTCAGGTGAGATCCCACCCACTCTTGGCAGCTGCCAAAGTCTTGAGTTCCTGGATATAAGTGGCAACTTACTCCAAGGAACTATTCCCACTTCCTTGAGCTCTCTAAAAGGCCTTCAACTATTGAATTTGTCTCACAATAAACTTACTGGAGAAATTCCAAGAAGTTTGGTGTCCTTGAAGTCCTTGAACATTCTTGATCTATCTCATAATGATCTTGAAGGGGCTGTTCCATCACAAGGGATGTTTCTGAATGCAAGTGCAATTTCTTTGAGAGGAAATGATAAACTTTGTGGGGGTATACTTAAACTTCACTTGCCCAATTGCAGCTTCCATAGGTCCAACAAGAATTTGAAAATTATCCTCCTAACAATTTCTCTTGTTCTAGGAGCTGCTTTTGTTGTATTTGTCGTACTGTACAGGCGCCAGGAACAAAGGAAGAAGAGCAAATCCATGCCGAGTATATCAGAGGATCGACTCATGGAGCTTTCATACCATACTCTCTATAAAGCTACTGATGGCTTCTCCTCCGCCAATTTGATTGGCAGTGGTGGTTTTGGAACAGTGTACAAAGGAGTTCTTGATGGATATAAAACATTAGTTGCCATTAAAGTCTTTGACCTCCTCCAACATAGAGCTTTGAAGAGCTTCATGGCCGAGTGCAATGCATTGAGGAGCATTAGACACAGGAACCTTGCCAAGATACTAACAGCTTGTTCGAGTATCGACCATCAAGGAAATGACTTCAAGGCACTAGTCTATGAGTTCATGAGCAATGGAAGTTTAGATGGATGGCTTCATCAAACCGTTGAACACGATGACTCAAACCAAAGACCAGCAAAAAAATTGGATCTTCTCCAGAGGATCAACATAGCAATTGATGTGGCTTCTGCACTAGATTACCTGCACCACCAATGTGAAACTCCAATAGTCCATTGTGACCTCAAGCCTAGTAATGTCCTTCTTGACGATGATATGACCGCGCATGTAGGCGATTTTGGACTGGCCAGGTTTCTTGTGAGAGTTGCCGATGGTTCTTTAAACCATGAGACAAGCTCCATTGGGATTAAAGGGACAGTAGGTTATACCGCTCCAGGTAATATATAGTACTCATATATCTGTGCAAGTAACTGCATTTGTCAGCTAAGACTCTAATTTGCATTTGCACGTGCATGTACCCAGAATATGGAATGGGAGGTGAAATATCAACCTATGGAGACGTGTACAGCTATGGGGTGCTCTTGTTAGAGATGTTCACAGGGGAAAGGCCAATAGATGAAATATTTCAAGATGGGCTAAACCTTCACCAATTTGCGACGGGAGCTCTTGCCCAAGGATCATTGTTTGAGATTGTTGATCCAACCCTTATTTCCGAGGATCAAGAACAAACAGACATTAACATCACTGATCTCAACAGAAGTGGCAAGGCCAGGGAGTTTCAGAGGATCTTAGAATGCCTGACTTCAATAATACAAATTGGGGTTGCTGGTTCTGCTCGAATTCCAAGAGAAAGGATGATCATCACTGACGCCGTCAGAAAACTAAGTTCGATCAGAGACAAGCTTCTTGGAACCGGGATACACCGAGTGAAGGAACACCATAGAATTCTCCAGCATGCTTAAAATTCCAGCAAAAAATAACTAAGGTTCTATCTTTGTGTGTGGTTGGTCTTTCATTTTCATGCTTAATAAGCGAACCAGGCATGCTCTAGATCATAGAGAATGATTATTGCTTGAACTTGTCATATGTTCAGCAAATCAGAAGTATATATATTGTGATGTATTAAAACGTGAGTGTTTGTATACTCTGTTTTGCCTCTGCTCGATATGATGTTGGAATGTTTACTCTTGTTTTGAAAATGGTATGCAAATCTTGGTTACAAGTGAAATTGGTGCTGGCCATTGCTTGGACTTTTTAAGGCATTTCTGATATACTCCCTCCGTCCCGTTTTACTTGAAACATTTGACTGGGCACGGAGATTAAGGTGTATGTAATTTGTGTTAATTTTTTATGTAGTAAAAGTTTAAATAATGATTAAAAAAAGAAAGATTCTTTTTTGAGTTTTGTGCAGTGAGAGGTTGAGTGGAGATTAAAAAAAAGAGTCTTTATTGGGTTTCGTGTAAAAGGATTATTTAATTGTTGAAACTTTCCAAAAGAGGAAACGTTTCAACCTTTTTGGGACTTCCCAAAAAGGAATATGTTTCAAGTAAACTGGGACGGAGGGAGTATAAGACAAGAGTTGTTAGTTCTTCTATTGACAGGTGAAGCGAAAATGAAGAGCACGTTCTAGTCAGGTGATGGCTTCTGGGATTTTGATTGTTTTGTTAAATCACTCGATTTTGTCACATCCGTTGCATTACATGTGACTATAATGAATGGAATAAAAAAATAATTAGAATCACTGGGCACTAATGCTGTCCATGGTAGATTAAATGATACTCTATTTCAGTTTTTTTTACTAAATTTGACTTAAATTTATATTTATTATTATTTGATACAAAAGTTTTAAAAAATTATACCCTCTCCTTCCTAAGTTCTTTCAACATTTACTATTCAGCAATTAACCTATAATGTTTTTATTTTCAACATTTTAACATATAAATGAAAAACCTTTATACATAAATAATGAATAAAGACATTTAAGTTTTAAATATATTTTTTAAATTTTTTTTTCTAACAAACAATAATATGAACAAATTTAAATAAAATTATTCAAAAAAGTCAAATATCTCAAAGAATATAGGAAAAAAATATTTTAAAACTACGAGTCTTGTAGTTTCTAAATATTTTTTTAAAAAAAATTAGCAAATAAAAATATAAATAAATTTAAGCCAAAGTTAAGTAAAAAAACTAAAATGAAAAAAAAAATGGGATGGATGGAATATTATAAAAGATAAGTGTTAAAATTGAAGACTTAAAAATAATATCTATGAGTCGCTCCTCATTGTTATTGTCAGCATCATCTATTAAATCATGATAGACTATACATTAATTCTCTATAAGGAAACTTATAATTACCCTTGAGATATATCATAATCTACAATTTATCCTATTTATTTTTAGAAACTTACATTTTGACCCTATATTTGTTTTTCACTGTCTAATAACAATTTCTGAAACTATATTCAAATTATATGATAGTCATCTTCCAATAATTTCAATCTCTCCCATATTTTTTTCTATAGTTAATCGACATTTTAAATTATCATTTTTTTCTTTCTGTAAAGACATATTAGTTCTTTTAAAGGTTGGTTGGCTGTGAAAAAAAATATAAAAAGTCTTAAAATTACGGGAATATTAGTATCAGACAATTTAAATCAGGATTTCAGAAGTTATTGTCAAACAATATAGAACAAACATCGGGTAAAGTGTAAATTTTTGAAAAGAGAGGGACAAAATATAGGTTAAACCAAACCACATAGAGGTTTTTATAATTTTCCCTTCTCTATAAAGGAGTGTTTGGTTCAAGAGTTGTTAAAATTCAGATTATTTAGAAAGTTAAAATCCTAACAATCTTATGTATTGGTTCAATTTAGAAAATAAATATTCATCATTTGCAATTTTGTAGGATTCATTCCCCTAATTCTATACTATGTAGAGTAAGAAACTACAACTTTAAAGGGGTCAAATTCACCTTCAAAAGTCACAATTTGTGCGTTATTGCTAGTTCCGAAGTAGTTGCAGTATTTTGGGCATATCTTCAGTTATAAATGTCTATTTTATGTGATTCAGGTGTCATTTTAAAGCTAAGAAAGAGTTATAAAACTTTCATTGTTTGAGTTTTAAGAGATAATGGCTATATAAAAGCCAAATTTCAGCTTGAAGTTGCTGCTGATGTTTTGGAGCATTTCTTGGCTCACAATTCTGAAAATCAGTTTTGATGTGGATTAATTTCAAAGGCCTCTAAACCATGTGGGCGAAAAATTTTAGCTGAAAAACATTATTCTCTTAGTCATATTAAGGCATTCTAGTTATTTTAAATCATTTTTATTTGTGTGGGTTAATTTTATAACAATATAAAAAGTTTAGGGAGATTTTGAGAATTTAGCACACTAGGTTAAATTTTTTTTTTTTTGTGTTTAAAGGGGGCAGCCAGAGGCTGTCTCTTCCCAGACTCTCTTTTGTCTTTTTTTCTTGTTTCTTTTCTTTTTTTTAGTGATTTTTAATAGTCATGCCCGATTAATTCTTTTTATTTTTAGTTGAAGGAGACTGAAATTCTGAACTTTTTAGCATTATGAGATCAAAGCTATTTTTATTCATTCAATTAATATTTTGAGTATTGGATGTTCTTCTATGATTAATTTCATAATTGTTTTATTATATGCTAGGAGGCTTACTAGCTGTTATTCGAATTCAATATACTGCTGGGTTAAAAATCAAATCCGTAACTGTTTGGTTTCTCTGATCTATAAAGCAATTAAGGTTTATTGATTTGCTACATCAGAAATTATTAGGTCTTAAGGAGAACATTCTATTAAATTAAATCTAGCCACTTGTGTTTGTATTATTTTGTTTTATCGATCTCTTTAATTTTTAATACAATTGTTAATTAAATTAAAGCTATTGTCTTAGGTTGTTTAGCAGTTTTGGTTAATTAGATTGATTGTTTTTTTATTAACTATGACTAAGGAGAGATAAGAAGATAACTCCAATGATGAATATTCAAAACCTTGATTGATCCATTTATGTATCGATGATCAATTGTAGAAATTCGATAGTACATATTGACTGATACTAAGGTTTGTATTCTTGTTTATTTCATTTTATTTCTTACTTGATAAATTTCTTAATTTTTATTCTCTGATTATTTTTAATTTTATTATTGATTGTAAACAATCTACCTCTAATTTTTTCTTTCAGTTTTCTAATAGGAAACTTTCAGTTAAAAAAATTTTCATTGGGATTCGACTTAGTTTTTATTACTATACTATAAATTTATTTATTCTGAGTTTTAGTAGGACCGAAATTATTTTTTGTTGTTTCGACAACTGACCAAAAATACCTCAACCAAATATAAGAAAAAAAAGTAAAAAAACTCCATTCTTTGTGAGATTTGAATAAAACGTAGGAAAATTATGATTCTAGTTTCATGGATTCTCACTTTCCTTGAATGTTACTTTACTACAAGCTTTTTAAGATTTTAAGTATCTTTGAACCAAAACCTCCCTAAGGGGTCTTCATTTCTTTTCTTTATTATTTTATTTGTTGTGGCACTGTTTTTTTTTTTATTTGTTTAGAAAGATTTATTTTGCTTGAACTTATAAAGACCCGGTACTACTATTAAATGTGTGATCATTTTACTAATTTGATTTGGGCAAGTTATTTATGATTTATTTGTGGCTAAGATGATTTCTTATTTTATCATTGATATTGTTTTATTAAAAAATTAATTTTAATATTTTTTATTATGATATTCAGTTTTATAATTACTTTTTTTTTCATAGTATGCTACGGGTTGATGTGTTTTACCCAATTCTACCCACCTTAAAATAAATAGGATGTAGATATTAAAATTATCAAATTGATAGATGATGGATATAAAAGATATTGATTGAGTATTCAACACGACGAATAGGATACGAGTTTAATACTATTCTACTAGCATTCTATCCATTGACATACCTACGGAGGATGCGTTGTGAAAGATTTTGTTTTTTTTTTTTTTTGATATGCAGAAGTATCTTTACAGGTTTAATTAGAAAGATTTCGTTTGATCTCCTTTCACCAAGTTAGTGCCCTTGTTGATCATCTTAATTAGTGTGTTAATTTTAATACCTATTCTAGGTTGATTTTATTATAATTAAGTGATTTATTACCTTCAGTTGATTAGTTTTTATTTTATTTAAGTTAAGGAGCTTGCCAAAGAGTTGATCAGATTTTTGTGAAATAAAAAGACTGAATTGCAAGAAATTATAAAATAAAAGGTGCAATTGAAATTAGAAGAAATTCTCTCTTTTGTTTGATAAAATACCCCTTTTACAATATTATGTTATATTTTTAGTTAAGAGTATTTTAGTTATTTGAAATCATAAGGTTAAAGGTTAGAACTATAAAAATATAAACAGAGAGGTGCCCCGCCGCATCGGAGAGGAGACGAGGAACGAATCGGAACACAAATCAACAAAAGAGCAGCAATAGCGAGCAGAAGAAAAAAGGTGGCTAATTGAGGCGAAATTGTGAATTGAACCAGAGGAAACAAAGCAGAGTTTGGAGTAGGGACGGAGCAAAAAGAAGAGAGAGAGATAAAGGAAATTGATTTTTATTTCTCTCTTCTATTTTATTTTCAAATTCAAACTTGGATATTATTTGTTCATGTTCTCTTCTTCTTTATAGGGATTATTGGATTTTATTGTTGAATTTAATATGAGAGGCTAAATTTATATGCTAAGTTTATGAATGTATCTTAGTTGAAGTATTTTAATTAATTTGATTAGATTGTATTCTAATCTATTTCCTTTACAATAATGAATGTTATCTATATTTGATTATCATAAATAATTTATTAGAGATTTAAATAAAGAATTGAGATGTGAAATTTGACCCGTGCACTAGAAAAATAGAGTTGTAATAATTAAGATAGAAACAAGTCTATTTATTGTGATTTGTCAATTTGATAACCTAAACTTAATGAGTTTAATTAATTATATGAAAAATTGAGAGATAATCGTAAGTTAAGTAAATACGCTACAATTGCTCAAGAGAGAGTTGTAGTACTATAAGTGATTGCTGACAATTAAGAACCTACCCATATAATTAATTGGAAACCGTCAACTAGATGAAACTTAAATCTTAGCTATTCTATAATTATTTTTTTCTTTCCAGTTTGTTATTTTCATCATTGCTTTAGTTTAATTTTAGTTAATTTTATTTTCATAAAATTTGAATTCATTTATTTTAGTTTTCATAAATAATTAAATATCTATTCCTCATGATTGATATTTTAGTTTATCATAAAAATTAAAACTTATTACAACTGACACTGTGTACATGTAGGGTTAGTTTTATCACTTGTCCTCTATTAAATCTAAGGTTGGAGGGATGGTGTAGTTAGCCAATTAAGTAGATTTGCCAGCTTTAGAAATACAAATCATGGACTTAATTATCGCAAGAATTTGTGATTCGATTGATGTGGTTATATATGTTCATGATCATTATTAGGAAATGAAATTCACTACGCTTTTCTAATTAATTTTCTTTTGGCAGACATTGCAAGTTTGAAGCAGTTCACACTGTGGTTGGAATTTGATCTGTTATTAAATCAAGATTCACGAGAGCCAGCTAGCTCACTTTTTGTTTCTTTCACACTAAGTGTGGACTGGAATTTTGCTATTTTGTTATAGTCCGGTTCACACTGTGTGTAAAAGCAGTTGTCTCGGTTAAAGAATGAAAGGCAATAGAAAATGTCTTCTTCCAGTGTTCCAAGATCTTCTCAATATCATCAACATTGCATTAGAAAGCCGAGAGGCTAAATGATACAGGCGGAGATTTTTATCACTTTTTTTAAAACAAAATATCATTAAATGTTGGTTTGATTATTCTCTAAGCCCAAAAAACAAGATATTCCTCCGTTCACCTTACATATATAGTGCTACACTGCCACGTCCTAAACTTTTTATAATTCTTCTTATTTGAAAAAAAAAAAAAACAAATGCATTTGGGAAAGAAAATGCCCCTTCGCCTGTGACTAATTTCACACTAGCTAGGGCATTCTTCTTGGAAAACTCCGTGGGTCCATCCACTACCAGTCTTCCGAAGCCTCTTTTGGTCTAGTCTAGTGCTACATCTACAAAGACATATTGATGAGACGACGAAACTTGGTGGAGTTACTTTTGTGGTTGCTACAAAGGAAAAGAAAAAAAGTGTTGCTTGAAGACACGAAAAAGGTGCACCCTTCTTATCCCTTAATGTACGTTATGGTCATTGTCTTTAGGTCTTTCTAAGTTCCATTTCCATTGTCGTAAGAAAAACGTTTAGATAGGAAAGTTATCTCATTTTAAGGTTAGGTTTATTCCACCGGCTTAATTAAAGCTTATAGGGATATATACAGATTGTACCAAAAATCCTGTGAATATATTTTTATTTAGACAAAGGAGATAATTTACAGATTTACCTCTCAACCAATCTAATTTACAGATTTACCTCTCAACCTAATCTCCATTCTCTTCCATGCTTCTCTTCTTGTGCCACCTTCTCTCTCATTTTGCCGTTGTGGCTCCATAGCTGGACTTTGTGCTAGCGCTTCTTCATTAAAACAACATCCCCAACCATCGTTTACCTCATAAGCTCTCCTTCCATACTACGATCAAGGCGGCCGTGTGGAAATCACTAACCTAGATCTAAGAAGCGGAGAGGTGGAGTTGCTGATTGCCTAAGGAGAAAAGCATATGACCAACGGTGATAAGTGATGGGATATGAGGGAGAGGATGAGATGACTATCGCCTGAGAAGTGGAGTCCATGATCGCTAGAGATCGAAAGCAAAATGACTTAGGAGTAGTGGGTTCATGAAACAAAGTGATTTAAGTAAATATGGAGAAATTTCGTAAATGATCCCATAACTTCCATACTGTTTTAATTTGGAACATCAGTTTAAGAGTTTAATATAAAAACACAAAATAACCATCATAATACTTCAAAGAAATACGTGTGTGTGTGTGTGTGTGTGTGTGTGTGTGTATGGATATATTAGTAATACTATAATTTTTATTATATAATTATATATATATCTCAGGTTCGGTTCCATCTCGGATTGGTTCCATATGGAACCAGAACCAACCCAAAAACCGTCGGTTCTCCTATATGTGGAAC
Organism: Aquilaria sinensis; assembly: GCA_005392925.1. Taxonomy (NCBI): domain Eukaryota; kingdom Viridiplantae; phylum Streptophyta; class Magnoliopsida; order Malvales; family Thymelaeaceae; genus Aquilaria; species Aquilaria sinensis. Next base: position 174,679 of record SMDT01000238.1, read on the forward strand.
TAACCCAAGAACCATGACCAATTTTTACCCAACCCAATGGGGGTGGTTCGGTTTCGGTTTCGGTTTCGGGTTTACCCAACCCATTCTCACCCCTACTTTGTGATGACCAAAATGTAATCCTTGAAACTATGGGATACTAATGAACTCAATTCAAAACCTAAAGGACCTAAACTATTTTCCCAGAAATTCAATTCTTCGACTACTCTGTTTCGATTCTTCTGCTACTGCCCAATTTACACCATACTCAACCAAAATCTCCTCAAATCTATTTCTAATCTATCTGAAACAAGCCTAATAATCAGTTGAACCTTCCAATTATCGAAATAAATTATAATTAACAATAACTCTAACTTAAATCTCTTTTCAATTTCAAAGAAAAGCTAGTCTATGTATTGAAAAATAACTAACAATTACTCACAAAAAAGTATTCATTTATTGAAAAAATTCACAGGTTACTTTAACTTAATCCTCAATTGATGATCTCTTCTTCCATTTCTTCAACACAAAGCAACAAATATATGAAATTATAAGAGAAATACCCAACCCTAATTTTTTTTTTCTTATCTCTCCCCTTTTTTATACTTCTCCACCGACTTTCTCTTTTCGGCCTTCCTTTTGGCCGTGTACCCTTTTTTTTTTATTCCCTTGCTCTTTTTTTTTCTTTGCTTATTATTATTAATATTATTATTATTATTCCTTAAATACCCAAAACAATAAACTAGACTAAATTGGGTTGAATTATCACATTGGCTAAGGATAATTTTATCAATTTTTTAAATGATAGTGTCCTATATATGGAGGATTAAGAGTTTGATTAGTCTAATTAGGCATAATAACATAATAAAATAACTATATAGATTGTCTACAAAGTGTGAGATTGTTAGCCGAAGGAATCTCTGAATTTCGGTTCTCTGTCAAATAAACCCCCATATTTTTATCCTTAATGTCAAAAGATCCCACTTCTTCACTTAAAAAAAAAAAAAAGAAAGAAAAAACTTTTCTGACATGTACGGAAAATTTAGCACTTTTCTGTAGTTCATGAGTCTTTGTTCTTGACTGGGCCTTTGTCAATTCTTCACCAACATTGACAAAGCTGGACCCTCTAAGTTCGTTGTCTTTGTCCTTTGTCTTTTGTTTATTGAAATTTGGTCTTTGTCCTTCGTCCTTTGTTTATTGAAATTTTCAAAGAAATTTCCTCTCACTCACTCAATTCTTGTTGTCACAAATCTCTTGGTCATCAACTGTTATACTTATGGAGGAGAAGACCCATATTGTTTGGGGTCAACGGAAGAAATTTCTTCCCTAGAAGTCCCAGTGTATGTAGTACTTCTGGTCCGCTTCGATCCTCTCGTAACCAACCTGGGTACGTGCAATGTAACATAGAAAAATACTTGATGATTTTTTCGCTTAAATACCAAATTTACTATTGAAAAGTGTCGATGGGACTAAATTTACTATTAAAATTTTAAAAGTACTAAATCTCATGCTGAACTTTACTTTTGAAATTAAATTTACTATTAAACTTATAAAAATACCAAATTTACCATTATACTGTTAAGTGACCGTCAAGTTGAATGTGAAAATAACAGTTCTGATATTTGATTTTTTCTGTTTCTTCTACTAGTGCCATAGCTTTATTTATTTAATAATCATATCATCTTCTCCAAGAGATGAAAGACCACCCATACCAACAACGCTAGCTAGCCACCATTTTGCTGTCGTACCCTCACAAAGCACTTTTCTAAACATTACCATTTCATTCTTTTCCCCAAGGTATAACATAAACTGAAACTATGAGTTATTGTCACAAAATGAAACTTTGTGTGTTTTCATTCAAAATTTCTAGTTGATGTTGTTGAGATTATGGAAAGATGAAGAAAATTTGGTGAGATTTTAAAGGTTAAGCCTTTGGTTATTTTAGCTAGGATTGGTTACTCTAAAATTAGGCATTCATCAGTAGAAGTAGGACCAAAACTGTTAAGATTCGAGTCTATCAAAAAACAAGTTTTGGAAATAAAGAAAGCTTACAGTGCGATTAATGACTCCAGGAAGGCTTTCAAAGAAACCAGATCAGCCACAGCCAGAAATTGAACTTGGTGCTGGACTTGTTGAAGAGGATAATATGATTGTTAGATATGCAAAGTTAGGAAAGTAGTAAAAGAAACATGAAAAATGAAAGACCAAAATTGTGATTTTTTCTTGTGATTTGACGGAAAAAGTAATAGTAGTGATAAATTTGGTCTTAAAAGTAAATTTCAGTATTAAATTTTGGTATTTTTAAAAGTTTAATGGTAAATTTGATCTTTTTGATACTTTTCAATGATAAATTTGGTATTTAAGCCATAATTTTTTATATTTCGAAGTGACATACTCACCTAGTTCCACTTTAAGGGTCCACTTATTAGCCCTCAACACATGTATTGATCATTGCGCTTATGTTTTCTCCAAAGGGCATGCACTGTAAATGTGATCCCACATTTTTGTAGTAAATTCAATTACACTACAGTAAATAATGAGTCCAAATGCCAAAGGTCATCAGTTTAAACATGTGAATCCAAATACTTCTGCAAAAATAATATTGCATTGCTGGGTTACTACTATTAGAGATAAGAGATTTTATTTCTTTTTAGCTAACCTTTATCTCTAGTACTTATCATTATCTACTAGTATTATTGGATCCATATCTCATGTACTCAACCGAATACTCTTGTATCTATTTAATCATTACGGTGCAATGCAACACTTGATATTTTCCCTCTTCATTCGTGAATTCTATTAGCTACTATTGCTGTAACCGATTACCGATAGTAACTTTTTCCACACAACCTTGCATTCCCTCTGGGGTATTTCAAGATTGCTACCTCATCCAGAATAAAATCTACCCCTGAACACTCTTTATCAAATTTTTGAACAATTTGCTGGTATTAATCATTATGGTGCAATGCAAAACTTGATATTTTCCCTCTTCATTCGTGAATTCTATTAGCTACTATTGCTGGTAACCGATTACCAATGGTAACTTTTTCCACACAACCTTGCATTCCCTCTTGGGTATTTCAAGTTTGCTACCTCATCCAGAATAAAATCTACCCCTGAACACTCTTTATCCAATTTGCCTACCATCATCACGATCATTTAGTCGCTAGCCAGCTTTGTTTATGGGTCAATCTCTCTGTTATGCATTCGGCTCCTAACATCTAGCACTCACATTAGACACCAACCAGCTCATAATCGAGCTATGTTGGACTTCTAAAACATCTATTAGGGAGACTTAAAAGAAAAACCTACTGTAGTTATAGGTCTAGACCCTATTGACTACTGTAGTTTAGGGCAGTTCCAATTTCATCATCAAAGTCATAATTTGGTGCCAAATTAACCACTACTTTGTTACTGGCTTAAAGCTATAAACAGAATGTTGACTGTGCATATCGATGTGGTGCTAAACTATAAACAGAATACTAACTAAGCATGTTGCCATGATATTGAAATTGGTACCTTTTACTCTTCTTCCTCTCCATTGTCATCATCCTTCTTCTGACGTTGCTGCCGCTCCTTTTACATGCAACATCTTCCTCCAAGGCCACTAGCCTCTCCATCATTGGCTTCCTCTACTGTTTAGGTCACCACCCCAACCACTCCCTCTTCAAGCTAGCCAACTTTTCTCCGATTTTCAACACCAGCAATGGCGGGCAATAGTTTCAAGATGCCTAGGGGCTTGAGTCACGGAAGGATGGTGGTAGCGATCTCCCAACGAATAGACGACATGCAAGAGTGGTAACAAATGGTAGATTTCATGAATAGCTCCTCCCTTGATTTGGCGTTACTGGTGGTTGGTGACGTTATTAATGACAAACATAGGGCAAACCTTGAACGATGGTGGCTAGGGTGATGTTGGACAATAGTGATGAGGCTTGGGTTGGCTAAACCAGTGATAGGATCAGAGAGGGACAGAGGCAGGGATGAGTTGTGCAACCTCGTCTCCTGTTTTCTTTTTTTTTTTTTTTTTCCTTGGGTTGTCAGTGGTGAAAGGCAACATTGGCTGTGGTGGATCAAGGCTGGAAGCAATGGAAGGAGGTTGAGTGGTGGACATGGTGGACAATTTAGTCTGGGTCCCTAACTATGGTGAGTTATTTGGTCCAACTCCCTAACTATGGAGTTTTTGCATTTTGCATATTTGGCATCTCATTTCATCCATTATTTGGCACTTAATCACATTTAAAAGGAATATTCTATCATTTGATGAAGCATCCCCACTGTTAGTTATATTGGTGTCTATATTGGTCCTAATTAGAAATTTTGGTGGTTAATTTAACACCAAACTATGACTTTAGTGATGTTATTAGAACCGCTCAAAATTATAGTAGGTATTAGAGTCCAGACACATAATCGTGGTGGGTTCTTTGGTACTGTCGCCTATCTATTAATAAAAACATGTAAGTTTTAACTATGACTATCAATTCATTGGTATATTACTTACAAAGTTGTACTATGCACTATGATAGAAACTCATGAATAGTTTGGAAGTGGATCCATGTTGAAATATATGCTTTTACATAGAATCTTCCATGACTACTATAACAATGTGTTTATGAAGTCGTCACCAATCTGTTTTACACCTAGATCAATTGAAAACCATAAAATGGTCTATGAGAGTTCAAGAGTACGATTACACTAAAATAATCTTATTTTGGTGCCAAAAAAATTGGCACCTTAGTTTGATTCAAAATTTGTTTTGCTTGCTTTCAAATATTTTTAATTAAATTTCCACTATGGATTCTAATCGGACCACCTGGATATGAATCCCTAAAAATCACTATTAGATTTTACATTTTAATATTTTTAAACCATAGATCCTATCAGATCACCCAAATAAGGATATCTAAATTTATTATATTTTTATTTAATTTTCTTTTGAAAATTTTAGATGATTATTAATCCAAACTATAAATCCTATTGGATTAGCTAGATATGGATCTTAAAATTTGATGTATCTTATATTTATTATAATTTTATTTTTTTATAAATATTTTAAGCAATTATCCAAACTATAGATCCTAATCGGATCACTTGGATCTGGAAGAAAAAAATTATTAATAATTATTATTCTGAATTCATCTTAGGTTTTGATAAACTCATGTGGAATGAATGCTCTAAAATTGAATTTTTGAGTGCATTATGAATATTTAAAAGTTAAAAAAAAAATTGAATCAATCCAAAAATTAAATTCCTAGCCTAGACATGTAATTGTATATGATATTATTAGTTTAATTGATGCATGACTAGTCTGAACAAATACGCAATACAAACTTTCTGTCAGTGACTTTTCCGAAAAAAAAATGTCAGTGACTCAGACAACCGAAATATAAAGTTCAGGGGGGCTAAACGAGCATTTTACCAAAAGAGGAGAAAGCTTGGCTGGGTCGGCGGTGGAAGAACAGGTTGGATCGCGGGTTCGTCTTCGGGTAGTCTTCGATTCCCTATTGATGCCAACGACTTGGGGCAATCGGGGGGCTAGGTTTTGCTGGAGCCACAACAGCAACCTTAGAGGGCGAGAGGAAGACGACCGAAGATGGCGGAGTTCGCGGATCAGGCGCTCAAATGTTGTGGGGCTCGGGTTCGAAGCTTCTCCCCATCGATTTGGTGTCACCGTGGGCGGGTGATGCGGAAGGGAAGCCTTGTAGAGTTAGTCTAGATGACAGTGGACGACTGGAGATGCTTGCCGCTGTGGAACGACGGCTGGACACAGCGGGCTGCACATGACGGACAACGACACTAGCATGGAAAGTCTAAGGTTTTGGGAGGTAAGTTGCAAGAAATTAGGGAGCTGAAGCTGCAATTTTAGCCTTTCATAGCTTTTTCTTGTTTAGTGACTCGTATTTATGGTGCAAGTGTCTTGAAAGTGATTAACAATCAAATTCGAGACTAAACTTGATCAAAATTGAATTTGTGGAGGTTTAGATCTCCTAGAATGAAATCTGGTGTAAATACCAGTTCAAGTCCGAAACAGCTCTTAAGCAGTTGATTTTGCCCCTGACTTTATGAAACACTACAATTTAGCCCAATATTTATAGAAATTGTAAAATTAGTCCAGAATTTTAAGAAATTGCCAAATTTTGCCCAAAATTTCACAAATATGCAAAATTTGTTTCAAACTCCTGAGAGTCGACAGATTTGCCCCAAAATTTTCAATTTTACCTAAAACTTTCTAGAAACATTCAATTCACACCAAAATTTTTTCTTTCGCCTAAACTAACCCCAAAATGGCTCTTAAGACTCTGAATTAGTGCTTAAACTAAATTAATGCTTATTTTGACCCCAAATAACCATTCTAAATTCCTAAAGATTTATAACACTAAATAAAAATATAATCTAAATGTACCTAGTCCTATCAACTACTCTAGCTCGAAAATGACTACAATGACCAAAATATCCTAATAAATGATCAAATTGTCCCTAGAAAATAAAAAAAACTCCTATACTGCATTTTTTTTCTAACTTGGAACAAACTAAAATTAGTGTCCGGATAAAATTGGGTATCAACAACTATCCACCTTCGAAGCTTTTGTGGAAGACTTTGTGTTGGGGTGATTGGCTCAAATTCAAAGAAGAGGAGAACTTGAAATTCTTACTATTCCAATTTTTTTAAGATTGAGTTTAGGTTTTATTTTGGATTTATTTTTCTTATTTTTATGTAGTTTTAGTTTGTGTGTGACATATAAAAATGTTTGTTATATTAAGGTTTTGAGTATGCGAGAAATGACAATATGGTGAAGAGGTAAGATGTAAGGATTTTTAAAATAGAGAGAGGTCTGAAAGTGTGGAGCCAAACGATAAGTTTTTTATGATTCTCATATTTTATAATTGTGGAAGGCAAAATATTAGGGTTGTTGGTAGTATGTAGGGGAACTATAAGCTAATGTGAGCATTGAGGGCATATTTACTGTAATATCTATATTTTATCTGAGTTGATTTATCGCATCCACAGATATAAGGTAATTAAGAGCCGAATCACGTTAAATTTGTGTGTACTTGTTTAATCTTGCTCAATGTTCTATTGTATGTAATGGGTGATTGAAGAAATTTTTCTCAATAAGTGATTTCATAGCTTGTGGTTTGGTACCGTCATGGTGGAGCTTTTGGTGCCTTTTTTGCAAGGTGAAGCTTGTGTTTGTTTATGTTGATGCTTTTGATGTTGATGTCATAGTGATGTTCATGGTCATTCCCGCTCGTTGTGTTGTGTTTGGTTTTTGGTATGTGATGTTCATATTCGTGTTTGCATTCATGGTCGCATTATTTGTTTGTGGTTGTTCTAGCATGTTCATGCTTTGGCGAATTTAAGCCAAGGTGGAGATTTTTTTTGTTATTGACTCAAATTTAAAGAAGAGGCGGACTTGAAGTTGTTATTTATCTAATTTATTTTAGGATTGTAACAATCCCAAAATTTTATTAAGTATAGTTTGTTTAAGTTAATTACACAAGTATCAAATAAAAAAAAAAGAGAGAGAGAAAATAAAAAAAAAATAGGTTGTGGAAATAAAAGAAAATAACGTGAAACAAGAAAGAAAAAAACACAAGGGTTTGAAGCCTAGTAGGATTTTGATTCTGATTACTTAGAAAAGAAGAAGAAAGAAAGAGGAGAAGACAAGCAAAAGTACGTAAGAAAAGAAAGGGGACCGCAATTAGGAAAAAATAGTAAAAAGGGATGACGGGCCGGTGAGGATATATGTATTTATGTATGTATGTATATGTATAGCTTTAGCTTTTAGTTTTGGGTGATTGTTCTGCAGAGTTTCTGGCGTGTTTGAGGAGCCGGTGGAACAGAGAGAAATATTAAGAATAAATGTTGGCTATTTCTCTTACTCTTTTCATGTGATTATTGCTTTGTGTTAAAAAGTGAAAGAAAAAATTATCAATTAAGAATTAAGTAAAAACAACATGTGAATTTTTCTTAGAATTTTTGGTGAGTGATTGCTATTTATTTTTGTAGTACAAATGGTAATTATTTTTCTAGAATTTAAAGAGGGATTTAGATTGATAATTTGATTGAATGTAATTTATTTTTAATAATTAAAAGAGATAATTGTTTTTTCTTATTATTTAGGATGAATTAGAAATAAGTTTGGTGAGGATTTGACTGTTCACGGAGAAGAAGTAGAATTCAAACTATGGGTAAAAATTAGGATAACTACGGTTTAGGTCCTTAAGGTTTAGAGTCGAGTGCAACGTAATCCTTAAGTTTAAAAGTTACAGTTTGGTCACTGTGTGTGAGTGTGAGGCTTCAAGAGAGAATCGGGTTAATGACCACATCAGTTCCTGAGGTTTTTAAGAATAGTTCAGTAAGTTCTTAGGTTCTGAAATATTTGTTTTGGCCACCGAAAGAGAATAATTTTGGGTTATTTATTAAATTAGTTGGATTTTGACATAGATTTTTTGCATACCTATTTCAGGTGACTAAACCATAGTTTTATGAGTTGGAAAGTTGCGCTTTGAGGTAAGTGACCGTCCACCATTCTAAGCTTAAATTATTATTTTGTTATCCAATTTATTGATTTTGAAGTATTGAATTACATTGAATGCATTCTAAACTTAAATTATTATTTTGTTATCCACTTTATTGATTTTGAAGTATTGAATTACATTGAATGCATTCTAAACTTAAATTATTATTTTGTTATCCACTTTATTGATTTTAAAATTTTGAATTACATATAATTCTAGCTCTATGAAGCTTTGATTTTAAAGTATGAATAATTTGATCTTTAGACTTCTTCTATTGATTTCACCTTTATTATTTAAAGTTTATTCTAAAGTTTTGTCCCTTTAAATATTTTTGAAAGAATTACATATGAATTATCTATGTTTCTAAGCATGTAAGTTATGTTTCAATTATTATGGGATCAAATATGTTTTATTGGCGTTTTTATGCTAATATGATGTTATGATTTTTATGAACCCTTGAGTTCTAAATATTTGATTCATATTTATTTTGTTACACATGTCAAATAATTTATCTATTGAATATTCTAGATTTTGTATTAAATATTACTCATATTAAATGTATGTTTGATTAATTCAATTTTGCAATCAAATTCATTGCACTTTTACCATTTGAAATATGTTTCATTATTATTATTTTATGTCATGAATTATTTGTTATCAAACTAGCTTAAATTATTTTATCTATTGATTTCAAGTATGTCTTAAATATATTCTGTTTTAGATCCATAATGAGATTTCATGGCTTTACAAAATTGATATTTTAAATGTATTTCGACTTTGTTTTGGTAGATGTTGGTTTTGTGCCTATACTACTGGAAAAGTAAAGTTTTGGACTCTCTACATAGGGCATTATGTTCCGTTCTATTTCGCAATACACTGCTTTTAGGACTAGTACTTTTGGGCACTCGATCATTGGCGATTCTTAGATGATTCTGAATGTACTACAGTGGTTTAAGTGTAGTTACAGTGATTACCCCACCCAATCCGCTCTGATTTTCTGCTCCATCAATATGATCTAAAATGGTATGTTTTGATTAATGGTTTTTATTCAAAAATATTATTTGTTATGTTCTCACAATTTCTATCTTAGTGATTATCTTCTAACTCTTTAAGTATTTTTCTATGTGATGTTTAAGTTATTATTTTGTAGGAATTACTCATACTTGATCCTTATGTTATCATTTTTTGCACTATTTTTATGTTTTATCTTAAGAAATACCATGTTTGTTATTTGTTTTGGACTGCTCTGTTTGACTAATGATTTTGAGTATGAATTTCACATTTGTTTTTGTTATTTTTTATGAAAGAGTTAATTGTATTTATTTCTGATATGTAAATGACATTTTGATATTTGAGCTTGGCTTTCCTATAAACTTAATTTTGACTTATTTATATGCTTATTTTATTTTTTATTAATATTTGTTTTATGATACTTTAAATAATTTATCTTCTTTGGACTTTTCAACTTATGATATTTTTAATAAGAATGTTTTCTACTCAATTCCTATGTTATCTGTTTTATAAATTGTTTTTTTATTTTATGGACTAGTAAACAAGCCATCACTTACTAGGTATTTGTGCTTACCTCCTCTTTTCTTGCTCACGGTGATAGCAAGAAACATAAGATTAGCTAGTTGAGGAATGACCACAAGAGCTCAAAGTTTGAGATAGCATTAAAGCAATATTTAATGTACACTATTAGAGTAGAGATATTATGTATGAGATTTTCAGTTGTAGTTGCTCTATCACTCGATTTCAAAGATAAGTAATAAGTTTGGATTATAAGTTATGGTTATTTGGATTTATTTAGAATATTTGTAGCCTTACATGTTTAAGAGAGTTTTATTTCTTCGAGTGTGCGGCATGCCATTGTCCCAAAACTTTTATGGTGGGTTTTGGGACATGACAAGGATTGGGTTTAGGTTTTGTTTAGGATTTAGTTTTTTTTATTTTGATATGATATATTAGGATTTTAAGTATAGGAGAAAAGCCAATATGGTGAATAGGTAAAATATGAGGATTTAAAAAAAAAAAAAGAGGTTTAAAAGTGTTGAGAAGTAGAACAAGAAGCCTTTTATGATTTTCATATTTTGTAATTGTGTGAGGGCAAACTATTGGGATTGTCAGTAGTATGTAAGTAGTAGTGGAATCAGATTTTTTGGCTCGGGGGTGGGGGCAGGGGTGGGAGCACGAGCGGTACAGAGGAGAGTGCAGTGAGACGGTGGCCAAGCCGAGTTTTAGTGGCAAATCCAAATAAAAATTAATTGAGTTAATTCCTAATAGTATACATACAAATAAATATTACTTTAAGTAACCTTTAGTTTTAATTTGAAGGAAGTTATCAAACTTTATTGATTTTCAAAATAAAGTATTTCTATAGTTATTAAATACACATGTTTTGTATTTAACTTTAGATTGAATAAGCCTTTAAAATTATTTAGAAACTTTAAAAATGAATTTTGAATGAGAAATATTACGATGACTTATTCAGATAAAACATAAAGATATTTAATTAATTTTTCAAAAAATTAAAGGATTATTTCTGATTTTTCAAGGTAGATTATATAGAGCTAAACTAATTCTAGTTTTTTTAGAATAAAACAATCAAAATATATAAGAGTTTATAACTTCAAACTAAAAATAAGTAGAGAAAAACATGTTTTTTTTTAACGACAGTGACATTTCTATTAGGGATTAATACGGTTTATTTGAAACTTTTGAACTTAACATGGTTTACGAATTTCAATGACTAAAATATGCAAACTTGTAATCTGAGGGTTACTATGCCAATTACGTAAAGTTGAAGAGCAATGTTGCATTTAAGCCATGGTTTTAAAATATGGAAAAGGAATGAAAAAAAAAAGTTTGTAATAAGTGCTCATTTGATTCCCATAAATTTGAGTAAATGTCTCACTGCCCCCATCTTTTTATTTTTCCATCATATCTTAGGGGAAAAATTTACACCCTGTCACTAATTTTTTTTAAAAATGATTAAACTAGTATATCATATTATCTTATTTTTAAAAATCTTGAGGGGGCGGCTGCACCCTTTTGGCCTTTAATGGTTTTGCCACTATATGCAAGGGATCTGTAGGTTAATATGAGTATTAAAAATATGTTTCTGCTGTAATTTCTATATTTTGTCTGAGTAAATTTATTTTATCCGCAAAATATAGATTAGCTAAGAGCAAAAACACATTAAATTTGTTTGTGTGTACTTGTTTAATCTTGTTTAATGTTCTATTGTATGTAATGGGTGATTGAAGAAATTTTTCTCAATAAGTGGTTTCATAGCTTGCGGTTTGGTACTAGCATGGTGGAGCTTGTGATGCCTTTCTTGCATGGTGGAGCTTGTGTTCGTTTATGTTGATGCTTTTGATGTTGATGCCATAGTGATGTTCATGGTCATTCCCGCTCGTTGTGTTGTGTTTGGTTTTTGGTATGTGATGTTCATATTCGTGTTTGCATTCATGGTCGCATTATTTGTTTGTGGTTGTTGTAGCATGTTCATGCTTTGGCAAATTTAAGCCAAGGTAGAGATTTTTTTGGTTATTGATTCAAATTTAAAGAAGAGGCGGACTTGAAGTTGTTATTTATCTAATTTATTTTAGGATTGTAACAATCCCAAAATTTTATTAAGTATAGTTTGTTTAAGTTGATTGTACAAGTATCAAATAAAAAAAAAAGAGAGAGAGACAAAATAAAAAAATAGGTTGTGGAAATAAAAGAAAATAACGTGAAACAAGAAGAAGAAAAAAAACACAACGGTTTGAAGCCTAGTAGGATTTTGATTCTGATTACTTAGAAAAGAAGAAGAAAGAGAGAGGAGAAGACAAGCAAAAGTACGTAAGAAAACAAAGGGGACCGAAATTAGGAAAAAAATAGTAAAAAGGGGTGACCGGCAGGTGAGGATATATGTATGTCTGTATGTATATGTATATGTATAGCTTTTAGTTTTAGGTGATTGTTCTGCAGAGTTTCTGGCGTGTTTGAGGAGGCGGTGGAAGAGAGAGAAATATTAAGAATAAATGTTGGGTATTTCTCTTACTCTTTTCATGTGATTATTGTTTTGTGTTAAAAAAGTGAAAGAAAAAATCATCAATTAAGAATCAAGTAAAAACAACATGTGAATTTTTCTTAGAATTTTTGGTGAGTGATTGCTATTTATTTTTGTAGTACAAATGGTAATTATTTTTCTAGAATTTAAAGAGGGATTTAGATTGATAATTTGATTGAATGTAATTTATTTTTAATAATTAAAAGAGATAATCATTTTTTCTTATTATTTAGGATGAATTAGAAATAAGTTTGGTGAGGATTTGACTGTTCACGGAGAAGTAGTAGAATTCAAACTATGGGTGAAAATTAGGATAACTACGGTTTAGGTCCTTAAGGTTTAGAGTCGAGTGCAACGTAATCCTTAAGTTTAAAAGTTACAGTTTGGTCACTGTGAGTGTGAGGCTTCAAGAGAGAATCGGGTTAATGACCACATCAGTTCCTGAGGTTTTTAAGACTAGTTCAGTAAGTTCATAGGTTCTGAAATATTTGTTTAGGCCACCGGAAGAGAATAATTTTGGGTTATTTATTAAATTAGTTGGATTCTGATATAGACTTTTTGCATACCTATTTCAGGTGACTAAACCATAGTTTTATGAGTTGGAAAGTTGTGCTTTGAGGTAAGTGGCCGTCCACCATTCTAAACTTAAATTATTATTTTGTTATCCAATTTATTGATTTTGAAGTATTGAATTACATTGAATGCATTCTAAACTTAAATTATTATTTTGTTATCCAGTTTATTGATTTTGAAGTATTGAATTACATTGAATGCATTCTAAACTTAAATTATTATTTTGTTATCCACTTTATTGATTTTAAAATTTTGAATTACATATAATTCTAGCTCTATGAAGCTTTGATTTTAAAGTATGAATAATTTGATCTTTAGACTTCTTCTCTTGATTTCACCTTTATTATTTAAATTTTATTCTAAATTTTTGTCCTTTAAATATTTTTGAAAGAATTACATATGAATTATCTATGTTTCTAAGCATGTAAGTTATGTTTTAATTATTATGGGATCAAATATGTTTTATTGGCGTTTTTATGCTAATATGATGTTATGATTTTTATGAACCCTTGATAACTCTTTAAGTATTTTTCGGTGCAAGTTTAGCACTATTTTTATGACTCGGAGAAGAAGGTGATCGACAGGCAGATATTTTTAATAAAAATGTTTTCTACTAGATTCCTATGTTATCTATTTTATGAATTCTTTTTATGTTTTATAGACTGGTGAACAACCCACTGTTTATTAGGTATTTGTGCTTATCCATTCTTTTTCCCACTCACACAAATGGCAAGAAATATAAGATTAGCTAGTTGGGAAGTGACTAGCATTAAAGTGAGATTTAATGTACACTCTTAGAGTAAAAATATTATGTATGAGAGTTTCAGTTGTAGTTGCTCTACCAATCGATACCAATGATAAGTAATATGTTTGAATTATAATTTATATGATTATTTGGATTTATTTTGAATATTTTTGGTCTTACATATTTGAGAGAGTTTTATTTCTTCAAATGGTCTGCATGTCATTGTCCCCAAACTCTTATAATGGGTTTTGGGGCATGACATGGATTGGGTTTAGGTTTTGTTTAAGATTTAATTTTCTTATTTTGATATGATTTAGGTTTATGTGTGGTCTATAAAAAGATTGTTATATTAGGATTTTAAGTATAGGAGAAAAGCTGATGTAGTGAATAGGCAAAAAATGAGGATTTAAAAAAAAGATGAGGTCTGAAAGCTTTGAGAAGTAGAACAGGAAAGCTTTTTATGATTTTCATATTTTATAATTGTATGAGGGCAAACTATTGGAATTGTCAGTTGTATGTAAGCAATGGCAGAACTAGATTTTTTGGCTTGGGGGCGGGTGTAGGGGTAAGAGCACGAGTGGTATGGAGGAGAGTGCAGTGAGATGAAGGTGGTACGGTGAGATAGTGGCGAGGCTGAGTTCTAGTGGTGAATCCAAATAAAAATTATGTAAGTTAATTTCTAATAGTATATGTATAAATAAATATTACTTTGAGTAACTTTTAGTTTTAATTTGAAGTAAGTTATCGAACTTTATTGATTTTCAAAATAAAGTATTTTTATAGTTAATATATATGTTTTGTATTTAACTTTAGATTGAATAAGTCTTTAAAATTATTTAGAAACTTTAAAAATGAATTTTGAATGAGAAATATTACTTTGACTTATTCAAATAAAATATAAAGATATTTAATTAATTTTTCAAAAAATTAAAGGACTGTTTCCAATTTTTCAAGGTGGACTGCATAGAAATAAACTAATTCTAGTTTTTTAGAATAAAATAATCAAAAGATATAAGAGTTTATAACTTCAAACTAAAAGTAAGTATAGAAAAGCATGTTTTTTTAACGATGGTGACATTTTTATTAGGGATTAACACGGCTTATTTGAAACTTTTGAACTTAACATGGTTTATGAAGTTTAATGCCTAAAATATTATGATTTGTAATATGAGGGTTAACTATGCCAATTAATCAAAGTTGAAGAGCAATGTTGTATTTAAGCCATGGTTTGAAAAAAAAAAAAAGGTTTGTAATGAGTGCTCACTCGGTTCTCATAATTTTTAATAAATGTCTCATTGCCCCAATCTTTATATTCTTCCATTATATCTAAGGGGGGAAATTCACACCCAGTCACTAACTTTTGAAAAAATGACCAAACTAGATCTCATATTATTGCACTTTTTAAAATCTCGAGGGACGGTTGCACCCTTTTGTCCTTTAATGATTCTACTACTATACGCATGAGATCTATAGGTTAACATGAGTACAAAGAATATGTTTCTGCTGTAATTTTTATATTTTATCTTAATAGATTAATCTCATCTATAGATATAAGCCAGCTAAGAGCAAAAACACGCTAAATTTGTATGTTTTTGTTTAACCTTAATTGTTTCGGATACGTGTGATAGTTGATTGAGAAATTATTTTCCCAACAACTTAGAAACTAAGAGTTGAAAGTCTTACGCTGCGCCAGAAATATAATAGGATAATGGCATCAATGAGACAATGACCGTTTGAAAATAATTGCACTATTTTTCTAGCCCACCCGAGATCAAAACCCCCTTATATAATTAAGTCGTTAATGCTGCCCTCAATCCAACAAGAAGTTCAGTTGCCAAGCCTTCTTTGCCTTCTTTGCTCTGCCCTGTAGTCCCACAAACTAATACAGAGTATATTGTCTTGAGTTGCAAGCAAGCCATGCATTTAGAGTTGCGTTCAGGTCTTTCTGCTCTCCTTGTTCTGGTTCATTTTGACCTCTTGCTACTTTCTTGTTTCAGCTCCCATGGCGGTGCAAGTTTAGCACGACTCGGAGAAGAAAGTGATCGACAGGCACTCCTGCAGTTCAAGGCAAAAATCACCCAAGATCCACTCGGGATTCTCAACTCGTGGAACCACACCCTTCCGGTGTGCCAGTGGCACGGTATCACTTGCGGCCGTCGGCACCAAAGGGTTGTTGCCTTGGAGCTTGATTCATCCAAACTGCTGGGGACAATATCCCCTTATATTGGAAATCTAAGCTTTCTAAGGGGGCTAGATCTTTCAAACAACAGCTTGGGTGGTGAAATTCCACGAGACATCTGGGACTTGGGTAGATTGAAAGTTTTACATTTAACCAACAACTCCCTTTCTGGCGTAATTCCCCCGAACATATCTTGTTCCTCTAAGATCAAAATCCTTCACCTTTATGGGAATCTTTTGACTGGGGAAATACCTGCTAAACTCGGTTGCTTGTCACATCTCCAACTGCTTGAATTGAGAGTCAACAAGTTAATAGGAAAAATCCCACCTTCTCTAGGGAACTTATCTTCAATGGAAGTGCTCGCTCTAAGTAGTAACACAATGGGTGGGGTTATTCCTGGCTCTCTTGGCCAGTTGAAAAGTTTGACCGCTTTTAAAGTGGAGAGAAATGGATTTTCAGGTTCTATTCCTCACTCAATATTCAATCTCTCCAATCTGTCAACTTTTGCTTTAGCGTTTAACCAACTTCAAGGAAGGCTTCCTGCAGACTTTGGGGTGAACATGCCTCATCTTAAAGACATTTTCATCGAAGGAAATAAATTCACAGGAAGCATCCCTCCATTCATATCCAATGCCACAAGTTTCATTCGATTCCTAGCTGGAAGAAACAAATTTTCTGGAAGTTTGCCCTCTCTTGGAAAGCTCAATAATCTCAAGTATTTTGCCGTTGAAGTCAATCATATTGGAAGTGGAGGGGAAAATGATCTAGACTTTATTTGCTCTGTGGTGAACGCTACTAGTTTAGAAGTGTTGTCCCTAGACATGAATAACCTTGGAGGAGGAATACCCACCTGCGTAGGCAATTTGTCAAAGCATCTTAGTGTCTTTACTTTGGAAACCAACAAAATATCAGGAAAGATTCCATCTGAATTAGGGCATCTTATCAACTTAGAATGGCTTTCCTTGTTTGAGAATCAACTATCTGGTCACATTCCATCTAGCATTGGGACCTTGAACAAGCTGAAATATCTATTCCTGAGCCAAAACAGTCTTTCAGGAAATATTCCTTTCTCGTTTGGGGATTTGAAGATGCTAACTAGACTAAGTATGAACCAGAACAATCTTGAGGGTACCATCCCACCAAGTCTAGGAGAATGCGAGAGCTTAATAGCGTTGGATATGTCTGATAACAAACTTAGTGGCTCAATACCTCCACAACTATTCAACCTTCCACCTTTCTCCATCGGCATGAACTTCTATCTGGAAACCGTTTCACGGGGAACATTCCTCTACAAGTTGGGAACTTAAAAAATATTGGGCAGCTTGATATATCTTCGAACTTATTTTCAGGTGAAATCCCAAACACTCTTGGCAGTTGCCAAAGTCTTGAAGTGCTAGTTTTAAGTGGAAACCTGCTCCAAGGAATTATTCCTACTTCCTTGAGCTCATTAAGAGGGCTTCAGGCATTGAATCTATCTAACAATAAACTTACTGGAGAAATCCCAAGATTTTTTGTGTCTTTGAAGTTCTTGAAGGTTCTTGACCTGTCTCATAATGATCTCAAAGGTGTCGTTCCATTGGAAGGAATATTTTTGGAATGCAAGTGCAGTATCTTTGATAGGAAACAACAAACTGTGTGGGGGAGCACCCGAACTTTATCTGCCCAAGTGCAATAACCATGGGGCCAAAAAGAATTGGAAAGTGATTCTCTTGATACTATTTGTCATTTTAGGGGCAGCCTTTGTTGTTTTTGTGTTGGTTTGTTACCGGTTACGAAGGAAGGGGATCAAATCAATGACAAGTAACTCAGATGATCAGTTCATGGAGTTATCATATCATAGTCTCTTCAAAGCTACTGATGGCTTTTCCTCTGCCAATTTGATTGGCACAGGAAGTTTCGGAGCAGTATATACAGGGATGCTGGATGGTGGTACTACATTAATTGCCGTTAAAGTTTTTGATCTCCTCCAACACAGAGCTTCAAAGAGCTTTATGGCCGAGTGCAATGCACTGAGGAGTATCAGACATAGGAATCTCGTTAAGATACTCACAGTTTGTTCGAGTATCGACAATCAAGGTAATGATTTCAAGGCACTAGTTTATGAGTTCATGAGTAATGGAAGTCTTGACGAATGGCTTCATCACACCTTTCAGCATAATGATTCAAATCAAAGACCACCAAAGAATTTGAATCTTGTTCAAAGGCTCAACATAGCAATTGATGTTGGTTTTGCACTGGATTATCTTCATCATCAATGTGAGACTCCAATAGTCCATTGTGACCTCAAGCCAAGCAATGTCCTTCTTGATGA